>LNAC01000308.1:1658053-2102215 GCA_002007465.1 Ailurus styani | reverse complement strand
CACAGACCTGTACCCCTTGGGCAAAGAATAAAAATAAAATTAAAAAATAAATAAATAAAAAGTAAATAAAATAGGAAGAATCATTCCCCCCCAAAAAAATTCCTCTTTCCTATTTTAATGTTTCTTAACTATTTTATCTTATCAATACCTTTTTAAAAATATTTTTTAATTTTCATTTTTATAGTCATATTTTATCCCTTCATTGTATTTAATCTTATTTTTTGTATACATATAGGGTTTTTTTCTTTAAAAATTTGGGATACAATTTCTTCTAATAGATCAAAATACACCCTAAATCTAGCACGAGGTTTTGTTCTAGTATCCAGCCTGATCGCATTCTTTTCTCTTTTTTTTTTCTTTTTTCAAACAATTCTTATCAATTCCTTTTTTAGGATCTTTTTAATTTTCAGCTTTACAATTATAGTCCATCCTTCATTGTATTTACCCTTATTTGTGTGTGTGTGTGTGTGTGTGTGTGTATAAAGTTTTTCTTTCTTTAAAATTTTGGGAGATAGTTTCTTCTAACAGACCAAAATACACCCAAAACCAAGCATGTGGCTCTGTTCAATTCACCAGTCTAATAGATATAGATATAGATAGATATAGATATAGATTTTTCTTCTTCTTCCCCCGCCCCCCTCCCCAGTTTCAGGTCTCTTCTGAATTGGTTAGTGTATATTTTTCTGGGGCCATTGCTACCCTTTCAGTATTTTGTTCTCTCATTCATCTATTTTTATCTGGATAAAATGACAAGATGTAAATACTCACCACAAAAAAAAAAAAAAGAACAAGATGCAGTACTGACAGCTAGGGACCTAATCAATGGGGACATTAGTAATATGTCAGAACTAGAGTTCAGAATGATGATTATCAAGGTACTAGCTGGGCTCAAAAAAAGCATGGAAGTTATTATAGAATCCCTTTCTGGAGAAATAAAAGAACTAAAATCTAACCAAGTTGAAATAAAAAAGCTATTAATGAGGTGCAATAAAAAATAGTGGCTCTTACTGCTAGGATAAATGAAGCAGAAAAGAAAATTAGTGATATATAAAAGACCAAATGATAGAGAATAAAGAAGCTGAGCAAAAGAGAAACAAACAACTATTGGACCATGAGGGGAGAATTCGAGAGATAAGTGATACCATAAAACGAAACAATATTAGAATAATTGGGATCCCAGAAGAAGAAAAAATAGAGAGAGGGGCAGAAGGTATATTGGAGCAAATTATAGTACAGAATTTTCCTAATGTGGCAAAGGGAACAAACATCAAAATCCAGGAGGCACAGAGAACCACCCTCAAAATCAATAAAAATAGGTCCACACCCCATCACCTAATAGTAAAACTTACAAGTCTTAGTGACAAAGAGAATATCCTGAAAGAAGCTTGGGACAAGAGGTCTGTAACATACAATGGTAGAAATATTAGATTGACAGCAGACCTATCCACAGAGACCTGGAAGAACAGAAAGAACTGGCATGATATATTCAGAACACTAAATGAGAAAAATATGCAGCCAAGAATACTATATCCAGCTAGGCTGTAATTGAACATAGAAGGAGAGATAAAAAGCTTCCAGGACAAACAAAAAGTGAAGGAATTTGCAAACACCAAGCCAGCCCTACAGGAAATATTGAAAGGGATCCTCTAAGCAAAGAGGACCTAAAAGAAACATAGACCAGAAAGGAAGACACCAATATACATTAACAGGCACCTTACAGGCAATACAATGGCTCTAAATTCATATCTCTCAATAGTTACCCTGAATGTAAATGGACTAAATGACCCAACTAAAAGGCACAGGGTATCAGAATGGATAAAAAAACAAGACTCATCGATATGCTGTCTACAAGAAACTCATTTTAGACCCAAAGACACCTAGAGTTTTAAAGTGAGGGGGTGGAAAACAATTTACCATGCTAATGGACATAAAAAGAAAGCTGGGGTGGCAATCCTTATATTGGATAAATTAGATTTTAAGCCAAAGACCATAATAAGAGATGAGGAAAGACACTATATCATACTTAAAGGGTCTGTCCAACAAGAAGATCTAACAATTTTAAATATCTATGCCCCTAACATGGGAGCAGCCAATTATATAAGCCAATTAATAACAAAATCAAAGAAACACATTGACAATAATACTATAAAAATAGGGGACTTTAACACCCCCCTTACTGAAATGGGCAGATCATCTAAGCAAAAGATCAACAAGAAAATAAAGGCTTTAAATAACACCCTGGACCAGTTGGACATCACAGATATATTCAGAACATTCCATCCCAAAACAAAAGAATACACATTCTTCTCTATTGCCCATGAAACATTCTCCAGAATAGATCACATTCTGGGTCACAAATCAGGTCTCAACAGGTACCAAAAGATTGGGATCATTCCCTGCATCTTTTCAGACCATAATGCTCTGAAACTAGAACTCACTTACAAGAGGAAAGTTGGGAAGAACTCAAATACTTGGAGGCTAAAGAACATTCTACTAAAGAATGAATGGGTCAACTGGGAAATTAAAGAAGAATTTTAAAAATTCATGGAAACAAATGAAAATGAAAGCACACCTGTTGAAAATCTTTGGGACACATGAAAGACGGTCCTGAGAGGAAAGTATATAGCAATACAAGCCTTTTTCAAGAAACAAGAAAGGTCTCAAGTATACAACCTAACCCTACACCTAAAGGAGCTGGAGAAAGAACAGCAAAGAAAACCTAAACCCAGCAGGAGAAGACAAATCATAAAGATCAGAGCAGAAATCAATGAAATAGAAACAAAAAGAACAGTAGAACAAATCAATGAAACTAGGAGTTGGTTCTTTGAAAGAATGAGTAAGATTGATAAACCCCTGGCCAGACTTATCAAAAACAAAAGAGAAAGGACTCAAATTAATAAAATCATGAATGAAAGAGGAGAGATCGCAACCAACACCAAAGAAATACAAACAATTATAAGAACATATTATGAGCAACTCTACACCAGCAAATTTGACAATCTGGAAGAAATGGATGCATTCCTGGAGACATATAAACTACCAAAACTGAACCAGGAAGAAACAGAAAACCTGAACAGACCCGTAACCAGTTAGGAGATTGAAGCAGTCATCAAAAATCTCCCAACAAACAAGAGCCCAGGTCCAGACGGCTTCCCAGGGGAAGTCTACCAAACATTTAAAGAAGAATTAATACCTATTCTCCTAAAACTGTCCCAAAACAGGTCAAATAGGTGGAGAGGATTAAGAGTACATGTATCATGATGAACACTGAGTAATGTATAGAATTATTGAATCACTATACTGTACACCTGAAACTAGTATAGCACTGTACATTCTCTACACTGGAATTAAAATAAAAATAATTAAAAATAATTAAAAACAAACAAAAAAATTGATTTTCACCATAAAACAAACAACAATAAGGTTAGGTTTAGTCTTAGGGGCGCCTGGGTGGCTCGGTCAGTTGAGTGTCTGCCTTTGGCTCAGGTCATGATCGCAGGATCCTGGGATCGAGCCCTGCATTGGTCTCCTTGCTCAATGGGGAATCTGCTTCTCCCTTTCCCTCTGCTCCTCCCCCCTGCTTGTGTTTGCTCTCTCTCTCTCAACTAAATAAATAAAATCTTAAAAAAAAATGGTTAGGTTTAGTCTTTCGGCCTCTATGCTAAGAAACAATCCAGGCTTTCCATGTCCTATCTCTTTCTCGATGAGTCTTAAATGTAAAGAAGGGAAGAGGAACTTCAGAGTTGAGTGCTTTAGATGAGGATTCACGGGTCCCAGCCACACCCTGAAGGCTGCTGCAATTGTTCCCATTTTACGAGTGAGCAAGTGGAGGTGCACAAAGATTGAGAAACTTGCCTCATTTCAGAAAGCTAGAGGTTAAAGCCAGGGGTAAAATTCCTGTCTGTTTCCTTGTTATGTGGCAGGAAAGAGCACAGACACATGGTTATTTTCTCCCAGAGTATTTTAACTGTGATTTTCTCACCACTAGTGCATCATATCAAGATACTGAGTCATGACTGACACTGCCATGAAATAGAATAAAATAGAAAAGGCATGAGCTGTTTCTTGAAACTTTTATGTCATTGATATGCACACACATATACATGCACACTGTTTTGTGATATAAAATGTATTTATTTCGGCCTATGATCCTACTCAGAAATGAAACTAATTAAACTGCCAAACTACTCTCTTTTTGGGATTCTTTGTTATTCTGTAAAAACCACAGTTTATAGGTTTGAGGAACAGTGTTTTTTGAAGCAAAGCAATTGCATTATGAATTTTTTCTCCAAGAGCAGAGATTAATAGAATTATTGATGTGCATGATTGTCCACTGCAATGTTTTGACATTCCCCAGTATGAATGTGGGAAAGACAGCTATATCTCAGTATTATAGCATTTTAAATTACTTTATAAGACTTCAGCACAGACAGTAGGGTGTGCTCATCTATGTGGATATGAGCATATGTGGGGTGGGGTGTCTCGTTAATGCAGGAAGTTCATGCTGCTGGTGCCTGAACTATGAAGTCATGTCCCGAAGATGGTGGATCATCCCTGGAAGGAATCTAATCCAGTGATCTCCCAAGGCTGGCTGTACATTAGAATCATCTGAGGTGAGGCGCCTGGGTGGCTCAGTGGGTTAAAGCCTCTGCCTTCGTTCAGGTCATGATCTCAGGGTCCTGGGATCAAGCCCTGCATTGGGCTCTCTGCTCAGCAGGGAGCCTGCTTCCTCCTCTCTCTCTGCCTGCCTCTCTGCCAACTTGTAATCTCTCTCTCTCTGTCAAATAAATAAAATCTTTTTAAAAAGAAAAAAGAATCATCTGAGGCTTTTAAAAAGAATTTAATAGTGTGACGCCTAGGTGGCTCAGTCTGTTAAGCAATTACCTTCGGCTCAGGTC
The DNA here is from genome assembly GCA_002007465.1 of Ailurus styani. Taxonomy (NCBI): domain Eukaryota; kingdom Metazoa; phylum Chordata; class Mammalia; order Carnivora; family Ailuridae; genus Ailurus; species Ailurus styani. The sequence continues at coordinate 2,097,317 of LNAC01000308.1, read as the reverse complement.
ATGATCTCAGGGTCCTGGGATCAAGCCTGGAATCGGGCTTCCTGCTCAGTGAGGAATTTGCTTCTCCCTCTCCCTTTGCTGCTCCCCCTGCTTGTGCTCTCTTGCTCATGCTCTCTCCCTCAAATACATAAACAAAATATTTTTTAAAAAGATTAAAAAAAGAATTTAAGAGTTACATTTTATTTTTAAAATCATATAATAAGCTTGAGCGTCTCTTTTGTTGTACAGTTCTGAAGGTCCTGGTACCTGTATAGATTTGCACAATACTCTCACAGTCAGAATAGAGAAGAGTTTCACCACCTAGAACACTCCACTGTGTACTACTCCTTTAGGGTCACACCTCCCTGCTACCCTAATCCCTTGTGATCATGACTTATCTAGAGGCCTTGTAAAAAGACCAATGCCCAGGTTTTGTCCTCAGAGTTTCTGATTTAATTACACTGGGGTCAGGACAGGACTATTTTTTAAAAGTGTCTTTGGTAGCTCTGATATGCATCCAGGGCTGAGAAACAGGTGTTCTCATCAGGGCCTACATGCCCGAGGCCACTGTCACAAGATCTTTTGCTCTCTTCACTTAAATCAGCAAACTTTCGCTAGATAGTACCATCGGTATTAAAGACTTTTTTTTTCATTCTAGAAATGAATGGATTGTATTCAGAATTTGTGGGTGAGCTGAAGGAAGTCTCATACAGGTACTGGCCCCTCTCCCCACTCCAAGAGAGATCTGAGCACTGGGTAAGCCTAGCACCCATTTCAAGAGGACTTGGGCCTCTTAAGGAAGACTGTCAGGTGTAGGATCTGGCCAGAAATCTAGCTGAATTCTGTTCCTGGGATATTATAGGGTCTGTCCTGAGCAACTCTTTCACACCTTCTGCCTGTCTAGAATGACCAAAAGGAAAGGGATCTGTGCTTCATAGAGACCAGGAAAGCTTAAAGTCTGTGTCTGCTTGCCTATAAATATTTGCTTTGCAGATTTGGTCTGAGACTTGATTTAATTATTGGAGCAGCCAGAGAGCATTTCTCTTATCAAGCCTCATATAGAAATCCCAGAACTTAAATTGTAGTTATCATCTGGTAGGGAGATATTGGGGAGGGAACATTACCCTTTCCTACTTTTTTTTAAAGAATGAATTTATTTATTTATTTATTTATTTATTTATTTATTTATTTATTTATTTATTTATTTGAAAGAGAGAGAGAGATCACAAGTAGGCAGAGAAGCAGGCAGAGAGAGAGGGGGAAGCAGGCTCCCTGCCAAGCAGGGGGCTCGATCCCAGGACCCTGAGATCATGACCTGAGCCGAAGGCAGAGGCTTTAACCCACTGAGCCACCCAGGTGCCCCACCGTTTCCTACTTTTAACTTAATCTTAATCTTAGCTGCACTTTACAAACATTTGAGGAAATTTAAAATCCTGATGCCTAGACTACACCCCAGGGCTGGTAATTCAGGGTCCATGAAAGTGGAGCCCGGGTATCACTAGCTTAGAAATTCTTCCAGTGTGAATCCAAGCTGAGTAACACTGTGTTAGAAGCTACTAACATCTGCCAAAAATAATCTAATAATTTGAACAAATAAATTGAGTTAAAGGTATTTAACTCATTAAGTTGAACTTCATCTTCTGTCACCATTGTATCTAGACTTGGCGCAAAGCAACTGGCGAGATGCCCAGTCCCACCGTGCAGCTGTACATCATCTTCGCCACTGGCTTCTCCACTTGGAGTTATAAACACTCCTTAGAAGATGTATTAGTTATCTACTGCTGTGTAACCAGTGACTCCAAACCCTAAAAGAATAAACATTTATGATCTCAAGTCTCTGTGGGCCAGGAATCTGGGAGCAATTTGTCTGGGTGGTTCTGGTTCTGGGTTTCCAATGAGGTTACATCCAACTTGTAGTCTGATGGCAAGCCTGGGGCTGGAGGGTCTGCTCCAAACTCACTCAGGTGGCTGTGGAGAGGAGGCCTCAGTTTCTCACTGACTGTTGGTTGACTAGAGGCCTCAATTTCTTGCCACACAAATACAGGTCTCAACATAAGGCTGTTCAAGTATCCTCATGACACGGGAGCCGGCTTCCAAGAGAGAACATGGAGGACTCTACATTGTGTTTGTGACCTAATCTCCAAGTCACACACCATCACTTCTCTTCAGTTTTATTTGTTAGAAGTTGGTGGCTAAGTCCAGTCCATGCTCAAGGGAACAGAAACTAGATTCCACCTCTTAAAGGGATGACTATTAAAGATTTTGTGGATAGACCTTAAAACGACCACAGGAGGTAATTAGCCAGGGATAAGGGGATGTAAAGGGGTTTGAATTACTTTATGGAAAAAAAGAAGTCTAATTCCACTAAGATGAATAAAGGTAACAAGAATCAGAATACCTACAGAACCCCCAAAAAACATTTGGAGTTGAGATCACAAATTTGATTATCATTAATGTATTAATGGACGGTTGTGGTAATTAGTTCTCATTCCTTAAGTCTTAAAAGGTTAATGAACACACAAATCAAAAGAAGTCATCTCATCTTGCTCAAACCCATGTTTTCCAATGGATCGGTTCTTTTAAAGGCATGTATCTTACATGGAATTCTGTGTATGTGTTAACAGACAAACAGAAATGACATTTAATTTCAAGCTCCATTAGTAGCACATAGGGAATGGTAAGAACAAGGTCAGCCAAGATGGTGAAGGACAAAGGTATTTCATTCCAATTACAAAAAATAGTGTACAAATGCAGCAGCTGAGATAATATTGAGTGTTTGCCAACTTAAAATAGAAGGGATTATAGGAAAGAAATAGAAAGCCTTATGATAACTGAAAACCCAAAATGCTCTATTTTCTATTGAAATAACATTTTTACAGCAAGCATTCAGAGCATATATAACAGGTGTCTACAATCTGCAGGCCAAATCTGGTGTGCTTTCTGTTTATGTAAACAAGGTTTTATTGGAATACAGCTATACTCATTCCTTTCTGTATTGTCTCTGGCTACTTTTACAGTACAATGGCAGGGGTGAATAGTTTCAAAAGAGGCTCTCTGGTCCACAACAACTAAAAAGATTTATTGTCTGGCCACTTACAGAAAAAGTTTGCCAATCTTTGGTGTAGAGTGAAGAAGGAGGATATATGAGTATTCTTAACTTCATTAAAATAATCCCAAAGCTTTCAACACAGATTTTCTGTGTCTTAAGGATGGATTCAAGAGAAAACATGAAGATCAAGAGACTAGCAAAAACTCTGTCATTATTTATTAAAACTTGCTACCTTTAGGACAATATGACTAAAAGTTAATGCCAAGGATTTCCTCTCAGCCTCATCTTGTTCTTCTATCCATCTATCTATCTACCTATCTATCATCTATCTAATATACATGTGGAGCTCCCAGGAGTCTTACTTCTTGTGACCTGGAGAAAAATAGCCAGTTGCAGCAGGAAGAAATGAATCTAATACAGAATACTGTAATTTATATATAAGCTGAAGTAATCAGTATTTTTTTTTCAATAATCAGTATTCTTTAGGTTGTATGTGATTGAAAAAAACCTCAAACTTACTGAAGAAAAAAAGGAAGGGCAACCAAAGGAAGTCAGAACCTGGGAATTTGAATACCATTCTCTTTTTCATTCTGTCTCTCTCCCTTTCCCACTTTTCTTCTTCCTCCCCGACATCCCAATCCTGCCCCATTCTACATTAGCTTCTTTTCTTCCTGCTGCATCCTTCCTGTACATCCTTCCAGATGTACATTTCCTGCCACCGTAAGAGCAGCCAGAGAGCATTTCTCGTATCAAACCTCATACAGAAATCCTAGAAGGGGACACGTGATTAGCTCAGGATCAGGTCAAGATCTACGGGTCCTGGCTCCATGATCTGGGGTTCCCAGCTCAGCAGGGAGTCTGCTTCTCCCTCTCCCTCTCCCTCTGCCTCTCCCACTCCTGTGCTCCGTCTCTGTCTTTCTCTCTCTCTCAAATGAAAAAATAAAATCTAGAAAGAAAGAAAGAAAGAAAGAAAGAAAGAAAGAAAGAGAGGAAGAAAGGAAGGAAGGAAGAAAGGAAGGAAGGAAGGAAGGAAGGAAGAAAAAGGAAGGAAGGAAGGAAAGAAGGAAGGAAGGAAGGGAGAAATCCCAGAAGATAGAGCACAATGGTTAGTTTGGGAACCGATTCTGTGGTTACAGGATTAGGCCTTTCTACAAATGAAGAGCGATAGATGAATGGTATGCATACAAAAGGACAACCGGTGGATGCACACATGACCTACTCCACCCATACCAACTGCCCCCCCCCAGGAGGCAGTCACAAGACCCAAGGACATTCTAAGAGAATATTGCAATATTGCATCTATTCCTTGGCTTAGGCAGGGCTCTTGTAGGTCTTAATTGGTTAAAGTATTCTGATTTGAAAACCTCTCTAGATTTGATAACTCCACCAACCTGTTTCTCAAAAAATTCTTTATTCCTCACACTGTAGTCAATGCTTCTAAGAAGACAGACATACAATGTCACATTTTCCTTTGACCACGATCTTTCTCTGATCAAATAATTCCAATTTCTTGGTTCCTCAAGACCTATAGCTGAGATTTTGCTCATTTTTTAAATTTTTGACTCCCGCTAGATTTGTTTTTGCAGAACTTAAAGCACACCTTCTTAATATATGAAACTCAGAATGGGACACTGGACAGTGATCCATTCCATCCTGGCTGTATTGGGAATTAACACTGGAATCAGATTCACCCAGGAAGGAACCCCTGCTCTGCCACTTGTTCATTGTATGATCTTGAAATAATCCATATTCTTAGATGAGGATTACAAGATATTCATCTAGTAAATATAGAATATTTGAAGTTATTGGGGTTTGGGTTGCAACAATAACCAAGAGAAATAAGGGCTCCACTTACAGAACATGTATGTCAAGAAGAGTATAGATAAGTTTATAGGCTGTATCCATACACTGTGGTAAGTGGTGGGATATGAAATACAGGATGTTATAGAGGGACACAGAAAAGGTATGCAACCTAGACTGGGGGATGGGGGGGTGAGTGGGAGGTATCCCCTTCCCAGAGGAAATGGTATCTAAGGGGAGACCTAAAGCAGTGAATCAGGCAAAGAAGAGAGTGAATAGGGATTGAACAATGTTTCTGGGGAGAGTAGGTAGTAAATTTGCCATGATATAAGAGATGATTTAAAGGAACTGAATATTAAGTATTAGTCAGGAATATTCAGATCGCAAGTGACAAATCCATTTCCAACTAGCTCAAATGGAAAAGCAGGATTTATTTGCTCATTAATCAAGCTATGGGTAGACTTGGCTGGCATCAAAGATGGCAAGATACAGGGACTGAAAAAATGCCATGACTCTCACCTCTGCCTGTGCTTTTGTTTTCTCTTTGTAGGTTAGCTTTGTTCTCTATTTCTGTAGACTGTTTTCTCCACACAACTGAGAAAAAGGACACCAGCTATCCTAAATTAACAACACAGTAGCTTTGGCATTGGTCAAGGTTGGTTACTAAGACATTAAGAGAGGAATGTGCCTCATAAAAAGGAGCCAGATTTATCATGATTCAGTATTAGAATGTAAATTGGAAGGTTGAAGAGGTAAGATGGGTCCAGATCATGATTGTGTAAGTAATATTAAAGAGTTTGGAATTTTCCTATGTGAAATAACTATTAAATAATTTTATAATGGGGGACTGTTAATGTTATCCTTAGAAAGATCATACTAGCACAGATTTTAACGATTGGTAGGAAAGAGCAAATGAGAGAAGGGACTGTTGTAATAGTCCAGGTGATAAAGTTTCAGAATATAAGTGAGGTTCGGTGGACTGAGGTCTGGAGCCAATGACCAAGAAAGAATTCTTGAGACATCTTTGGTGCAAAATGGTGGTTCATTAAAGCATGGGGACAGAACCCACGGGCAAGAAAGAGCTGCTGGCCTGCGGCTGTGAGGGGTGGCTGATTATATACTATGGGGTTGGAGGGGGTGAGGAAAAAGCGAGGTTTTAAAAGACCTTTCATAGGCTATAGAGAACTTTCATATGCTATAGAGGACCAACAAGATACCAGAGGCCTTGCCATTGTCAACCTAAGGTTGTTTACCCCTCTAGAAAGGCATTAATATTAAGATAGTTGGGAATTTCCTGGAAGAACATTACACTCTGTCCACTTCAAATATCTGTCAAGGGGCTGTAGGTTATAAGGGCATTTAGTTGTATCTCAATTTCCTTGGGAAGCTAGGTTATTGATGATAGGAATGCTTTGTTCTTATAAATTGCTAAGACATTTGTGAACTGAGGGAGACTCAGGTCTTGCAGGATTCTAATCTCTATATAAGTTTAACGATTTGTTTTTCCTTCCCTTAGCTTTAGGGCAGCCAGGAGTGCATGAGGAATGTCACATATATCCCATGTGGGCTGGTGGGGGTTGTGGGGTGTGGGCTTCTTTGTCCTCAGCTTGCCTTCTGTTCCCTCATCACAGGTAAAAGGTAACAGTGGCCTGAACCAGGATAGTAGGGATGGGAAAAAAAATGGGCAAGTTTAAAGATATTTTGGTAGCATCCCTAGGGAGTGAAGACAGAATCTGTTTTCTGTCTTCTGCTTCTGTTTTGGGAAGCTTAGTGAACTGAGATACAGAACAAAGAAGCAGGTTTTAGGTGGGGGGAAGAAAGCAAATTAAGCTTTGAAAATTATAAATTTGAGATGGAACGGGTCATAGCAAGTGAGGGTAAAGAAATGGATCGGGAGACATGTGTCTAAGACATGAATGGAGAGAGGGCTGTAGAGGGAAGACCTCCAGGACAAAAGCTAAAGAACACTAATATTTAAGGGCGTGGATAAGAAGAAGACCCTGCCCCCCTCCAAAAAAAAAAAAAAAAAAAAGGATTGAGAAGTAGTAGCCAGGATGTTAAGAAGAAAACTAGGAAAAGAGAATTTGAGAACAGAAATAGAAATAGAATCTATTTTTATTTTTTAATGGCTGTGCAACATGCCACAGTAGGGATGTACCACAATGTCATGAGAGGAATAAAGACAAAACAGAACTCAGAGCATTTAAATAATGTCAAATGCTCCAGGAGGGCAAATTCTTCAGCCGTGAGAAGGGGGATTTCATCAGCCTTAAAGAGGATCGCCGTGGGGATAAAGTGGGTCCTATTCACACACTCCCTGCATCATGAAGGCATTCAATAAATGTCAGTAATTTTCCTTTATGAAAGTGAGTTGCTGTGACTTACCTGTGGTTCAGAATATACCCCTACTCCAGGACCTTTTAAAGTCATGCTTCCAAATATCTAGACATTACATTGTACTATGTAGTTTGTGTGTTCCACTGTACTTCCACTAGCGTTCCACTAATAAATGTGCCTTTCCCCCACTTCTGATTATGTCACTGGGACCAAATCCTTTGATTTACTGGCTGCACCAAAAATCACAGATTAATTGGCAAGATAAATACAAGTGACATTTTACTTTTGCGCATCTCATTAATGTAGCTCAACTCTGATTGATTAGTTCTCTTCCAAACTAGCTAGGATGGGACTAGAACTTGGTGTCATAGAGTAGAATGGCTTGTGCTGGTTGCTTTCCTAGGGGGGGATTTAAAATGTGTTTCTTTGTTTTGTGTGTGCTCACATGACAGTCTCTTATGTTTCTGTACCTATTTCTATTTTCTTCCCCAAGAACTAGCTCAAATAACAATTCTTAGCTCTTTCTCTAGGAGAGGGGGAAAGAAAATCAAGTACCAATCCAATTAGAGAAAGAGAGATAGGAAAGTAGGAAAAGGTTGGAAAGGCATTTTATAATTCATTAATCTACACTGGTGCCTCCTAAAGTTTTTCCTTTTTTAAAAAAGAACTGAAGAATGAGATCAGAAACTAATAAGATATCACAGACTTTAAAAGATTTACCACTTGCTTTTTATAGCTTTATTGACTACTACCAAGTTTCAATATGGTTCAAATAATTAAATACTGCAACTGGGACATTAAAAATACAAACTAATTTACCAAAATAATTGTATTCTGAATATTATGTACAATATAATACATTTTACATTACATAAAGGGGTTTTATACATAAAGGTAAAATTTGATTTATGATTATTGAAAATCCAAAATACATTTGAACAAAACATTCCTATGCATACATACAATCACTCCACTGGGATAATAATCAAAACCATATATGAGTGTGGCTATTAAAAACTAACATTACATTCATACAACAAGGGTAGGAATTAAATATGTCTTTATTAATTTGAGAGTATTATTATAAAACCACACATATGAATTACATAACCTAATTATATATATTTAAAAATCTTTATGTAGAGAGACAAATATGTCTTGATCCCAAAAGAATTTCTGATTTTTAATTTTTTTTTATTTTAGGGGACTTTTGTAGTCATTTGAAATGCCACACATGGGCACGTAACACAGGCTCCGATCCCAGCAAACAGAGAAGTCATGAGGGCCTATCACATCGCCATGGGTATTTCACTGTATAGTTTTCAAAAAATAACCCTATTCAATTGTATAATTTGGAACGCCTTCATATTCATACTTGTCATCAAAGTGATTACATATTGAGGAACAGAGCTTATGGGGAAATATATATTACTGTAGAGAACTAGATATTGAAACAAGGATATTACTAGATGATTTCAGAAAAAAAAGGAATTGAGTGGGTGCTCACGTAGGAAATGCCACCCATACACACTAAATTAGTTATTAAACAAGGTGTCAGTCCTTCAAGAAGGTTAATACACTGATGCATCCTACCTTGTTTGAATACTGGAATATCAAATCCAGAATACTGTGGCATGAGTCTGAGTACCATCTCATTTTAAAATCTAATTCCTTTCGTAAACAGCTGTGATTTGAAGTAAAGCCAAACGTTTTTCTAACTGATATGAAAAGTCCGAAAAACAGTGTCTTTATAACCAAAATGCCTTTCCAATGGTACATCAGTCTGTGCGGGGATCTTATTCCGGAGACAGACAGAGGGGTGAAAATGCCATCCGAACTATACATAAGAACCTCAGAAAGGCAGCAGTTAATAAACTGGCCATTCTCCTTAAAGTCTACACAGCATTTTGCAGCATTCCCTACTTGAAATCCTGTATTTTATTAAAGGCAAACAACAGAACGCCTGGGAAACTAGAAGATAGAAAAGTAACACGCTGAAATATACAAAACCGGTGCCCTTTTCCAACATCACATAATCTATGAAAAATGAGATTCAAAGGCTAAGGTTTGCTTTATTGTTTTTCTTCTTGTTCGTGTTTAGCTTGAATATAAAAGAAGCTCTAACCTAGGTTATCAAAATATATTCATATAAACGTATGAGCATTTCTAATACAAAAGTTAAAAAGAAGTCTAAATTCTTAATTTCTGTAATTAAATATCCTAGAGTTCAGTAGGCAGACTTATTTCTGAGCAGCTTGAAAAGAACCCGTCGGCTGAGCGCGGTCCGAGCAGTGGGCTCCGCTACATTTCCGCTCTTCGCTGGGATTTCTCCGCAACCGCAGCCCCGTCCTCCTCCTCCTCCTCCTCCTCCTCATAGGGTTCCTCTCGGCCTTTGGGGCGGTTGTCATCTCGAACTTCTTGTTCTTCGCCATCATTGTTTTTTTCGTCGGCCTTAAAGGTAAAAGGAAAAGAGAAAACGAACAGATAGGACAGAGAGTTGGTGATATATATAATTCTCTCTTTAACAAAGAAGTGTGAAGTGACTCCTTTTTGGAGAACGGAAACGAGGGGAGGAATGTGTTCTGACAGGCAACAAACAGCGCAGGTCTTTCCTAATCTTCGCGCTGGCCCAGGGTTTCCGAATTCCAGGTTGGCCTGTTACACAGCCCCGCGCCTCAGCCGTCCCACTGGGATCTCTACCCAACCAGCCACACGGATCTCCACGCATGCGCCCACGCGGCCGCCAGCTCTGCCCCCTACGTACGTTTTCCTCGTTTTCGCCATAGGTCTCTTCAGCATTATGCTCCAGTTCCCTTTTTTTCTCTTCGGTCAAATCTTCCTGAACCTGAAAGAAACCAGAGATATGAGGTGAGCCTTCTTATCAAACACTTGGCAACAACAGATTTTGATTTCCAAATAGTTCATTAAAAATACCAGAAACAAAATAAAAGTAAAAATAAATTTGGAAAAAGACAAAAGTGTTCTTGAGTCAAAGATTTAACTTGTCTATTAGCTATGTACAATACAGCTCCTACAAAAAAAATCAATATCATCGATTTGGAGCCTAGGACTCTTGTGTTTGAATTTCTTGTTTCTTTGAATAAGTGTTAACCCTGAAAGTATAACACCTGAAGAAATTCAGCTTATAAAATTAAAAATTCCCCTTTTCAAAATGGGAGAACTGCAGATGTCTAAAGGCTCTGATGGACTGTAAGTTCTAGGAAGACAGGAACCGTCTGTCTTACTCAACTATCTTCAATACCTAGTTGTGTCCCTGGCACACGGCAATTGCTTAATAAATATTGGTGAATGCATCAGTCAATGAATGAATAAGTGAATCAATGCAAAAAACAGCTGCTCTGTAAAGGCAGAGAAAACAGGCACCATTACCTATACCTGATGTAGCAGAAAAACAGAGAAAATGTGTATATATAATCCTATAATTAAGAATAAAGTTCTCTGGTTAAATATCTAGAACATAAAACACAATCATTTCAATTTCTTCATGAAATAGTTACTAAACTGCCCCAAATCCCTACATCTCTCCAGTGTTCTACACTTGATCTTAGCCAAAAGGCCGAGAAGCGATCTCTCCAGTGTTCTAATATGACATTTGTTTCAAGTTTTCTTTTATGTAGACTATTAGTATTACATGTCTGTCACTGATCCCAATTATTTTTTCAAAATGTAAATCAAACAAAGTGCCCCCAAATTTTTGTAAAATAATCCCTATTTAATGATTACATCCCACAAAAATACAAGGTAAACTATTTTCTAACTTAACTACTTTGAAAACCCGTATGTATGTCAAAAGATTGAAGTCACTTGAATTTCAAAAAAAAATTGCTCCCCATCCATTAAGCATCAGGTAGTATCCTGGGACTAACAGAAAACCTGACCTCTCCTAGGGCAGTGGTGTAAGAGTAGGTCTTCCTGAATAACACACAGAATTACCAGATTGGGGGTAGGCAGAGGGAAGGGGGTGTTAAAAATCCCAGAAATGGGCAAGGGCAGGAAAGCAAACAGATGTTACACTTAAAGGGGAACAGATTACAGGCTGCCTCACGGTGTCCAGCCCAGGTGTGACAGGAATGAAACACCCCGACCAGCAGGAACCTGGCAGGAACCCGGCTTGTTAAGAGCTGACAAAGATGACCCTTCAAAGAGGCCTAGACAGAGCCCAGCTTTCCTGACCCTCTTCTAATCAGCTCAGTGTAAGCCAGATTCACAGCCCCTAAACTACAATGGAACCAAATAAATACATTCTGGGAACCGTGGCATAGAGCTTTTTTTTGTACTCACATGTCCCAGTGGTGAGAGCTAAAGGGAAGACACCCTAGGCTCAGCTACAGGCTCTTAACAGCGTCCATGACATCTCTTCTGCCCTTCGTCATAGAATCTCATAATAACACTTGAGATGAAGACACTGAATTACTAATTTCAGACTACATATATTAAAGTCTCACTAATTGAAACATCATTAAATTACCAAAGTATCCCCATCAATTTCAGTGAACAAAGGTATGTCTTCTGTAGCCTTCATAATAAAAATATACTAGTGAATACCAAATTTGGTTTAGTTGGGGTTGGGAAGGAACTGTCTGAAAACTGCGATATGGTGGGAAAGTATACATAAATCAGGGTCCACAAAATTTTTTTATAAAAGGCCACATTTAGTAAATATTCAGGCTTGCTCAGTCATAAAGTCTCTGGAGCAGCTACTCAACCCTACCTTTGGGGTGCAGAAGCAGCCTTGAACAACAGGTAAACAAAAAGGCATATTCCAAACAGACCTGACTTACAGAATGGACTGAGGCCTGTAGTCTGCCAAATCCTAACACAGGCTATAGATTCGGACAGACCTGGATTTAAACTGTGGCTCTCAAATGCTGGCTGTATAAAAACAGGGTCACTTGTTTCTATTATGAACATTTGCCGGCACATACAAACAAAGCAAATAATTCAGGGACCTCCTTATAGCCATCACCAAGGTTCAAAAGTTAGCTCAATGCTGCCACCTTTGCATCACCTATCACTGTTCTTTAAATTCTAGATATCATGTAATTTCATTCTTACCCATCTCAGTATGTATCTCTAAAAACAATGGATTTTTCTTATATAACCACAACACCATTATCACACCTGACAGATAATTCCATGGTATCATCTAATATCTAGTTCTGACTTAACACTTTCCTGATAATCTTTAAAATGTCAGGCACCTGGGTGGTTCAGTCGGTTAAGTGTCTGCCTTTGGCTCAGATCATGATCCTAGGGTCCTGGGATCGAGTCCCGCATCAGGTTCCCTGCTCGGTGGAGAGCCTGCTTGTCCCTCTCCTCTTACTCCTCCCCCCACTCAATAAATAAAAATCAAAAATCAAAAACAAAACAAAAAAATACCCCAAACTGTCCATTTACAGTTAGTTTGGTCTAATCATTCAAACAAAGGCCATACCTAACAGTGGTTCTGCTCCTTTCTTTTTTCCTTAATGCTATTGACTTGTTTTCCTGTAGAATGACCCACACTCTGGATTCATTGGCTTCTTTAAGGTCTCACTTAATTCATTACTCCAGCCCCCACATTTCTTATAAAAGGAAGTTAAAGACTTACGTGAATTCAGATTCGATTTGCAAAGCAAGAGTTTTTCAAAGGTGATGCTGCAGATTTTGTATTTTCATCACATCAGGAGGCACATAACACTCACGGCATTTTTTGTAAGGCTGAAGTTGGTCAGCGAGCTCAGATGATAACTGCCTGATCCCTCCATGATAAAATTCCCTGACCTCCATTCATCTAGTGATGTCATCCACTGATGACTGGCTCTTAAGTCACTTGTGTTAATTAGGGGCTACAAAAATGGTGACTTTCTAATTCCATCATTTCTTCTGCATTCACTAACTTCTATAAAGGAGAACTTGCCCATATCAATTATTTAGTTACTATCCTTGGTATACTTAATTACGATAGCCTCTAAAATCAGATCTGGGTAGGCTCTAATCATGTTTCCAACAATAACAAGCTATGTGACCTTCAGAAACTTAGCTAACCTCTCTAAGGCTCAGATTTCTTATCTGTCAAATAAAAGGGTTTGATAAAAATCAGTGATTTTTAATTTTCTGTGTGTGGGGGAGAGTCATGGACCCTTTTAAGACTTTGGGAAGAAATGCAAATGTATGCAAATAGGCACAGACACACATCATTTGACCCAGAAGTTTCAGGAGGCTCAGACTTCCCCAGGTCTACCTGTGGCCACCTGTTCTAGGAATGCTTCTCCAAACAATGAGTTCCTGGAACTCTGATTCCTAGGTCCCACCACAGGTTAAGATCAAAATCTCTGAGGGTAAGGTCCGATCCAGGAATGTGTACCTTTCACACACTCTCTCCAAAGTGATTCTTAGCCACGGTAAAGACAGAGCTACCAGCCTGAGTGACAGGGAATGCAGGTTTAAGAGTATCTCTGACTAGAGAAATAAACACCCTTGCATACATTCTTTCTTCTCTTTCCTGGTGATCTACTGTAGAAAATTTGGGTTGTTTATCAGTTGTCAATGGAATCTGAGGTAAGAAGCCCTGATGTAAATTACGCTTTAATTTAGGGAACCCATAAGTGAAAATTTTGCAATTCTCAAATTTATAGATATACATACTTATTCTGGTAATATCATCTTTGTGTTAGGAACAAAAGTAATGCAAACTCATCATAAAAGGCATTACTGAAAAGGAACAAAATGATAACGGAGTTTCTAATTTTCAAATATGCTTAGACTAATAACAGAAGCCAAATGTTACTCTTTTATAATGGAGACACACCAATTACGTCTTCCACATTCGACCCTCTTTAGTACCCTTTGATAAAGCTGATGCAAACATTCTGTCAAAGATTTCCCAACACTACTCCTCATTACTCATTTTTATTTACTGAAATCTAATGTCTTAGGCATTTTAGAAACAGTCCCTATGTGATGTAGCAAAGTTTAATCGCCAAAATAAGACAGATCTACTGAGTCCAAAATGGGCTTTGGCTTTACACATCAGGATGTCATGGGATGAGACAGGAACCAGAAGACTGAACTTGAAGGAGTCCAGAATGCTAGGGTCCAAAGATGTGGATGGGATTGTGACGGAAGGAAAGGCCTTTGGCACCAGCATCTCTCACGAAGGACACCACAGCTAGCGGAGTCATGGTGAAGAGGGGGGCTGTGCCGCCTGGCCAGCTCCGTGCTTGGGTGACCCTCAGGCTTGCAGTTCCACTAAAGATAGCCAAGTGCATGTACTCCCCCTTCCCCAATTGTGCAGATCCATCTATTTTCAATTATATTTGGAGATAATGAGCACTCAGAGTTTTCAAGCGGTCATTTAACTTACATTTTCTTGGGAGGGGCATTTAAATCACTTTTAAGCACCCATAACACTTTTTGGCAATGCCATAATTTGTCTTGTTTGCTCATAAGTAGACAGAAAATCTGGAAAGTAAGCAACACAGGGATGGGATCCCCACATGAATGTCCCAAACAATAATCCACGAAGACTTGTTCATAACCATCATTTTTAAGCGGTAGAAGGGTAACACTATTGCGCTAAGATAAAAGAAGGCAGGGATCGTGCAAATTTCCAAAAAGCACGCTTGTCTTGGGTCCCACTCTCTGAGCTCAAGTCACAAGTCTGATGGGGGGGGGACCTCTGAGCAGGGAGGGCCCGAGCAAGATGCACTCCCTCCCTAGGAGGAAATGCTGACAGAAGTCAGGTGACATAGGATGGACGGGAGGGGAAGCAATGACAGCAATGGGCCATACATCCCTGTAGTCAGTGTACTCTGAGGCTCAACGCAGAGAAGAAGGATGCAGATGACATGGCAATGCATGGCTTTTGGAACGTCCCACAAATGTCTCACATGCATCACTCAGAAACATGAAATGGGTTCTCATATACTGCATTCCTCTCTTTCCCATTTTGCTGCAGTCTGGTGAGAACTTCGTCTCCGACTACTACTAGTCTTTAAATGGTATTTGAGAACCACTCTTCTCCCTCCTCCAGGGAAGAACTGGGAACAATGGGAAAAGGTGGGAAGATCCAAGAACTAACCATCTCAGGAAGGCACCACAGTCTGTGCAAGGGCTGCTCAGGGGCAGAGAGGGGAGTCACCCAGGGAAGGGCAAAGGCAGGTGAGAGCCTACATGGGCTGATGCACGACCGCAGACCTCCAGCCTATATGAGAGAGGGTCAGAAAGAGGGGAAGAGATGCCAGACAGGGATTCAGAGCAGGGAACCAGAGAAAGAGAAGTAGGACCCGGGGCCCACTGCAGGAAGAGAGGAGGGCTCCAGCAGGCTCAGCGCACCCGAGGGACGAAGAGCCGCGGTCCTCATCTTGGCCTGTCACCACTCTTTCCCTCCTGTCTCTTGCTTTTTTCCCTATCCCTGATCCCGCTTGGATCACAGGAGTGCTCTCTCCACCTTAACTGACATAATGTGAAGGTAAAAAAATAATCAGTAAATACTGATTAAAATTTTATGTTTACCCTTCTGCATTTTTTAAAAGCAGCCAAGGTGAACCTTCTCTCTTTTAATCCCTTGAAGATATCTGGCATCGGACCATAATGAAACAGAATAATATTTGTCCAGACATCCTGTTACAAGAGAAGTCCAGATGAATACCTTTTTCTTGCCAAATGTCTTAATATTCAAGGCCGCTAGTTTTTCTAATGCTCTCTTCTGATACCATAGCTCAGGATCTTGATCAGGATGAACAGCAGGATGAGAATAGAGAAAGAATAAAAAGATCAAGCCAGACTGAGACTGCACATGAGTAGAGCTACATGTTGCCAATGGCTGTAAAGAGCAATATCCCTTTCTGTTTTTCCGGTATAAGCGCAAATTTCAGCATTAGCTCTGAGAAGCAGACAACGAATGCAACAAAGATGAAAAAGCAGGACGAGTTTAGGGAACTATGCCCACGAGCATAGCAGCACATGTATTCTGAGCAAGAGCCCCAGTGGTGGGTGGATCTGTCTGGGCTGACATTTATCCATCCATTCGTGCAGTTCCCCTTAGGGCCAAAGCCCACATAGGCAAGAAGCCTGGATGAGAAACCCTTCTGAACCAGAGCTTTACTGGGCCACAGAGAGACTAAACATGGGGCCTGGGCCTCATTCGCAGCACATCCCCAAGTGCGGAGCTTCAGTGGTCCATATAGTAGAGCACTGTGACTAACCAGCTCCAACCAACCGCATTCATCCCTCACTTACACAGGGGTGCTACCACGACAGGTGCTCCCTGAAACTAATTAACAATCATCTACCCAAAGTTTATAATAAAAAGGAATCTAAAATGAAATTTAAGAAATTCCATCCATGGAGGGATGCCTGAGTGGCTCAGTGAGTTAAGCATCTGCCTTTAGCTCAGGTCATGATCCCAGGGTCCTGGGATGGAGTCTCACATTGGGCCCATTGCTCAGCAGGGAGCCTGGTTCTCCCTCTGCCTGCCTCTTCCCCTGCTTGTGCTTTCTAACAAATAAATAAATAAAATCTTAAAAAAAAAAAAAGGAATAAATAAATAAATAAATTCCACCCATGGGGTGCCTAGGTGGTGCAGTTGGTTAAAGTGGCTGACTCTTAGATTTCCGCTCAGGTCATGATCTCAGGTTGTAAGATCGAGCCCTGTGTCAGGCTATGTGCTCAGCATGGAGTCTGTTTGAGATTCTCTCTCCCTCTCCCTCTGCTCCTCCCCACCCCATGCTCACTCACTCTCTCTAAAATAAAATAAATCCTAAAAAAAAAAAAAAGAAAGAAAAAAAGAAATCCTACCCAAATGCTTTTTATTCAGTTGAGCTTCTTACATATTTTTCCTTTTCTTTATTGTTATATTTCATCATGACACTAAATTCCTAGGACGGAAGAGGCAAAGAGTAGAGACTTAAAAACTCTTTTGGAGGGTGTTAAGTGTCTTCTGATGGACACTGGGGGTACCCTTGTGAGGCAGAACCGTGGCAATGTCTACAGAGCAAGTTACAGGGGTCATTCCAGACTCCTTCGACAGGCAAAACTTTGTTCTTCTCTCTTTTACGGGGGAAAGAAACAGCGGAAAATATTCTTACAAAGAACACACAGACCTAGGTCCACCATTCCTAGAAGGCCAAATGTCTTCTTTCACTTCAAAATTTCTAGTGAGAACCAGGAGGAAGCATTCTATGACCTTACTTTGGTTACCTCCTAACCAAATGTCTCTACTTCCACGGTCCATTTCCTCTTGAAAGCACCCTTTCTCCTCCTGCCTATGTCTTCCTGAAGGTGTCTACAGAAGGCATGTCGCCCTCTGGTGTGTACAGAAGCCCATGCCGTGGCGTAAGGGGAGCACGATGCACCAAGCATCCTGACCCACTTCCTGTATTCCTCCTCCCTACCTCCTCCTCTCCCTCCTCCTGGTACTGCTCATCAGCATTATCCTCCTGCTGGTCTGGGTTTCCTGCCATCTGTTGAAACAAAAGGGGAAGCTCACATTACTGAACGCTGGAGATGTGTTTTACAATACACTGGGACAAAGAGCAAGCTTACGGCCACAAAAAACATACTTGCAATGCATCAGTGGCGAGGAAATGATAAATAATCCTTCCCAATACAAAACCTAGGAGGTGTGTTACCCTCTCTCTCTGAGTGTGGGCAGATCGTTTCACATAATGGCCTAAAACCCAACCAAAGAGGCAAACCTTCTGTCTGAGTGTGTTAGGACTAACCTTTTGCATGAACCAGGCAGTTATTAAGACACCCAGGTTAAAAGCACCCTCTGTACTAGCGTCTTCTTACCACCAAATGTTCCTCCATCTCGGCATTCTCTTGCTTTTGATTACTTTGTTTTGGCTCTTCATTTTCATCTGGCAAATTTTCTTCCCTCACTTGCTCGGCTTCCTCAAATTCATCTTCGCCTTGATTATTAGGGTCATCTGCTGGGTTTATGTCTTCTACAGCTGCCCTCTGCAAAATTTTAATAAGAAGGAACCACTACTTCAAAATCCAGGATCAAATTTAATTTCATTTGAAAGGCCACACACTGGCAGAAAATGAAATCGTCCTCCACCAGATTGTTCTGATCTCTCCTTGCCAAGACTCACAAGTACACATCCCACTGTCAAAAGAGAAAACTCCTTGCTTTATTTGTCAGAAGCTGAACGAATCAGAATGCAGTACAAACAGCACTTGTTTTCTGCAAGCGATTCCAAAACAGTCCTCCAAATTCTATCACAAGAAATGTGAGCATAACTAAATAGACAACAAAAAAAATAGGTAATAAAAGCTAAAAGACGGGGCGCCTGCATGGCTCAGTTGGTTAAGCAACTGTCTTTGGCTCAGGTCATGATCTCGGGGTCCTGGGATGGAGCCCTGCATTAGGCTCCCTGCTTGGTAGGAAGCCTGCTTCTCCCTCTTCCATGCCCCCTGCTTGTGCACTCTCTCTGTCAGATATATAAATAAAATCTTAAAAAAAAAAAAAAAAGCTAAAAGACCAAGTAGGAGAAAACATTAAAATGAGAGATTTAGATAGGCAAATTGTAACTTCTTCCATGAGTATGCTGGGTTTTTTTTTTAAGGTTTATTTATTTATTTGACACAGAGAGGGAGAGAGATCACAATTAGGCAAAGAGGCAGGCAGAGAGAGGAGGAAGCAGGCTCCCTGCTGAGCAGAGAGCCGGATGCGGGCCTCGATCCCAGGACCCTGAGATCATGACCTGAGCCGAAGGCAGAGGCTTAACCCACTGAGCCACCCGGGTGCCCCAAGTATGCTGGTTTTTATACAGACAAACTTTCCTCTGCCGGCGGTTTTTCATGTTAAGTGGGTGGACAGCCCTTGAAGAGAGAGAAGGCCCCACCAGAAAGGACCTAAGAAAGGGGCTCTGAAGGAGACAAGAAGAGGCTAACTCAGTCTCCGGCAGTAGACCTTGAAAAATCTCTCCCCCAACTCCCCGCTCCGGCTCTCAGTGAAGGTGTTCAACAAATGCCCTTCACATGATCCACTTGAGAATTATCTCTATTTTCCACTCAAACTCCCAAATCACCTTTCGAAATAATACATGTCCTCATAAAGATTCAGAGCTTAAAGCTCGAGCTGGGCAGACACGGTAATGCTCGCAGGAGCTTCCCGGTGCCTCCAGGGTCACCAACAGAACACTTAAGGGAAGACGCAAATGCTTCTCAGACATGAGGCCTCAGAGTGAGATTTAGTCTCTATCCCTGTTCTCCAGGCATCAGGACTCTACTTCGATTCACTTCGGGGCCTTGAACACAGTCAAGGGTGCACCGCGGTCAGCTGAGTTACGATGTGCACACCCCTGGTTACATACTTCATGCAAGTGCAGGTGACGCTCTTCTCGGGTACCTAGAGTGACAAACCAACACCTTCGCACATGCCAATTACTCCACAATCTCGTTAGATAGATTTCTTTTTGTGCATTATCAATAATTTGCATGGAAACACAGGAAAAATGTAACACATTCTCTTCAGGAAAAAAGTACCAAAAACTTTTGCAAAAGCCCATGAAACAGACACACCAGGTCCAAGTCTCAGCAAGGAACAAGTTTAACAGGCACAGTTGTTAACGTTCAAATAAAGCAAACGATCAACTATAACTCAATGAAGCTGGACAAAATTTTTTTAATTAAAAAAAATAAAATAGATGAGACAAAGAGAGAGACAAGTAGGCTATTTTCTAATTAAAAGAAGGAATGGGAGGGAAGGCACCAATGTGTCCTCCAGAACATGAAAAGCGCTAATGAGAGGGTAAAGGGTTACACAGTCAAGTACTCAAAGTACATAGCACCTCCCAGAGCGGGGTGACTGCAACAGGCAACCTTTTGCTGCCCCTCCATCCCTGTCAGGGGCACAGCTGCTTCCTTGCTCCACTTGCAAGACACCCTTTGCCCTTCCACAGTCTCTAGCTCCCTCCTGTTCTCCTGCTCTGGAGCTCCTGCTCTTTCCTGAGCAGACTCTCGTAAGTACCGGTCCAGGGGCTGCAAGCGAACGCATTTGTCACATCCCTGTGCAAGCAGAAGAGCCATTTCCATCCACGGGACTTCAGGCAGCTATCGGGAAGCCTTTCCTCGATGATTATCAAGGAAGGATATAGATCCTCCTTCCCATACAAACAGGACGCATATGAAAGCATAGACTGAATTTCGTAAACGTGGTGGTTGACTTACTAGCAAAAGATGACAGGAGAGCTAAAGTAAGTTGTAAAACTCAACTACACATCTGCACAAGAACACGCTCCCTTGGACCCTTGCTTGCCTCGGGCCCCAGGCCACACAGCTGAACTGAGGTTCGGGGCCTTTCTCGGTTAGCACAAAGAACTTTCCCAGTTAGGAGGTCTCTACCAATTTATATTCTACTTTTTCTATAGCACCATGGTACCTGAGGCGATTTTCCTTCTACTTCTCAAGCCACACATCCTTGTTCATCCATGTAATGATGAAAATGGCCCCCGACTGCTGGGAGATGACAGAGTCACAAAACATAAGGAACGCTCCAGTGGACGGTTCAACGGGCTCCATGATGGTCCGTGTCCTTTCTCTGGTTCTCTGACTCCCACACTTGCTTTTTTTCCCCCCATCTTTCAGAATGACTATGTATTTTAATGCCTCTCAGTTTTGCTTTTCTCAGTTTTAATTTTATTAATCTAAAAGCTGGCAGAAGGAAAGTCCTTTTACGTTTCCCCAGAACAACTTCTGAGCCAGTCTCAGCATCCACACGTACCCTGGTTTACAGCTAAGGACATTGCTTATGCCATTACACGAGCCACCTTCCTTCTGCACTGACGAAATAACAGACACATCTGGAGCCAGAGGTGTGGTGTCAGACAGACCTTCAAGTTTCCTCTCCCCCCTGGGGGTTTCTAAGTGTCGTGACCAAGAGAGAAGACACTTACATCTGCCTCAGATTCCGGGTCGGTTTCATGGGGGCCCTGATCTTGAGGCTCATGTCCATTCTCTGGGTCGTCTTCTGCCTCATCTTGGTGCTGGTTGTCTCTCTCATAGGCTAGCAAATCGAAGGAACTAACATCAGTGCAGATGAACCGGACAGGATCCTGCCCTTTTACTCCAAAGAAAAGCTGCTGGTGGGCTTTCCTCCAGACCGTTTCACCCGCTCTCTCCTCCAGAGAGGTTAATTCACTTTATGGTGTACATCTCAGCTTTTCGGAATAAAACTATGTCCTTTTCTCAGACTGGGTGTCTAAGGACACAGCATGAGTGAGTGACATCATTCTTACCTTCTAAAACCAATATTTATGTCAACAGCTGCATTCTCCCCCTTGTTAAGCAAAAAACAATAACCAAAACTTTCTCAATAAAAGAAAGCCCAGTCAACTGGACACTGTCAAAATTATCGCTAATTTTTGGTAATATCAGAGGAAGTAGCAAGGTACCAAAAGAAAAAACTGATAACGTCTCAGGAAATGAAAGAAAGAACAGCCCTGTCTGCGGAGCTCAGATCGAATCCAGCCCATCCTGTGTCATCTGATATGGCAGTGATGAGGGTGCCAACACAGACACGGCTCACACTGGAGCTCGCATACACATTTACTCGCTGCTTTTGGAGAAACAATATTTCCATAAAGGGAATTTAGATAAGAGCATACAAAGAGGAGAACAAACAACTTTTTAAGTAAGATATAAGGGGAAAGGTTAAGTACCTGAGAGTATTTAGCTTATAGAAAATAGGGATGCAAGGTAACTTACCATCAGGTTTTAAGTGCACCAAGGGATTCATTAAATAAATAAGAGAAGAAACTGTTCTCTCGTCTTACTGATAATGGAACAAAAAAGCTTAAAGTGCTGAACAGGGGGACATAAGGAAAACAATTTCTTGACCAGAAGGGCTATGAAATATCAGAACAGGCTATAGAGGGAGTTTGGGTAATCACCTTCTCTTAGACTCTTTAAGAAAGGATACATATCTGAGTGTTAGAGTTGCCAGAGAGACTGCTACTTTCTGGTTTTATTATACAGTAAGTGATATTTGATAAATTACATAGGAGATGCTCACCACAAGTGAAAGCTACTCTTGTCTTAATTTGAAAAACTTTTAAAGGCAGTGATCCAAAGGCTTCCAAGGTAAGGCGAAAATGGAGCCATTTCCCAGAGTATAAGAGCCCTATGATAATGCGTCAGAAATAACAATTCAGTATACAAAAAGCTTAGGTGATGGGAAACACATTAGAAAGGAAATAGATGATCTTGAGCTGTCTGGGCCACCGACGTGCACTGTTCAGGAGGATTATTGAAAACGTAACAGCAGTAACAAAAAAAGATGCACGGTACACAGATGTCCTTTGTGTGTACTCAGATGTGCACACGACTCTGAGTGGATAGTACATGTTACCAAGTAATCTTATTAACATATTCATCATCTGAGAAGTCTCACCACCTCCTTCCTCTTCTTGGATGCCCTGGTCCTCGGCTCCCTGAACAATATCATGATCCATAGCATCATAACGAGCTTGCTGCCTGGAAGGGATACAAACATCACCAATTCAGTGACAGATTAAGTGGCACAACTGGCCATAAGTCATTTACATTTAAAGGTAGCAATAAACAAAGTTTTCAATGTTTTTTAAAAAGTCATCAACAAATTTTTTGGAAAACTTGTGCTCTTAGGTTTCATAAAGATTCCAGATTTCAAAGGATACTTTAAAAGGGATAAAATGCCTTTCAGGTGCTAAGATAAAATAAAATTAGCCCCAAAACTGCAAGATTATTTTGAGACCTAAATTAAGCTTGGAGACCTAACATTTTTAATCAGGGGTTAAAAATGTTGATTATTTTAGAAATTAAATATTGAGACATTTAATTCTCAAGCCACTGTTCTGCCCCAGCCTCAGAAAATGCTCAAGCTCAAGGGTAATAAATACACCAAGCTGTTTGCCATCTGCTTATAAGAACAAGAGACGCATGGGTGGCTCAGTTAAGCGGCTACTTTTGACTCGGGTCATGATCCCAAGGTCCTGGGATCGAGTCCTGCATCAGGCTCCTTGGCGGGGAGTCTGCTTCTCCCTCTCCCCACCCTACCCCTGGCCCCTGCTCATGGCCCCTCTCTCACTCATGCTCTCGCTCCAATAAATAAATAACACGAAAGGAAAGAAAAGGGGAGGGGAGGGGAGGGAAGAAGGGGTGGACTATGAGCACCCATCAGGAGGAGGCTACCGGAGCTGCTCCGGGGGCTGCGGCTGCCCCTCCTCCCGGCTGGCCTGGCTCTGCCGGGCCACCTCTCTGGCCAGAAGTTGCTGCTGCTGCTGCTGCTGCTGCTGCCGCTGCCTCCACAAGGGTCCCTGCAGCCGCTGCTGGTGCAGAGCCTCCTGGTGCTCCCTCAGCTGCTGTGCCTCCTCTGCCCGCCTGGCGGCCACGCGCTGCTGTTCCAGCTGCTCCTCATATGGTGACCGGAACCTGGTGACTGGCTTGGCCGAAGGATAGACCTGAGGGACAACGAGCAGGTGCTGAGCAAAAACAGTCGGGACCTCTGGGTCCTCTCGTCCTCCGTTTCTCACGACAAAGTCAGAAGGCAGGGCTGGGTTGTTGAATTAATCCCTGTCAGGTGAACTGTGATTACACCCTGGCCCCAAGGTCCCCCAGAGCCAGAATGCCTACTTCCCAACTCTCTGGGTCATTCTCGGCTTCTTTTAGCAACTGATCTTCCTGATTTGCTGGCGTTCTGGCAGATTTTCAGTGTGCTCCCTCTCACATGGAAGAGGGCACCACAGATGAAATCAGTGTTGGACCTTCATTAAATGTTAGGTTCAAAAGGCTCTGCCGTAAGTGGGCACTTGGTGACCTCACAGTAACTGGGGCATTTTGTGCGCTGAAGCTTTTCCATGAAGAGTTTAAGATGGAGGGATGCCAATTAATTCTAGGAATACACAACGACTCTCAGGTTAACCATAGGGGGAAAAAAAAGAAAGCCAAATTTCAGGTAAGGGTGATAAGGGTGAGAGGCAGAGAACCGATTTCTTCAAAGAAAATGAGAACAGGTGAGAACATAAGACCTCCCAATGAAAGGAAAAACTGATACAGCAATTCTTAAACTCTGCTTCCCACAGAGCTACCCGCCACTCTCTCCTCCACCACCCTCTCGCCCAACCAACACAAGCACTTGTGATTTTCACCAACGGAAAGAAGGTGCAAGGGGTAAGGGAAATCAAACCCCCAGGGGGACTGCTTCTGAAGAAAGCTACGAGGGACACAAGACTGGGACAGGCTTCTCCATGCTAAGTTGGGTACAATATAGAAGAGCAATCGAAGCCTTTACATCTACTCAGCCCAAAGCCTCAACCAGCTTGAAGTCTTAGAAAGTTTGAGGCCAAACACAACTTCAGAGTCATAAACAGAAGGGGATCAGCATTTGTGTAAAGGCCAAGGAGCCCACCGTTAGGTATCCGCTTAGAGACAGCGGAAGAAAGATACCTGTCTGCATTCAGTGTTGCTTCCAATGCTTTTCAAGTATGATTTCTGGTTATAAAGGATTTTGAAAGGGAAAAAACCGTATTTGTATGAGAAGGGAGTGCTCTGTAGGGGGAGCCTGAGCAGAGACTAGTTAAACATCCTCCCCCAGTGAGGCACCCTTAAGTGATAAGATCAGCCTTTTGACAACTTAATAACCCCCTTGAAGATGAATGTGCAAAAGCCAACCTACCACCGGGTAGTAATTGAACAGGGAGAAGGAGACTTTTGATCACAGAAAATGAGACCTTTCTCAGCCTCATGATGCCCGCGGGACTTGAGCACGTTCCGGGAAGTGCCCAGTCAGGCGCTCCTCTCTCCTCTTACTGCTCCGGGGAGGGCAGCAGAGCTCCCCTGTGCGGGGCGACTGACAAAGAAGATACACGCACCAACAGCCCTCTCTCCCTGCCGAGCATCTTTCCCAGCGGCTATGCTAGGAGCATGGAACATTTAGTGAACTCACTCAGACTTTACCTGAGGGACTGTCATCTATGGGGAGGCTTTTTCAATACCGAACAACAAAGCCACGCTCCCTGTCCCAGCTGCCAAAACGTAAAGCCAGTGACCTCGCACCTGGGCAGGAGCGTGCCCTCCCAGAAGGTTGGCTTCCTCTCGGGGTTCACGCTGTTCCCTCCACTCCCGATCCTGCTCCTCGGGGGAGGGGTCGTGCTCCTCCTCCAGACGTTCGGCCTGCCCGACCTGCTCCATGGCCTCCTCCTCCAGAGCCCTCCTGTGCTCCTCTTCCACCTGCCGCTCCTCGGGCTCCCTGGCTTCGGCTTCCTGCCGCTTCAGTTCTTCCGGAGCCTGAAACTCTGCCTCCTTCTGGGTGGGGGGGTAAGGTTGGGTTCCTTCCGTTCTCCGAGGAACTGCTTCATGCGTCTGCCACCCGTCACTATTTCGAGACACCTAGGCCAAGCACATCACTGGAAATGACACTCTTCGATTTCGAAAGCAGTGATAAAAGTTCTTTATTACCATGTCTATGGGGTTACAACGTAAGCAAAATCCTGGAGTCTAGAAATACAG
Organism: Ailurus styani; assembly: GCA_002007465.1. NCBI lineage: Eukaryota > Metazoa > Chordata > Mammalia > Carnivora > Ailuridae > Ailurus > Ailurus styani. Next base: position 2,071,654 of record LNAC01000308.1, on the reverse strand, counting down.
AGTCCTGACTGAAAAGTATGGCTGCAATGGAGTCACTTAACTCTTCTCACTCTGTAATCTCACCTACAAAATAGAGATAACATAAGCACAATTTCATCTCCGGGAAGAACACAGTATGTGACCTAAAAGTAAAGCCTGCACGTGACCACATCTCAGTCGACCCTTCCCTTAAAAGCCATCTAACTCCTGTTTTCCCTTAAAACAAAAAGGAAAAGAACCCCTCAACCTTCAAGTGATGAAGTGCTTATGTAATTTTCTTCAATGTAAATTTTGTTTTCAGGAAGGATTTGAAAAGGGGAACACCCGGCTGGCTCGGTTGCAAGAGCCTGCGACGTCATCTCTGGGTTGTGAGTTCGAGTCCCATGGGTGCGGGAGGGGTGTAGAGCTTACTTAAATGAATGGAACTTTAAAAAAATATAATGATCTGAAAAGAGAAGGACAAGATCAAATTGAGGATGAGCTGGGTTTATTTCCTACTGACTAATTAAAAAAAAAAAAGAATGCCATTACCAATAGGCATCCATGTTAGCTAAAAGTAGTGCCCATTAAACCAGATACAATAAAATATTTTTAACATATTAGTGTTTCTTCAAATCAGAGGAAATCCTTTGTAAATATTTTGTATTGTTAAAACATAAAATTCAACATAAAAAAAGACATTTTTTTTTTACAGAGAACTCCTCTTCTAAAATTGATTGGTTTAAATTGGTTTTCCTGGATTTAAAGTTTCAGAGATTTCCATGTGATCTTCATTGCTTAGACAAGAGGGGCAACAAAAAGATGACATAATATCATAAGAAAATGTATCACTCTTTTCTCCACTCCAACCTTATTTATTGGAAAAAAATTATTTGGTCAGATTGCTCCTCCAAATTAAAATAAATGTGAAGCCCTCTTCTTAAATTAGCAGAACTATAACCAAGAAATTGAAATGAATGAATGAATGAATGAATGAGAAATATGGGGAAGAAGAAAGTCCTCTCTCAGACATCTGAGGACAACTTCTGGAGATGTATGTCTTACCAATGTCCTCACACACCTGTCAGGTTTGAAATAATACTGCTCTGGCTTTATATGAAATATTTCTCCAAAGGACCTTAAGTGCTTTCAAATACCTGCCATTTATCTCCACAGCATTCCCATGAGAAAGGTTATAGAAGATAACTACTATCTCCACCTCACAGATGAAAAAACTAAAGGTCTGAGTCATTAAAAGATTAATTAATCCAGTAAAAGGGTAGTCAGACTTGGATAGGGAATAGAACCAATTTCCAGGCCAAGGATCTGATTATGTTTTCTTAATAGTAACAAAGAAGGGTCCATGAAGACACAGAAGGTCTTGCCTGTAAGGGAATGCTGTGCTAGACTGAAGACTTCCATGAAGTCCACTCATAGTGACTTAATTATTCCCAGAATATGGTGACTCAGGACACATCTTCTCAAACATTCATTGTTAAAAACAACTTTCTCAGGAAGAAAGATAGCTATATTTGTCATTTGTATTATGCATGCGATTAAAACAACAACTATGTTAGAATAGAGGATAGGGGTGACCCTACTTTTGATGTCCACTTAGGTGACACTTTTAAGCAAGGTTCAATTTTTATGAAGAGCAGGAATAAAAAAAAAGGTGGATTAAGAGACTAGCACTCATATCTTTGATAGTTTTATAAAGACCTCTTAAATACATATTTTGGCTTGTTCTCTGTGAACCTAGCACTGCACCAAGTTCAACTATATTACCAACTTTAATTCTTGAGTGGGCTATCACAGAACAGCCTCATGATCATTTAATCTTCTCACTCTACCCCCCCAAAAAACCAAACAACAAGAACAAAAAGAAAATTAAAAAATTCAGACACAACGGCCCCTTTAAAAAGAAATAATCAATCCACATGAATAAATTAAGCGAGTAAAGTCTTTCCCAGAAAACACTGTAGCAGTAGCTCTCTGAGTGTCCTCCCTAGACCAGCTGAATTAGTTAGAAACGCAAATCTTCAGGCCTCATCCCAAAATAACTGGACTGGAAATTCTGGGCTAGGGCCCAACTCTCTCTGTTCCAACAGCTCTGCTGGGGACTCTGATATACGCCGAAATCGGAGAAACACTGTTCTGGAGGAAGAGTTGGCAATATTTAGAGCAATTCACCTGATGATAGCTTGACGGGGAAAGTGACCCCATCACGGAACACAGGTTCACGCCTCTTACCTCCCGTGGCTCCCCGGCTGCGTTCTCCCTCGCTGCATTGTCACCTCGTGGGGAATGTGTCACCTGGGTAACATTCTGTTGCTCTGCTTGCTCTGGCTTTCGAAGGCTTGGAATCCTATTCAGAGTATCTTTCAACTGTTTATATTCTGCAACCTGTGTCTGTGTGTAAATTGCACAATTGGATGCAAATTGTACAATTTGAGGAGGGAAAAAGATACCGTTCATGGATGGACATTAGAGTTCACTGGAAGACGAGACTAAAATATTATACCCAAGTACAAGTTAGGAAAAATATGCAGATTATTTCCATGCATTAGCTATTCTTACTTGGACACGCTTTACCATTTTTAAGCACATGCAAATGAGAATTAGATATAAAGGGAAGGGAGAAAAAAATATCTAAGACAGATGTTAGTTTCTCATGCTATGTTAAACAGTCAGAATTTTTATAAATAACTTTCTGGTATAAATATCATTATTAAAAGACGGTTCGCCATCAGTCTTATAGCATTAAAAAAAGGTGTTTAAAAATTCACACAATTATATAAATACAAGTGCAGATATCTTTTACCAATACGGTCTGAGTAATGTTTTTCAGTGAAAAGGAATCAAGTTTAAAATAAGCAACTAACTAAATGTATATTTAGTTATTTATTTATAAAATCACTCAGGCCACTCCCCCCCACACTCCTCATCAACCTGTGCTCAAATAGGGTTCCCTAATTTTCCAGAATGCTTCTGGTATTATGCTCTGCAGATTTAGGAAAGCAACAGCATAGGTATGAAAGGAGCCTAGATTTTTACTCCACCACTGCGAACCTCCTTTCTTCTCAGATGATAAAGGCACTGATGTAAATATTAAAGTACAATATACTCATCCAGGTGTATCTGTGTATGCGCGGTGGTGGTGTGTGTGTTTGTGTGCATGCATGGTATTTTTAACACAAGGAGCTAGAAAAGACAGAAAAAAAATCAAATACCTTAACTAAGAAAATCAACAGACACTGCTCATACTTAGCTCATCATATGCACCAACATTGTTATCCTAAAACAGAAATGCTATGTGTGTAAACACACACCTACATAAACACACACAAAAAACACAGAAATCTTCTCTGGACAAGTTTCCCAGGCAGTGGGCACAGCAGAGCGGGTGAGTGGAGGCTGGAATCCAGCTGGTACTCCCACTGCCCCAGCCGTGCACCCTGGCACAGTGCTCTTCCACCCCAACGAAGGGGAGGGGTGGGGGCTTTTTATTTTTTTCCAATTCACACAAAGGTGAAGTTTTCTTGCTAACTCTGTCTCAGAGGAGTGCGTCCTTGCAGTTAGTACAAAGGTATGCCATCTGGCTAATAGTGGCCCTTATCCCAGAAAACTATCAAAACATTTGCAAATCAACTTTGGAGGTCAAACAAAATTTTTTAAAAAAAGACATCCACATGGTGATACTTATAATAAATATTTCTTCTTTCTCCTCCTCCTAGATATGTATTTGAAAGCAGTTAGGCTGCAGTTCTCAAAGACTAGTGTGCACTGAGAATCACGGAAAGATCATGTTAAAAGTGCAGTCTCCTCGGTGCCCACCTTAGAAATGGTCACTCAGTAGGTGCGGGGCAAGGCCCAGGTAACTGTGATGCAGGCAAGTCTCCAAAAACACCAGCTAAAGAGTTACACATGGCTGTGATGTCAAGAGGACCTAAACTCTAAGCTCCGTTCTGGTTGCTGATCCGGGGCCAGCTATTTTATTTCCCTTTGACCTCCTTTTATCTAGTTATAAAAAGGACACAATGTAATATAACTCAGTAGACTGTGAATATTAAATAAAATTCTGTATAAAAAGTTCTTATGATGATCTGACACACTATAAACTCAAATTCTATTCTGTTCTTTTTTTTTTTAAGATTTTATTTATTTGTCAGAGAGCACAAGCAGGGAAGCTGCTGGCAGAGGGAGAAGCAGCCTCCCTACTGAGCAAGGAAACGGATGCGGGGCTCAATCTCAGGAGCCTGGGATCATGACCTAAGTTGAAGGCAGATGCTTAACCTACTGAGCCACCCAGGCGTCCCTCTATTCTGTTCTTGCTGTCCCCCCACTCAACTACATTTACAAATTGGGTTGTCAGGCACCTGGATGGCTCAGTCAGTTGAACGTCCAACTCTTGGTTTCGGCTCAGGTCATGATCTCAGGGTGGTGAGTGTGCCCCACGTCGGGCTCCGTGCTCAGCTCAGATTCTGCTAGAGATTCTCTCTCTCCCTCTCCCTCTGCCCCTCCCACCATACATGCACACTCTTTCACTCTCTCTCAAATAAATAAATAAATAAATAAATATTTAAAAAACATCAGGATGTCAAGTCACGGTCTCATAAGATGATTTACATGAGAAATGTAGATGTTTGAAGCAGCATTTCTTTTCTAAGGAGGTCCAGGGAAAGTATTAATATGGGGATCTGAGGTGGGACTCTTAAGTGCCACACCTAGTTTAGGCATAATGACTTAAAGGGGGTGGTGGGCAGGACGACTTGAGCCCCTTCTCAAAGGAGCAGAAAACATTGTTAAAGAAATAGAATACTATACATAAGTTACATAAAAAAATCTTTTTCTATTACAAAATCTTGCCCATAATACTGCCAGTGTGCTTACTACAGAATTTGGTTTTGGCTATTAGATGCACTATTTTACTTACATTTCTCTGGATTTTCAAATTGTTGCTTAGTCTAATATTTGTGGCCACTACAGCACACAGAATATTCAAATTGGTTTGTCCCATTTTTCAGCATGAAAAACAGTCTAAAGTAATATTTGGTAAAAATTTTATAAAGAAGGTTTTATATGAAATAATCTCTTAAAGTCAACTTAATTTGTATACCTGTAAAAAATTGCCACACAGCCACAGTTTCACAGGGAGTTACTCAATGACTACATTGAAAAGGAGTCCCCCAAACACAGGTGCTACAGCCTTTGAGATGCGTCAGGGCCCAGCGTGTTATACTTTTCATAACTTTACAGAGACAAAAAATTATACATGGTCTCCTGATAAGGACAGACAGCTGGTTTTCCTCTTAATTCTTCCAACTGAAAAAAAACACAAACCTAGTGACTAAGCTAGCCGTTCCTGTTTGTTTGCTTCTTCTAGAAAGCTGTAAAACACAGTATGGTATCGTTCATTTGTACATTCAATAAATAACCCCCGAGGGCCTGCTTTGTGCCAGGGACTGTTCTAGGCTTTGAAAAACAGAATTTATGACTCGTTTTCCCTTCTCCACTGACATGAGATCTCTTATTTTCTGTAATTTGGCCAAGAACACATAAGGCTAGTCCTAAAAGGAGTGTGTGTAGGCTGAGATACGGAAGCAAGGGAGGGAGGGATGGAAGAAAAAGTCTGACAATAATTTGTTTGGTAGCTAGCATCATAAAATCCTATAAATTCTGTAAGAGTCACCACAGGTCAGAGAGTGGCTGAAGACCATACATATGGATTAATTTCTGTGATTTAAACAAGCATTTGACCATTGCATGTAGGGGCTGGTGGCGGGTAGAAATAGTCATGGGTACCACACTACCAGTGCAAAAAAAATAAAGGCTTATTTAATATTCTCTTGATTGAATTTCGAAAGCATGCATGATCCTCAGAATCAGGAGAGCTTTGTCCTAAGAATTCACTGAAGATTGGCTTGTAAGAGACTACATGCATAAAGGAATTCGGAAATGTTAAAGCAGATTGTAACGAGAACCGATAGAGGCTGCTACCCTTCTAACCTGTGCAGCAGCTAGCGCACTCTTGTGGTCTTCCAAAGTCACTACAAGTTGTTCATGCTCGGAGAGTAAATTCTTATGCTGTTGCTACACAAAAAAGAATTTTACATGTTGAGATTTAACATTCTAAGACAGATTCTTCTTCGGCTGACAGTGGTATGAGCACCCAAACGTAGCTTGCTTGCCTGCTTGTTTGCTGTTCTTGCAGTACTTGTAAGTGTAAAAATCATTGTAGAGAGAAGACAGTAATAAGGTAGTATTCTAAAATCTAAAACGTGCTACCTAAATATAATCCCTTACAATGAAATCAAAGGAACAAATGCTTCATTATTAATAAACCTTTGTAAATAAAAATCTTATTAAATGCAACCATGTAACCAAAGAATCATTTTGGTACTAATGAAAATGTTTGGATTTTCAGACCATCTCTTAGCTTCCAAAGTAGACGCGGTAAAAGTAGTGGGCACACTCCAGTTTATGCAAAGCCCAAAATAACAATGTGGATTTGCAATGCAGGTCAATTAGGGAATGACTTGTAAAGCTGTTCTACAAAGTAAAGCAGGCCAATACTAAGCAGTCAAATGCCCAGTTTTGTTTTACCTTGACGTCTTGGAGCTGCGTATGCATGTCCTGGTGTGCCTTTCTTAGTTGTCTATTCTCTTCTCTTAAATTGTACACGGTTTCTATTTGGGGGGGGAGAAACATGCATAAAGCCTTAAGATTTGTCTGGCTTTTGATTCCATTATTTTCATATCTAAACCTTAACATAACTATTTTTGGATTTGTTTTGAACTTTGACAGTACAGTATGCCAAATCAAGAGAAAGTCTATCATTTTGGGATGTGACATGGATTCAGCTTTCAATACAATCTGGAATTGTATTGGAATTCAGCATTCCAATACAATCTGGTTCAGTAGTTTAAATACTTTTAAGGAAGCTACATACAGTGTAGAAGTTAAGGATTTCTAATTACTCAGGAGTTAAAGATTAAGTATTTCTGTAGTAAGCAAGTCCTCAGGAATAAACTGTAACAGGCAGGGACAGTATAAGATTTGAGTCTCTCCAGAAATTAAAAAGAAAGTTATCAAAAAGTACAAATCCTATTTCTCATAGCATGTGTAATTTCCACAGACCCCAAAAGGTATTTCAATTACAAAGACAACTCAAGAAACAAAGGAAGAGACACAGAGAAACCCCACTTACCTGCTTAAAAATTCTAAGTACATTTTCTTTCTCCTACCACTGAGCTCCTGCCTGATACAAATTCCCCTTCCGACAGCGACAGGACAGTTCTTTCCAGGGCAGCAGTGTGAGGCTGCAGCTGTCTGAGCAACGTCCTATAATCTCTTCCATCTCAAGCCTACTGTTCAGGGGACAGCCTCAGTGACTTAAAGATTCCAGGCCCAACTCTCCTACCCTCTTGGTGAATTTCTTACTTTCGCTTTATCTGGACATTAGATGTAATACACCGACAAGCCCTGAGGCTAAATCCTACTCACATTTTTTTTTTCCTGGCCCCTGCAGTGTTGGCCTATGCAGAGTTTTCCACATATGAATAGTTGGCACCACTTAAAAATCAAGGATCTGGGTTTACTCAGACCTGCAACCTGACGCCAATTCTCATGTGACAAGACTCAGCAGAGGTTGAATGACGGCAGGTGACAATATAATTCATTTTTCAATGGGAGATACCTTTGAAAGTGAAAGGGGAGGCTGTTGATAATGATGCTGAGACAGGAGGTCCGAGTCTACACTGTGCTGGGCAAACTATCCCTGAGTGGCAGTCGCTCCCTGCAAACAAAACCCTAGCTCTCCAATGTGGCACTCAGCACCGAAGCCAAGTGCCCGACCCCATCTCTCACATCTTCTGTCCACTTTTATGCCTTTATTGTCCCTGCCTCACCCCTGAGCTCTGGATGGCTAACTGGGTGAGGTCAGGAACAAGGTGGGAAAGGTTCTGACTCGAAGGTCAAAATAGGACACCACTGGCAATCCAAAGGGACTGTCAGTGTGTTGTTGGCTAGATGGAGCTTCACACACGCACACACACATGCATATACACACAGGCATACACACATATACACGCGCGTGCACACACACACACACACACAAACACCCACACTCCTAGCTTCTAAAGGAATTTCAGATCATAAACTTAATGGCAGTTGCTTCTGTCCCTTAACTGTATAGCCTTGAGTAAGTTATTTAACTTTATGAAGTCTCAGTTTCTTCCTTTGTTAAATTAGGCTAAACACAATGCCTAGCTTACAGGTTGTTATGAGAATTAAATAAAATAATTGCATGAAGAGTTTCACCTGGTACTAGCACGTGGTAAACATTTGCTGAGTGTCAGCTATTTTTGTAATGGAAATGAAAAGGATAACTAAGCTTCTACGCTGCCAGTTTATCTCCCAGAAATTCTGAATTTCCTGCTGGTATCACATTGAACTGGACCAGAGACTACCTGGGTTATACGTCTGAGTCGCCACTCACCTGCATGCATCACCATATGCTTTAACTTACCATCCGAAGCTTTTATCAAAGGATCATAATCAATCAAAAGGGCGGATAGAGAAATTGCTCAAAAAGTATCACCAAAGGCATTGTCACACCCTATCGTTTAAGGCCTCTGAGAAATTTCTTCCAAAAATCAACTGATCCCAGAAATACTGTTCTCTCTTACCCCCTCCTCCTCTTTCTTTCCCTTGTCTGTTTCTCCTTCCCTTGCCCCATGCACAGGATAGGTATATTCCCTTTCTGATGATCAGAGCCCCATAACTTACTGCCTTTCCCTGTCTGTCCCGGCTGCCAGGAAGTTCAGACCACGTTACGAGGCTTAAATTATCTTAGTACGCACAACTCACAGACTTGTGTCCTCCTATTTTCCACGGTTCTGTTTTATTACTTCTACATATAATTTGTTAAAATTTTACTCTAAATGCACTTTGCTTCAAAGAAAAGACTATAGAGTAGACATAAGAAACATGCTTTGTATTTCCCTGCGAGGACGTTTCTCCATTTGTTATCTTAACCACCCCCACCGACTGCCAACCAACAGCCAACCAACGCCCCTGCACGTCTACAGCTCCTGCCTATCATCTGCTGACACCTGGCCCAAGTCGCTCTAGACCACCTTAACCCTCTGTAATCTGCCTCAATGGCTACTCAACTCTTGTGGGTCTTTTTGTTGTAACTTACTATTTTGAAATACTTACAGACAAAACATTGCAAATAAAAGTACAGAGAAGACCAAAGTACTTGTCACTCAGCTTCCTTCTATGATGATATCTTATATCAAATCAAAATATTGTTTGGCACAGTAGAATTAACTGGACCACAGAACTTCCTTGGATTTCACAGTTGTTTTCACAAGCACCATCTGACTGTTTAAGCCAAATCTTACACTTCAAACCTATTTAGCATCATAGGTGACTGTAGAATATTTCTACTTTTCGGAATTTACACACACTCAGAGTGATACAATTTGCTTCATAATACCATGAAAATACCTCATGCTGACACTGACCACATGTCAGTAACTGTCCCAGGTGCTTTACATAAATTATTTAGTCCTCGCACCAACCCTACGAGGTTGATAATTTTTTATGACTACCCCAGTTCTACAGATGATGACTATGAGGCCTGTGGTGATCATACAATTTGTCCGTGTCATACAGCTAGTAACTGAAGAGGCCAAGACTCACCGGGGCAGTCTGACTCTAGATCCTGAGCTTTTCAAAGCTACTACTAGCGATCAACAGGTAGTTTTTTTGGCCCCTTGGAGATTAGGAAATGCATGGGGTGACTCTGAGCATCACACTGAGCGTGGAGCATTGAGGGCATTTTGTGAGTAGGGGTCAAAGATACTAAATATCTTACAACACACGTAAAATGAGAACTGTCTCGCCCGATGTGGCCAATGTGCCACACATATACACGTGCGTGAGAAATACCAAATATTCTATTCTGTTTCCTAAACAAACCCCAAGAGATAAGGATAATTGTGAAATGTTACAAAGAAGTAAGCAGGAGGTAAAGCACCACATGGTAAATGTGAATCCATCGCCCTGCAAACAAACACAATTCTATTGCTTTACTGAAACGTTAAACTGTGTAGTTATTTCCATATAAACTAGCTAATCAGACTTCCAAATACCTTTCAGCTTAGAAAGTTCTTGTTCTTTCTCTTGCTGTAACTGCAGGTACTTCTGCTTATGGTCATTAAAGGTCCTACTGAAGTCTTCTCCTTGTTTGCGATGTTCCTCCTCCAAGTCGCTGTGCTGTTTCTTCAGCTCCTCGTGTTGACTCTGCAAAGATGAGAACCTGAGCAGAGATGTACATTCTCTAAATTACACCACAGTCTGTAGCCTTTCGCTCTCAAGAAAGAACAGATGAAGCAGGAGGCTTTGTTTTCCTCGGGTTGCTTTTAATTGGGGAACCTCCCCTCCATTTCCCTTACATTTCAAATCAAGGGTTTGGGATCATGGCCAAAAATAATTTTCTCCTTCATTTGATTGTCGGTAAAAACAACAAGAAGTTAGCCATGGGTGATGGAAAAGGGAAGGGTTGGGGAGACTCCTGGGGACTCAAAGTGCTGTGGAGACAAGGTCAAGCTAACAGAAAAATTATCCCTCCACAGCTATTCCAGACCTCCTCTTTCAATATGATGTTTTCCCAGCAACATTTTTTATTTCCCTTCTTTAATTTTCAGCCTTCCTGTTAACCTAATTTTAAAAAAAAGCTTTTTTTTTTTTTTCCTTTTGGGGTAAGTAATACATTGTTTATGGAATGATTCTTATTTACCTTACTACTGGTCACAATATGACTCTGGAATCACAATCTAGGTAAATTCCACAGTCCCCGAATGCTAATGTGAAAGGAAGGTCTGCTTTAATCCACGCACTGCTTTCTTGATACCAGGAAAGGTCCTGGCTTCAGTAAAAAGCACTTGCCTTCCTGATACAGGAGGAAAGACACCACCAGACAAAAAGCGAGGCGGCAGGGGAGGGAGCTTGGAGGCGTGGAGATCAAGGCAGGGTTTTCCTGCTGTGCAGCATGCTTAGTGGGATCCACTCCTCTCTTCTAGCTTGACAGAAATCACGTCTCTCTCCCCTCCACGCTCTCTCTAAGTCTTCTTGACACACAACAATGAGTTTTACCCAAGAACCAAGGAAGGAGACTCTTTAAATATAAATTGTGTTCCTGTGGTAGGTAAAAGGACACATTCACTATTAGTGACATGAAGGAGGTGTTTACTCGTTCTACTGCCTCCAATGTGCCTAAGATAAAAGAAACATCTGAGGAAAACCACTGTGAGAAACTGAACAAGCAAATACAAACAAAAACACCTTAAAGGATAAAGAGAAGAATAAAATAAAAAATTAGGTGACCAGAGAGACTGATTTACAAGAAAACGTATAACAAGCTATGATTGTTGAAACTGGGTGCTAAGGTGAGGGAACGTTACAATTCTACGTCATTTTCAGTGAAATACGACTATAACGTACCATCCTATCATATAAATCAATCTTCTGTAAGCTTTCCTTAATCACTTGAGTGAGTTACTTATTAATTCATTCATAAAGAACAACTTCAAATTACTCACTTTCAACATCTGATGTTGCACATTCAACGCACTGTATCTACTATTGGAATCTTGCTGTAAATTGAGAAGAAAATAGTTAACACAAAGATAACGAATCTGGCTCTCTTGCTAAAAGAGCTTAAAGCACTTAACAGAAGAATTCCATTTATTTCACCTATATAAGCTACAATGAACTCTATGCTTGAACCACAATGTCTCTGGGGCCATCTCTTAATTTAATGGCAGGAATGAAGTCTTAACATTCCTATAAGTTTGCTAGAGTTTAATAAAGAAAAAGCAAGACATGGAATCATACAACAGCGGCATAGCAGGGGCCCTGGAAATGATTTACTTCCCCTCTCACGTTGAGAAGAACCGAGGCTCCGAGGCACAAGGAACTCATCCTGAGACACAGTCACCGGGCATGGCTGATACACCGTGCCAGGTGCTCCGAGGGGATGTGGGGGTAAACCGACCAGACCCAGGCCTCACAAGCTTTGCAAGGCTTAAGAAAGGGGAGAGAAAAGGCGCTTTCCTTCCCTGCACTTCAGCAGGTAAGGAATTCTCCGTATATTACTTTACCCAAATGAGTCTCCCATTTCACAGAGTGAAGAGATGGAGAAAGGATGAGGAATAAGCCGAGGGCAAACATTTCCTTTAGTTAGCAGAGCCAGGACTGAAACTTGAGCCCGAGCCATGTTCCAGTGGTGGAGGTGTGTGTCCCGGCTGAACATCCTGACACGTGGACCTCACACACATCCACAGTCCTGGGCAGCCGTAAGCAGTCTGTGCAGTCTGTGGACAAGACACCCAACCACCTTCTCCCCGTGCCCGGCTCTTCTCTGACGCTCCACACGCCCTGCTTTGTCTCCAGCACAGGCACACCCGCAACCAGTTGTTTCCTTCATTTTTTACAATTTCTAAAATGAACTGCATTTTTGCTGCTGCTTTATTTTATTGCTTTACTCTTTTACTTTACAAAGAAGCTACATTATGAAATGCACAACAGAAAGCACAGTTTTAGCTGGGGCTTTTGGAGGAGGGAAGAGTTGAAGGCTGACAGTCTCCCAGCTCTCCGCGGAACTGGCTCTTCTCAGTTTTAATACCCCCAAAATGTCAGTGTTTCATTCAACTAATGGTTATATATTTTTCTTACAGTAAGAGAAACTTGCTTTTCTCCAGTTAATTCGGACTGTGTAAGTGACAGTAACACTGCAGGATTTGGGGGGCAGCAATAAATACATGCATGCATACATACGTGTGTGTGTGTGTGTGTGTGTGTGTCCATATATGTGTGTATATTTCAGCCCTACGGTCCTTATGATTAACATAGTAAAAGATTTTGCCACTATTATTTCCCACTCCTTAAATTTCATAAAGTAATTAAGGAAAAAATCTAAACTTACCCTTCCTTTATTTAGTGTTTCTTGGGCTTCTAACTTATAAACAAGAAAATCTAGAAAATAAAAAATGGAGAAAATTGGGTGTAATTAACTCATTATGAAATTTTTAAACATCTAAAAGAATAAAAGAAAAATTTATTCAGACTTGTGAAAATATTTTAGTTTTAAAAACAATCTACTTGATAACATACTTTATTTTCCCTCTTAAGGCCTTTACAGAAAGAGCTGGAAAAAAACTATTATATGATTTTAAGCTTTATTTTAAAGCTACATATCTTGAATAAAGAAAATATACATTACAACCAATTAATTAAAAGTGAATTTAGAATGTGCACTCTGTGATTAACTCTCCTTGAAATTAAGGAGGGAAAAAATAATGAGACACACCTAAAGACAGAGATGATTTATTGCTATCCACTAGATGGCACGCTAAAATCATTCACGACTTGAGGAGACAGCAAACCACGGAAAACATCTTTAACACTCTTAAAGCTTTATTATCCACTAGATGGCTCTATAAAATCACTCTGCACTTAAAGACAGGGAAAATCCAAATCCTATCAAAGCATTTTAATGATGTTAAACTCCTATTCTTTATACAGGCTTAACCAAGGGTCAGTAAAACATCTTAACCTGTATATACTGCTCTGCCCTTTTCCCTCCCTCTACCCCACGCCAACATAATCAGACAGAATACCTAACTTACACTTCCTCACGAGATTTCACAAAACATGTGCAAATAAACGAAAATAAGAATGCGGATCATTTCAAATCATATTCTGCGTAAAGCCTATGCTTTATAGAAAAACTCTCATAAAAATAAATAGCATTGCCCAATGCCTGTGCTAGATGCTAATTTTTCAAATTGAACAGATCAGCTGTGCCAATAAAAGGCTTCACAAGATGAAAACAAGTGCGTGACTTAAAAGATGCCATACCAAAAAAAAGAGAGACGCCATCCAATGTGAACAATTTATGATGTTGTAAATGCACGTATCTGTATGTATGCATGCATGGGTGTGTATATGAATGTACAAAATCTGTCATATTCTAGACAACACATGCTGTTACTTCCTGGCTATCTATGGACAGAACTTTCAGGTATGAGCAACATATATGTGTAATATTCAGATGAAAAGCTATTTATTTCCGATATGATATGTGTAACCAGTAATATGAACTACCTCAAGGCAGCACACTGAATGAAAGATTCGGAATCCAGTCTTGAGCAGGAATTACTACTGTGTTGTACAACGCATAACACAGTGCTTGACTTTCTCTGTCTACCTATAAAAGTGACTTAGGGTTGATTTGAGAAATTTCTTAACAACAACAACAACAAAATTGTAAAGCAAGCACACGATGTTTCAAAGAGGAGTATGATTAAAAAAAAGCACAGAATACAAACTGCATTTATATTTACCTTCCTTTGCTTTCTTATGTTCAAGTCTTTCCTTTTGCAAGGATTTCTCTAATCTTGATCTGTGTTCATACACAACTGAAAGAAAAAAGTTAAAATTTGTCGGCAAAGAATTAGAAATTCTAAAGTAAAATTAACATCGATTTTCAAAGCAGGGGGAAACACTTCAGGGTCTTCACAATTAAAATAAAAATGTATGCTTTTATAAGTTCCATATTCTGGGCAAAAACCAGCCACAACAGACAAGTCTGAGCTGACTTCTGGACAGTCTGCCCCTTTATAGAAGCAATGCTCTGAAAGAGTATTCCTTCCTTCCACCTTCTCTGCCAGCTCCTTCTCCTTCTCCTGCTGCTCAAAACCTTCTCTGTGAGGTTCCATGTCTTTTCTTGAGCAAATGTGTCCACTCTCTTGACTTCTACCACCGTTTGAACAGCAGTTAGCCCCACATCTGTATTTCTAGCTCCCACCTCTCTCTTAGGTATCAGCACAGCATTTCCTAAAGACTCCAGGGTCTTTCCACCTCGGTATCCCATAAGTACTGCCAAGTCCACACGGTCTGAGTCAGAACTAAGGCTTCCAGCCCTATGAGAAAACCTCAGCAACCCCACGGCATGAAAGAGATGGTGCATCCCACATCAAGGAAAACACCGGTAAGAGAGCCCCAGAATGAAGTGGGGAAGGACTCTACGGAGAACCTAGAAAGGTCGGGTTCACATCTGCCATGGCAAGACGCCAGAGGCAAACTGAGGCCATGCTGTTTGACCTTCCTGTCCTCGGTTTTCCCTACCTGCCCTGTCCACTCTGAAGAAGCCAGCACTGCCTGGGGAGTAGGGAGGACGTGCGGACGTCAAGGGGGAAAACAAGGAGGAGAAGCTTATCAGAACTCACTTCCCCACCTCAGGCTTCACATCTACAGCAAACAGGAGCTGCAAGAATGGGAAAAGCTCTACCTTTGAATGAATAAAATAATAAAATAGGCACCTTATTTATATAATAAAATGTATGCATATGGACTAGAGCAGACATAGTACTTACTAGATCGAGACTATGTTTATGGATAAAAGTTATTAATACTTTTTTTTTTTTTAATCTGAGAGCAGTCGAGAAGTATCCAAGTCTGCATTAAGATTTCACTCCGGGACAGAAAACCCAGCCTCACAGAGTGGTTTGTAAAAGGCAAAGAAGGGGAAAAAAGGCAAAAACTGAATTTCTGAGGTACGCTCTGAATCCTGTTTGTGCGGCATTACGGTCACGTATGATCTCATTCCTGGCCAAACTAAGCCAAAGCTGTCATTTGGTCCTTCCATCGGTCTTCAGCTGCCTTTGGCTACCTAAGATACAATTCATTCATCAATCACCGACTCCCCAGCTACAACACACCCAACTGCCTGACACTGGCCTTCCCAAAATGCCATGGTCACGGCCGCTCCCCTCCCTCACACCTGCTCTAACTCCTTGCTGCTGGAAGGGATGCCCTATCCCTCCTGCCCTTTCCCCAGGGTCACAGCTGCCAGTTACCAGCTCCTGCTGTCCTCCTTCCAACATGCCCAGCATCTCCTGGGTTCTCTACCTCCTCCCCATGCTGCATGTCTCATCTTGTCAACCCACAGAAACCTTCTGTTTCCAGGGCTCCCTCTACAATTACCACAGCCCCTACCTCTACTCATGCTTCTGCTAACATCTCTGTGCACAGCCCTCAGAATGCCCGCCACCACCCAGACCGGCATGGTGTCATCCCCCCGCAGCGTGTGTGCCCCAGTCTCAGCTTCCCCCTCAGCCTCAGCCTCCCACAAGTCATCACAGCAGTCCCTGCTCCAGTCTTTCCCTCCACCCGAGTTCTATTTTCTTTGCCAGAGGAGCCCTTCCCCCAGTGCTATTGTTATAAAGGATCGATACAACTCTCCATTTACTGAGCCCCTACTATGTATCTGGAACCAGATTATGAGTAGAAATGAATAGTTCAGCTAAAGGTAGCTGAACTCCAAAATGCTTGGTTGTAAGTCCACTGCTGAGAAATGACATTTTTTTCCAAACGAACCTATATGGTACATTAGTCCCTCCGCCAATCTCTAAACGCCTATTAAAACCAAGAAGTTCCTTGAATTGGTATCATCTGGAATGATGTCTGGAATAAGGCTGAGGGAAAAAAGATTAGCACTGTAAGGCTCTCACTAAGCCAGGCTCCAAACTGCATGCTCCCAGTCTTAGAGAATTTCAGTCACGTGGGAAAAACGCACCGGGAAACAGGTATATTTACAACGCTCTCCTCATATCCCAGAGGCAAGAACAGGATGCCACAGGAACACCTGACCCCACGCGGGGAGGAAATACACTCCCTCTCCTCTAATCCACTGGCCGAAGCTCCCAGGTCTGGGTGGAGGGTCATGGAAACATAAACATGCCAATTAAAATGGAATTTTGGTGCACGAAGTGGATATGTCACAGATCATTTCAGCAAGCATGTGCATCACTTTCAAGATCCTTTTTCCAATGGAACTGCAGTGGCAGTGGGCGTGGGGTGGGCCCAAGTTCAGTGGCTCCCAAGGAGCCCAGGACCGCTAGAGGGAAACGAGTCCAGCCTAGAAACTTCCATGATTTTAAGACAGTGGCACAGTCAACAAGACAAACAGGACGGAGCTGCTCACCATCACTGCCAGCCACCTCAGACCCTAAGTATTAAACCTTATTACGGAATGGTAATGATAGATGGGAAATAGAAGAGGGGGAACGCTGCATTTGCAAATTACAATCTGGTGAAATTCTTTACTTAATATAGAGCAGCAATCACTGCAAACTTGCTGTTGCAAAGTCAGTCCTGTACGGGACTTGGGAATCGGGTAATGATTATCTTTGCACGGGGAGGCAGAAAACTCATCAGTATTATTTCACCTTCAATAAGAATGGAGGCTCCAGTTGATTACACCAAGTACAGAGGGACTATAGGGGATGAGATGAGAGGGTGGGAGGCAGTGTTCCATTCTTTAGTCTCTTCCCTGCAATGCAGTCAGGTAGATAACGTGCCAAGGGCCAGTCTAAAGTACCATTTTTCACACTGAATCACACAACTGTCTTTGACAGTTTAATGCTCAGTGGGAATTTACACACTCAACATATTAATAGTAGTGTTGTCTCAAGAGCCAGAAAATCCTAGGATACACAGTTATAAACTTTCACAAATAACCTAAACAGATGCTACAGTGTCTAAAAAGAGACAGACATGTTTGTGGATTATAGTCAAAATTCAAAGGTCTTGAGAAATCTGAGATATTCACGGATGAATAAGATGGCATCACTACCAGCAAGATCTAAGGCATGAAGAATGTGGTTTTGCAAAGGCAGTGAAAAAAGATGTGGTAAACAGGAATAGAGGCTATACATACACACCATGAGGTAATTGTATTATGAATGTTCTCTTCCTCAGAACTGGTCAAGCCATTATTATAGCACCAGTTCCTAACCAGTAAAATAACTTAAGAGTGCAGGAATGGAGTTTCAGGGTGGAACACTATACGGGCAAGGGGGAGGAGAGAGAAGAATACATGGGCAAGTGGGGAAGTGTCAAAGGAAAACAAAGTCAAAAGGAGCCTTAAAAGATAAGCTGAGGACAGCACATCTGGGAAAGGAACGTGAGAGTGAAAATTCACCCTTGGAATTGCAAATTCAAGAAAGAAAGGGATCATATGATAATTGTCTTTCTCTGATTGACTTATTTCACTCAGCATAATACCCTCCAGTTCCATCCATGTCGTTGCGAATGGCAAGATTTCGTTTCTTTTGATAGCTGCATAGTATTCCATTCAAATTCTAGATCCGTTCCCTATGGGGCACGCTGCTGAACTTCTCTGTACTTCAGTCTCCTGACGTGGTAAATGGGGAAAATGACAGCATCTATCTCTCTGGGTGGATGTCAGGGTTAAATGAGTTAATATGTGCCAAGTGCTCAGAACACTAGCTGGCACAGAGTAAATGCTAGAAATCTGAAAATACTTTTTCTTTTATCTGCGGTGGCTTAAAATTGCCAGAGAAGGAATCAGAGGATTCCTTGAGCCCTTTCAACCCTATAATTAAAGTCTAATAATAATGAGGTAATTATATACGTATATAATTATATATATATAGAGTAGGGAACTCAAAAAAGTAATAAAATATTAATCTTGTTTCCCTTTTACTTAAAACAAATTTTTCCCTTAAAAAAAAAGTGAATAATCAGTCCAGCAACTCCAAAACTCATAAGCCTTTTTAAAATAAAAACTGGAAGACAGTAAAACAGACCAGACAGAATTTGTGTGTCCCTGTAGCTCTTCTAGAAAATTTCCCTATCAACGAAACACACACACACACACACACACACACACACACACACACCCCTTAATTCTTTTAACATGCATTCTTCAGGCTTTTGAGTTAGTGATTTATCTAGATAGGTTTACTGTTTCACTTAGAAGGAGGATTGCTAATCAATCCTTGTCGCCTATCTCTATTTTTCTATTTATATTCTGAAGTCAAGGGCATCAGTCAAGATGAACTAATACTGCTAGAACCTCTACAACAAAAAAAGGTACATAATGAATATTCTCAAAGCACCAGACAAGTTTAAGGAAAAATAAGGACAAAAATAATGATTCAATCTTGGCATTCAAGATTTTTAATGCAGAATAACACTGCAATGGGGACAGGATTTGAATCACAAGAACCCATGAGAAAAAGATGAAAATGCGTAATACTCATCATCTCCCCTGCTTCCTGAAAAGGAGTTTAATATTTTCCATGCAGTGCAGAATGGAAAGAGGTTTTACTCCTCCTTCAAGCACTCAAGAGTTCAAAATCATGCCAGCTTCCTACAGCAATTTTCCATTTTAACTCTGACTTCCTCTGAAAGTCACAAGAGAAATTAGCTGTATACATCCACTTATGGGCAAAACACATATCCATGACATTTCAGGGCAAACTGCTCCAATTCAGAATTAAAAAGCAACACTCCAAAATTAGACAGAAAACATTGCTAAGTGTTTTAACACCTTAAGCCAAGAGAGGGCAATGTTTCTTTGGCAGAAGCAACAGCCCATAAAATTTTGCTTTCACTCTTGATGATAACAGAAGGTTTTATCTTTATAAAAAACAAACAATTGTATGAAAGTCACACAATTCAACTTGTGAAAACATTAAGAACTACAAGTACCTTTATCACTTTACAGATGATAAAGATTAAAATGAACAAATATGTGCTTTTGACAATTGTGGTTGAAGTTCTTTTTTTTTTTTAAGGTCTTATTTATTTTAGAGAGAGCCAGCGAGAGCAGGACAAAGGGCAGAGGGAAAGGGAGAGGGAAACTCAGACTCCGTACTGAATGAGGGGCTGTACACAGGGCTCCATCGGACTCTGAGATCATGATCATCTTGATCAGGAAATCAAGCCTCAGCCAACTCGGCCACTTAACTGACTAAGCCATCCGGGTACCCCTATGGTTGAAGATTTTTAAGTAGGATAGGAAGAGGGATGACAAAAAAGAAGATAAATTGAAATCACCTTAGTTCCCAGAACAGAATACTTCTGAAGATTTGTTTTGTCTTTGTTTTTAGGCCTAAAATAGCGGGTATTTATTACAGCCTTTAAGAACAATTTTCTGTTGTGGTTCTAACTCACCAGATGTGGGGTGGAGGACAGCCGCCCCCTCCTCCATAGAGCAAGGACTTGGTAATTAATATGAAGACAACATCATAGATCTAGTTTCCCAATTATTTTTTCTTCTTTCATAATTTTACCTCATAAGGAGTCTGAGAAAGAACAGAGGAGATGTCCTTGGAAAATAACCCACATAAAACAACTAAGTAAAGGAACAACATGGTGACATTTTGAGGGTCTCACTGGATCCTCCCTCCAGCCCCCCAGGGTAGACAAGGTCACCCTAAGGGTACTGTCAGCATCTCAGTCTCAGCCCAGCCCTTTCAACAAAGTCTCCCCGACCCCGGCACCATCTTCATAACTTCACTATGGCCTCGCACAGGTAAGTCCAGCTTTTACTTCTCATTCATCCTAGTTTTACATCTTCCAGTACAATTTAACCTTTCCAGTCTGCTTGACAATTTATAGCTGAATTCAATTATTAATTAACCTTTTCCTACGGTTAGCTCCCTTTACTAAATTACATATTCACATTCCAGGCCCAGGGGGCAAAACCTTGCAGTGGCTTCCCATCAAACTCTGAGTGAAAGCCAACCCCCTCTCAGGGATTCTTCACCAGATTGTTCGTCCTGCTCCAGCCTGTCCTTCCATTTACAGGCCAGGCACCCTCTCACCTCAACACCTTGTACTGCCCCTTGCTGGGACCTCCACTGCCCCTTCTCCAGGTACCTGCATGATTAACTCCCTCATTTCCTGCAGATCTTTACTAAAAAGATACCTCCTCACCAAGTCCTTTCCTGGATGACCTAACAAAAATTGCAACCTGCTCCCCACCCTCAACACTTTTGGTGTCCATTCCTATTTATTTTTCTCCTTAGCACATAACACTCTACTATATGTGTGCGTGCGTGTGTGTGTGTGTGTGTGTGTATATATATATATTTTTTTTTTTTTTTTAACAGAGAGAGAGAGATCAGATCACAAGTAGGCAGAGAGGCAGGCAGAGAGAGAGGAGGAAGTAGGCTCCTGGCTGAGCAGGGAGCCTGAAGTGGGCCTCAATCCCAGGACCCTGAGATCATGACCTGAGCTGAAGGCAGAGGCTTTAACCCACTGAGCCACCCGGGCGCCCTATATATATATATATTTTTTACTTATTTGTCTTATTTATTGCCTTTCTATTCCATTAGAATATAAGTTAAGTCAGGGCAAGAATTTCCGGATTACCTTCTTTCACTCCTGTATCTCTGGCACATTAGATTGCCAACATTCGCTAGATAATAAATGAAGGAATGAATGAATGAATGAACTATACGTGCCTTGAAGACTGGGATTGGCTATCTCCTTACTCCTCCTGGTCTATATCCCAAACCTTCATTACTACTTCCATCCCAATACCCCAGTTCCTAATATCTAGTGCTATTCAATAGCTGTTAAACGAATGAGTGCATTTAGAAGATATTTCATACTTTTGCTCATTTGTCTGCCATTCTTTATGTTTGGGCACTTTTAAACTAAATTTCCACATTTGTTGGCTCATTAGGACTTGCATATAGCAGAGAAGAGAGAAGTAACAGAATAGAGATTAAATATAAATTTATCTGTTGATGTGCAGGCTCATAAGATTAGCATTAGTTAAATCATAGCCCTGGAATATAGATGTTTTCAGGATGCTGAGAGAAAAAAGGACAGTCTGATTAGGTATTTTTCTACTGCATGGCAATTGAAGTTTTTTTTTTTTTGGCTGCACAATAAAGTTCCTATAATAGCTCACACAAGTGTCTATTTTTAAGTTTGCTAATGCATACAGTTTATGAAGTCGTTTAAATGGAAATTTTAACCGTGATTTGAATGGTGCTTAACTGCCTTTTCTATTTTGGATAAAACTATACCCAGGCTTTCCCTCATGACACTATCTGAGAGTTGGCTTTTTCAAATAAGTATTACATTAGCTGACTTAAGATATATTTCTTCATATGAGTCTTCAAGTGGTGAGCTACTAATAATCATTCTTATTATTAGATGAAATCTATTCACTTCTCATGAAGGGATTCTTCTCTTAGCTCCTCAGAGCTATTATATTACAGCCCGGCACTGTTCCAGGCACCTTGGGAAACACAAAAGTATAGGACTGACTCTTATAAAAAGTTTTTAATCAATAAATTTGGGCTGTGAGAAGAGGCAAAGTCAGGTAAAACAGTAAGAAGAAAATCAAAGCTCACCAAAGGTTAGGTGAGCTGACATAATGACTTGCTGAGCCAGCAAATTTTTAAACAGATTCTCTAAGAGGAGAAGAAAAATACCCTCCTGTCCCATGAAAACGCTGTACTACAAAGCAAAACTTATATATATAAATTATATAAATATGTGTATGTATTAGAAACCTAAGGACTCACAGTTAAAATTATTCTAAAATCATATGCATATAAACAGACCCTGTACAGTAATATTCTTCTTATCTAGCAGTCAGAGTTTAGCAGGACAGCATCACAGTGTTATAGGAAATTATGCACGAGAGAAAGAGAAAGAGGAAGAGAGGCTTCTGGTCACCCCAAACTGATGCAAGGATGTAGAAGAATGCCCTTTAGATGGGCGAAAATATGCAAAAGCACATTGGTTTTATAAAGGACTATGCATTTATGCATATACTTTTCAAAACTCATGTGCTTGAACCAACCAGAAAAGACATTTTCTTTTCCTAAGTGATCTGATTTCGTCATGGGAACCTTTTCTCTATGGACACTTCCACCAACACCAGCAAAGGGAAAACAACCTAAAGTACTCAAGTATCAACCCCTAAGAGGTCTTTACTTTGTATAAACCTGCATCACAGAGCATAACCAAAGGTGAGCAGGATGAGCCAGGCTACAAATGACCTCTCTTTCAAATCAACACAGCAGGACACAAGCAACCCCATCTTCATCCAAACTCCCAATGTCATGTTTCCACCTCAAGATGTGAAAATATACAATATGTCTTGGAAAAAATTTCATAAAAATCTGGCTTATACAGAGATATTATTTAAGGTTACATATCTATTGCGTCTTGAATATTCAACAAATCAAACAAGTATTCAGTGAACACTTAACTAGGTGCCAGGCACTGGTTCTGATATTTGGGAATACATTATAAGCACAACAGTAAAAAAATAAAATTAAATTAAAAAA
Source organism: Ailurus styani (assembly GCA_002007465.1). Lineage (NCBI taxonomy): Eukaryota > Metazoa > Chordata > Mammalia > Carnivora > Ailuridae > Ailurus > Ailurus styani. Next base: position 2,048,498 of record LNAC01000308.1, on the reverse strand, counting down.
AATAAAATAAAATTTGCCTTTGGGGAGCTCATATTCTGGTAGATATATAAATGATTAGGAGCTAATGAGTGTCAGCAGGGGGTGGGGGGACAGGGTAAAAGAGAGGGGAGGTATGGGAAGGATGAGTCACATTCCTAAATTGGGTATTCAAGGCAAGACTCACTGAGGAGAAGACATCTGAGCCAAGGCTTGAAAAAAGTTCAAGAATTACTACTATAGACATCGGGAGAAAATGTTCCAGATATAAGGAGTGGGCAATGCAAAAGCTCTATAGGGCAAGTATACTTGTAATGCTCTAAGAAAAGTAGGGAAGTCAGTGTAGCTGAGGTAGAGTGAACTGGAAGATCAAAGGCTGAAGGTGGGGAAGGGAACAAATTGGGAAGGGCCTCTAGTAGAACCTAGTGAAGACTCTACTTTTACTCCAAAACCCTTTGGAGGGTTGGAGAAGGAATACCGAGTGATGACTTAGATCTTAAAATAACGATCACTCCGCCTACATGGGTGTAAGAGGAGAGCAGTTGTTGGCAGGTTTCTGCAGTAATCCAAGCATGAGGCACAGGAGAACAGGACCAAGGTGCAGGCTAGGGCAGATTCTGCATTTATACCAAGGATAAAACCAGTGCATGTTATCAGCTGAGATGGGGAAGGCTATGAATGGAATAGGTTTGTGAGGAAGATCTGGAATAAGCAATTTAGTGATTACAAAGTGATTTGTTCAGGCTGCAGGAGTCAAGATAGACTCCTATAGGTAACATCTTGTGTGGATGCTCAGAGATGATAAGGGAGGAAAGAACACAGAAAAATACAGACAGTGGAGAAAGAAGATGCAAGAGGACTGAGGCAAAAACAAAAAATCTGGGGGCGCCTGGGTGGGTCAGTGGGTTAAACCTCTGCCTTCAGCTCAGGTCACGATCCTGGGGTCTTAGGATCCAGACCCCCGCACCGGGCTCCCTGATCAGTGGGGAGCCTGCTTTTCCTTCTCCATCTGCTGTCCCCCTACTGTGCTTTCTCTCTCAAATAAAGAAATAAAATCTTAAAAACAATTCTGTTTACGGTATTACTCAAACTGAATAAGAGTAACTTGTTAATAGCACAGATTGGGGCCCAACCTGCATCTACTGAATCAGAAGATACCTGAGAATCTGAATATTTAGCAAGTGTGCACCCGCCTGCTCCCCCTCCATGTGCTTTTGTAAGCAAGTTCTGGAAACACTGTTTAGTGTAGGGATGATAGGAAAGTGGGCAGGGTGGGAAGAGAATGAGTGAGACAGGGCTGCAACTGACTTGATCAGATCTGCATAGCTGCCAAAAAATAAGATTTATGGGTGGTGCAGAAGACAGAATCAAAGAGAGTGTAGAGGTTGATGGGTTAGTTAGGAGATCATTGAAATAACCTAAAATAAAGTAACATGAAGGTTAAAATTCCATATTGCCCGAATATAAGATGATCTCCAGTTATGCCAATAAGACAATCCAATTAAAAAAAAAAGTTGATTTGTTTTCCCAACTGGAATATATAAAATTTTAGAGATGTGAGCAGGAGTAGGAAGTGAAAAAGAAGATAAACAGACACTTAAAGATATTCTAACAGTGATTAAATGCACGAAAAAGTGGTCAACTAAATTAATCATCGGGAATCAAATTAAAATCATAATGTAATACCACCATTCTCCCACCAAAATGGCTAAAATTTTAAAAGACAGACAATACCAAAGGTTGGCAAGACTTTGCCAATGGATACGTGAGTCCGTACAACCTTTTTTTTTTTTAAAGATTTTATTTATTCATTTGACAGAGAGAGAAAGATCACAAGTAGGCTGAGAGGCAGGCAGAGAGAGAGGAGGAACCAGGCTCCTTACAAGGCAGGGAGCCCGATGTGGGCCTAGATCCCAGGACCCTGAGATCATAACCTGAGCTGAAGGCAGAGGCTTTAACCCACTGAGCCACCCAGGCGCCCTCAGTACAACCATTTTAGAAGACTGTTTGACAGTGCCCGCCAGAGCTGACGAACACAGACCTTGTGGCCAATAAATCCCACGCCTAGGCATGTACCCAACCAAATATATTAATTTAGTTACCAGAAGTCACATAGGAGAGTCTTAAGAGGAAGCACTATTCATACTAGTCCCAAACTGGAAACAACACAATCATCTATCGTAGGAGAACGAATAGGTTGAGGTTGTTCAAAAAAATTAAATATCGCTCAGCCATGTGAACAAACTAACTGTAAGAACATAGACGAATTTCACAGACCTAATGCTGAGGAAAGAAGCCAGGCAGCAAAGTGGTACTTACTAAATAATTCTACTTATAAGCAGTTCGAAAACAAGCAAAGCTAATTCATGGCACTAGGAGATGGGGTGCTGTTCACAGTGTGCATATGGCAGGAGGAGGCCGGCAGCCAGTGGCGGGGAGAGAACAAGAGGGAGCATTTTTGGGTGAGGGAAATGTTCCGCTTCTTGGTCTGACTGCTGGATACACTGCCTGCTTTGTGAAGAATCCACTGAGCTGTATACTTATGATTCCTCTACCGTTCTGAATGTATACTTGTTTATGTAAGATAAGGGTATTTGTCATTTTCAGTTCAAGTCATAGTGAAATATAAAACACATTTAGATATGTCACTTGTTTTTTGATCCACTTCTCTCCAAACACCATGATTCAAACCCTTCGGCATGTGTCTGATGTCCATGTCTGCAGTACCACAAGTCAGAATTTTAATCCTCTGAGTTTGCCGAAGCATACCCATCCTCACGGGAGATAGAGCATTTGTGAAATCTCTGTCTGATGCTATCACCGGAAATGTCCTAAGCTGCAGACGTTTGGTAAAAATTAGGAGAGCTGATAGTTTCATTTGTCCCGTAGGTGTATATTCATGCTTTCTGTATTGCTAACTTGAATGTACTGGGGTGCTTTTGGGGGGCTGGCAGTAAAAAGGCTTGTCTATAAAAAACATTTTGCATTTGCAATTGGAGGACACATTCCTGGGAACAAATACACTATTCTAAGTGGTATTTCATCCTTAAAAAAATTTTTTTTGGTCAGGTGCCTTCCATAAATATCTAACCACATCAAACGAGGTCATTTTGGGCTAATGTGTCTTCCTCACACAGTACCCTGCTGTTTAAAATAAAGCAATTGGGAAAGCACCCAGAAATAGCAGAGGCTTTGTGCTGAATCCAATACAACAAGTCTCCCTCTTTTTCTGAGGAGAAATTTTGCAGGATGAAGGGAACCTTGCGTTTTAATATTCAAGCATATGCAATAATTATTGACACAGGGAGAAGAATACCCAGAAACCAAATATATTTAAGGAAAACAAATCAAAATGCCTGAGTTACTGATTCAGAGTGCACCATGAGAGTGGATCCAAGGATGGTACAAGTATGTTTGACCTAGGCTACTGTGTGAAAGACAGATCCAGGATCAAGGAAGCCTGGGGTGGGACAAATCATGTGTCCCCTGTTGGACATGTTTAATGTTTGATAGAGATACCCAGATAGCACAGAGAAATTAAAAGAGTAATCTAAGAAACACTCATGTTTTGGGCAGTAAGAAGGTCCTTGCTGGGAAGGGCCCTTTCACCACCTCTTCCAGGTCTAAGACCAACACAAGGACCCCTCTGAGGTGACCCTCAGCCTATTCCCCACAGCCACTCGTACTCTTCCTGACATATTTTTGTCCTACCACCACCAAACTGCCTGAATACTTATGGTTACAACTGAGGGAACTTAAAAAAATAAAATAAAATGAGAGACTGTGGGAATAAAGTCAGCACTGAATGTCTAAAAATTATTTCACCAGTTTCTCACTGGCATTCTTATTGATAGCCTCAATTCTCTTTTCACTTTTGGCCATTCATTTTTAAGCTTTCCTTTGGGATAAAAATATAATTAAGTATATTTCTTTATACTTTCTGCTACAGAAAATGAGTATCTTCCTAATGGTTTAAGAAGGACACATGTGGCTCTAAACAGGAATATCTCCTACACAGAGACAATGGGCACTGCCCAGCTTGGGGCAGAGGGTTACCTTTTAAGTCACTGATCATTGCACACAATGTGGAAGTCCTTCAACTAGAAGGCTGGGGTCACTGGGTGAGACCCTCAAAGGTCAAATATAAAAGTGTTATCCTTTCTTCATCCTTTAAGAAAGGGCACACTATGGGTGCCTGGGTGGCTCAGTTGGTTAGGCAACTGCCTTCTGCTCAGGTCGTGATCCCGGGGTCCCCGGACTGAATCCAACACTGGGCTCCCACCTCCGCGGGGAGTCTGCTTCTCCCTCTGACCTTCTCCCCTCTCATGCTCTCGCTCTCTCTCTGCCAAATAAATAAATAAAATCTAAAAAAAAAAAAAAAAAAAAAAGGGAAAATCGGCANGACGGTGAGAGATTTTTGATGATGGTATGACACAAAAAGGACACAGAAGGTTTTGTGAAAGCATATTCTGGTGAGCAGTCCTTGGGATACTTCCCTTATACTGGCCTGGGTCACATACATAAGGTCACGCATGACATGATGCCCAACCCTCAAGAGCATCTGTCTTCCTGGGACCCCTGGAGGCTTCCCTGAGCAGTGTGGGTGCCCTTCCTTGCTCCCATCCACAGGGCCCTAGGCATAGCTCTACCCACAGTCTTATTATCATTTGATATACAGATTTGCCACTCCGACTGCTCTGTGGATGACTTATGGGAGAGGTGGTCTCTTCACTATTTGCACACTAGCCTGGGCCTGGTACAGAATGGGTACCTGTGAAATGTTTATTAAGTGATTGGACTAATGCAGACAAATGAATGTCAGGGTCGAAGGCTGCACGTGATGCTAATACTGTACTCTGTGTATCAACTGTTCCATAAAATGTATGTATGTAAAGCCTTAATGGTTACTTATCACGGTGGATTTCTAAGAGTCCTCTTTTAAGACACTTTAAATTTGATATAGCTGACTTGCACCAAAAGAAGCATGAGAATTCACTGGCAACCTCTAAAGTTTCTCTAGCAAAGGTAGAGACAATATATCTATATTGTTTAAATTAAAAAAGTGCATGGGGACTTTTGAAAGCACAGAAAAATCAATAAACAGTCCTGATCTGTACAAAGGAGCAGGACTGGATGCTGAAAGACAAAAAGGAAAAAAATCTTTGATGGTATCAGCATTCTAATTAGAGTCAGAGTTCCGATTTTTCTTCTCAACCTCATTCCATAGTTAGAATTCAGATTAAATCCATTGAAAATAACTTAAGTAGGACTGAGATGAATTCTACTGAAAGAGAAAAGCAACAAAGAAAAAGGAGACTGGCTGACAAACAGAATTAGATGGAGACAAGAGATAATTTAAAGAGGATTTTTCAAATAATTTAGGGAAAATACCACTGGCCTGAGCCAAGATTCCTGTGATCCATGCTGCCTGACACTAACCAGTTCTGTGCTCACAACCAAGAAGCTTCACCTTTCTAAGTCTGTTTCCTCAGCAATAAAATGCAGTTGAGCAGCTGAGTGGCCAAGGTCCTTCCAGTGCTAAAATTCTAACCATGCATACTTGCAGTAATTACTAGAAGAGTGGTGACATTGACAATACATAAATCATTTCAAATTGGTATTATATATTTTCAAGATATTAAATTCAAGCGAGAAAGGACACAGTTTAGCAGAACGCTGAGAAAGGCTTTGATTTTTTTTTAGGAAAAAGCTTTTGACAGAAGAATATGATTGCAGATTTGTCTCCCATGCCTTTCAAAAAGTTGAAAACATATATACAAGCTAAGACCCTGTACCATACTTAAGGTGTCCTATGGTGGGGCTCTCCTTTTCTATAGGTTTCGCTGTGAAAAATGCAAACACGTTATCCTTTTCTGACACTGAATGAATAATATCAGATGAATAATAAAAGCAGCAAAGTACAACTGCTACTCTAATCCCAAATGGATCTAAGAAGGTACTTGTTCATTTTCCCCCAGCCTAATATATGCTTCAATGTGCTCTCCCCATAATAACTTGTTTTTTAATCCCCATAATAACTCTTATACACACTGGGACATAACCAGGCATATCTGCTGGACAGCCTGGACACAGGGATGGGAGAATGCAAGTGTTAGGTGTTCCTTTGCCCACGCCTACTTGCATATATCTGCAGGCAACATGTGATAGTGGAAGGGGCCAAAGGCTAGAAGTCCAGAGATTTCAGTTTAATTTTTAATCTGAGAACTATTTACTTAATGTCATATGTTTCATCACTGGCAAAATGAGAGGGCTTACCAACTGATGACTAAGGCCTCTCCTAGCTCTAAGATTCTGATTCTCTGATGTGGTTGAGCGGGCAAGGACACGGAATCAGAACTGTGGAATGACCTGGATAAATGTTTAAGATCTTAGAGCGTAATGGTGATGTTCAGAAAGAATGTTGGCCAGACTACAACAGAGGGACCCAGCAGGACCACAAAGGAAGATGAGAAGACAAGGGGCAACACCTTGTTGGCTGAAGGGCTTAAGGCCCTTTTCTTTTGCAAAGTATCTGAAAATAATTAGAATTATTTTGACAGCTGCAAATAATTGGGAGGTAGGTGAAAACAGGAAGTTCAGGCACAGAATAACCTCACTAGTTCCAGATTCAACCAATTCAATATTTATAATAATTTGGACTTAAGTAACTGACATTTATTATTATGCTGCAGTTTTTTTCAAGCAACAGAGAACAAAATTAATTATAACCACAGCCCTTAATATAAGATTCATTAGCATACTAGACACTTTGCCTCTGATTTTATATTATTTCTCCACTGACGAAGTGTAAATCAGAATTTCTCAGGAAGAGCAAATAGTTATTTCACTAAAGATCTCAGTTCTATTCTTTATCATCTTGTAAATAAACCTGTCACTAAGAGGTTAAAAATATTGTTAGATGAGTGTTCATATATTCGGGGGGGGGAAGGTCCCTTAAAACCTACTTTCATAGCAATCATAATAAATTATGTTTTTATAGTCCTTTACAGTTTATATACAAAGAGCTTTTGCATCCAATTCATGTGTAATTTGTGAGGGAACAATGTGCTAATTAGATATTCCATCTATTCATTAGAAGATACAGTGACCTTTCTTTAGCCATTAGTTCATCTTACATTTACAATATTTAAAAATGCATTACTTAAAAAGCACTAAACTTTTTTGGTTATTTAGTATAGTCTTGTTCCATTATTCTGAATTCCTTAAGAATTACTTCATTAGAAAAGGAATTCACTTACTATGGTAATTTTGTGGGTGCCATTCAAGAGACTGTGAGAAAAAAAAAGACTATTATCTGTAAATTTACCTTAAAATCGTTTATACAACATAGCCCCCCATCAAGCTGTATGAATAGAAGTATACAGATAAAAGAAAAAAATTTTGTAATTACTACTGAGTACAAATCATCATAGAAAAATGAGGACAATTTTTACTTAATATTCATGCTTGGTTCTCTCATCTTTGCTTTAGAATCTTGATAACATACTAGGTAAATTTTCTGCTTACCATTTTAAAGAACCCACTTTTAGTGCTACTTTCAATGAGGATAATTGTGTGCCTGCTTTATTACTCAATGGCAGGATAAGAACTACAGTACTTACAAGTAGTCTATCCCTTTGGCACCACAAATTTATTAATTAAGAATTCTAGCCTTTGATCCAAAGCAACAAACCTAGGAATACACGTTAAGCTGTTACCTAAATATATACATAATTAATAGTATATGTAGGCAAACAAAAAATAGAACTAGTTATTAGCTTTTCCTCCAAGGCTACCAAACACACACACACAAGTGACATAGCAAAACCAAAACCAAACAACCTCTGATCTAAAACGTAGTTGCCAAAGTACTGACAGAATTCAGTAAATCTTCCCCATACTAAATGTACCAGAGAATACAACACAGCTATTTGAGAAATAACAAAAGGGCCAGGAGAAAAAGGAAGGAAAGAAGGAAGGAAGGAAGGAAAGAAAAGAAAAGAAAAGGAAAGGAAAGGAAAGGAAAGGAAAGGAAAGGAAAGGAAAGGAAAGGAAAGGAAAGGAAGGAAGGAAGAGAAAGAAAGAAAGAAAAGAAAGAAAGAAAGAAAGAAAGAAAGAAAGAAAGAAAGAAAGAAAGAAAGAAAGAAAGAAAGAAAGAAATCCCTTTAAGGCAGAAAGGACAATTCTACGTTATCAATATGGAAATATACGTGATATTTATCTGAAGTGCAGAAAGTGAGTATTTCTATCATCTTGTCTTCCAGAGTTCCATGAATCTGAAAAGAATATAGATGAAGTCTTACAGAGCATATTATTTTCTGACCTGCTATTTCACCAGGAATATACAAAAATAATTTTAAAATTCCTTAACTATAGCACTAAGAAAGAAAGGATGCCATGAGCTTAATTTCTAAATCTAAATGAGTTATTGATAATTCATGGATGCATTTTTCCATTAAGCTTACATTTCCAGCTATCATAAAAAAAAATGAAAGCAAGCCAACAAAAAATTACTATGCTGAAACTATTCTTTCAACACTCTGAGGAAGAACATAAGGCAAAAACAACAACAACAACAACAACAACAAAAACCCACCACCACCACCACCAAGAAAACCCAAAAAACCCAAACTCAAAATTTGGGTCCCGAATGCTCCTTTTTTTTAAGAACACTTTTGTCCCACTGAATTCTGAAAGGGGTGATTTACTACTTACATATCACCTTCTTGTAGAACAAAAAAAAACCCTTTTTTTTTTTTTAAAGATTTTATTTATTTATTTGACAGAGAGAGAGAGAGATCACAAGTAGGCAGAGAGGCAGGCAGAGAGAGAGGAGGAAGCAGGCTCCCTGCCGAGCAGAGAGCCCGATGTGGGCCTCGATCCCAGGACCCTGAGATCATGACCTGAGCCGAAGGCAGAGGCTTTAACCCACTGAGCCACCCAGGCGCCCTAAAAAACCCTTTTTTTTTTACATTTATCTATTTATTTGAGAGAGAGTGACCAAGCATGAACAGGAGGGAGAGGGAGAGAGAAAATCTTAAGCAGACTCCCTGCTGAGCTCAGAGCTGATCTAGGGCTTGATCTCATAACCCTGAGACCATGACCTGAGCTGAAACCACGAGTTGGGCATTTAACTGACTGAGCCACCCAGGTGCCCCAGAACAAAAAACTTTTGAAAGTAATTTATCCTTTTCTGTATACCCATTAAGATACAGCAATGTTGACTAAGGAAAGATTTAAAAAAAAAAAACAACATAAAAAGGAAAGCTTTATTTCTGCTCTTTTCATCCATTTTTTCTTACAATATCTCTAAAACTCAGAAATAAGAATACATAAAGCAAAACACCAACTTAAGCAGATTTTAAAAAAACTTAAACTTGTTTTAAAAAAAAAAGAACTGTACATCCATTTGCCTTTGATTCTATAAATAAAGACTAAACACTGGGAGTGCGTGGGTGGCTCAGTCGGTTAAGTGCCTGCCTTTGGCTCAGGTCATGATTTAGGATCCTGGGATAGAGCCCCACATCAGGCTTCCTGCTCAAGAGGGAGCTCAAGAGGGAAAAGCTCCCTGCTTTCCCTTCTCCCTCTGCCCCTGTCCCCGCCCCCCACCCCATTCTCATGTTCTCTCTTTCAATTGCTCTCTCTCTCTCTCTCTCACTCAAGTAAATAAATAAAATCTTAAAAAAAAATAGACTAAACACTGAACTATATCAAGATTGTTCTGGTTGTTGAGATTATCAATGACTTTTTTCTTTTGCCTCTTAAAAATCTTTTGCACTTTCCAAATTTCTACACAAACATAAGCTACTCCTCCAAGTCTAAATCCTATCAATTAATTATGCTGATGTTCATTTCACCATAACTTAACTGAGCAGATTTTTTTTTTGCACTCAAGTTCCAGAAGAAAAAGAAAGCTCAAAATCCACTGGTAAGTTAGTTCATTGCTATGCTCATTTAAGTTGAATCCTCTTTATATCTAACCTACATTTCCAGCACTATAAGAAAATTGATGTTTCCAAAGGCGACCATTCTTACCAATAAAGTAAAGCAATCAGTGTATTTTGGAATGCTTTTCAGTAATATAACTTAAACAAAAAGGGTTTTCTTTGATTTCCCTTCCTTTGTCCAGAAAAACAAACTTGGCACAGACCTTTCAATATAAACTCAAATTGACTAGAATGATTTAAATACAGAGACCAGAACCATATAGGTGAAGAATGTAATAAGTTTTCTATTTAACACTGACAACTAAATTCACCAGAATATTCTATTTTCTGACTATTTCACTTAATTGAGTTTTGCTGCTTTGATGTTCAAAGTCTCTGGGTAAAATGAATTAACGATTGAAATGGAAGCCTTTCAAAGATCATTCCAAAATACACGTTCTGAGAAAAATAAAAATGCCTGTTAAAAACATCATGTTTTATAATATGTTAAACTTACTTTCCTTAATGGGACTCTTAAAAGGGTGTCATTAGAGCTTTAGGCCATCTCTATTTTCACTTTCTTAGTGTTATATAAAACCTTTGATATAATGTAGCAAATTTTGAACTATGAAGCCTTTCCTTCAAGATGAAATTACCAACTCACAATCAGTAAGGCAAACACTTTGTTTTTCTAGTCATTATAATTTATCAACTAATCAAAATGGTGGACTTCTACATTATGTCTACCATGTACTAGACACAAGACAGATGTCTTCATCAGACTCCTAACTCCAGAAAGCAAGCAAGTGTAGCCCTTATTTGCATAGGCAAATGAAACAGGCCAAGTAGCTAGATAACTTGTCAAAGGTCATCCAAGTATTTAATTATGGAATCCAGATTTCAACCCAGGTTTACATTCATTTGAAATTTTGGGGAAGTATATAGTTTCCTCATCTTCCTGAGTTGGGTATTCGCACTTTGGCTTCATTAAAGTCTCTGATATAATCTTTTACATCACCAAATACAGATTCTAAGGTAAACTCTAAAATCACATCGTGAAACCCAAAATGAATTATTTTTAATATTGCCCTCCAATAATACAATTAATCAATAACTATGTATTTTTCAACTCTTAGAAACCACCTTCATTTTCACCAAGGTTATGTAAGAAGTTTAAAAAAAAAAAAAGAAAAAAGAACAAGAAAAAATAATCTCTGTGACCAGTCTAGACAGAGGCATATAGCTTTAAAACTTGGAATGCTTACTCAGTGTAACAGGTAACACTACTTTCTGATTTCTACTTTTCTGATTAAAGATTAAATCCATATTCTGAATAAACTGAAGTCAAGGAGTTTTCCCAACTTTACATTTAGTAAGTTTACTCTCCTTAGTGAGTGGAGATTTTCTATCCTGAATTGCTAAATCTACTTTAAAGACCAATCTTTATTATGATTTTTTTCATCAGTGGCGAAGCTATCTTTCTCCTCATTCTATAGACCTAGCCCCTGCACATCTGCCACATGTTGCTTTCAGCAGTCACCCAAGCTGGGGAAGAGGAGCTGGCCAGTGGTACAGACTCAAGCATGACCCAATGAAGTCTTCTGGCTCCCATCATCAGTGTTTCTGAACACTGGCCTGGAGGAAGGGGGTGGGGGGTTGTGCTAACACAGAAGTAAAACTGCACTTGGAGTTAGCAGATTTGCATTCAAATTCCTTCTACCATTTATCACCTTTGTCACTCTGGACACATAACCTTTCAGAACGTCATTCTTCTAATCCATAGTATAAGTATCAGGACCTAATTCAGTGTGTGGCACCTAACAGGTACTCAGTGAACTTCAGCTGAATTTACAACAAGAAAAAGGTTAAATCTTAGCAGTTTTCTCAGGGCCTGGAGGTAAATGAATACAAGACATGCAACACTCAGGCAAGAGCAACCTGGAGTGAAGGAGCTGGCCATGGTGGGAAGTTCTTGATGGTCGGTGGAAGCCAGTCCAAGTGGAGAGCAAGGAAACGTGGAAGCAAGGAGAGGCCCAACTGAAATGAGATTGTCTGGGGCATACCCAACAATCCAGCAGGCTAGGGAGATGACCCACTTTTGCTTGATGACTAGAAGAGAATGCTGATTTCACTGATTTTGCTACTGAATGAGTCACAAGGGTGGGTAAGCTGAGAAAACATGTGAGGGAGTAGAAAAATGTAATTACAAGGATATTGTAGAACTTACTTTAATTAAAAAATTCCTTGTTCTGAAAGCTTTGTTAACTTTGAGTATGTACAGTGAGTGATTCACCCTCCCGTGACACCTCCACAGCCTTATTCTTCTCAAAGTCTGAGCTGCCTCTGAGTTCCACTGCTGTGAACCCAGGACAGGGAACGAAATACCACACAGCAGTTAAACCTGCTGGTGGGCATCAAATCTCTGCTGGATATTTAAAGAGCACATTTACTTTTATGGCCAGTCTCAGACTGAATTTTCTATAGGCCAAGTCACTGGTATCACTCTGCAGTGAAACTCAACCTTGGGTCACTCCCTAAGTTATGCCGCCAACCTTAGGAAAGAAAGGTACTGGCAGGCCTGGTCTTCCTGGCCAACCCTACACTGCCAGAGATAAGCCAGGACGTCCCTGTCAAAGGGATCATGCATTATGGAGCTGCTTACCAAGGTATGTGTCACGAGGCACTAGGTGATGGAGCGTGAAGCCCATTCGACCTGCTGGGGAATAAGTGGCAAAGGAGGAAAGCAGGAAAGAGACTGCCAGGTCACATTCTAGAGCCTGGCCATATTCATTTACTCGTCACACTTACCCTGTGAGGAAGATCTGACTTTTTTTCTTTTCTTTTTCTTTTTTCTTTTTTTTTTTTTATGACTCAAAAAGATCTAACACTTACTTAAGGACATAAAACTAAAATCTGGCAGACCTATGAGTCACTTTGATTTCAAAGCCAACTCTGATATACTGCATGAGACAAAAAGTTTAATAAAAAACCTAACGTAAAATAACCTCCTGTCTATTAAGGGAAGTGGTACTCAAATAGGTGAGTACTAAAAAGATGTGAAAATGGGCTGCAAACGATTAAACTAAAAATAACACCTCCCTGAAAACTTACTTGAAGAGAAAACTTTAAGAGCCTTATTTATTCTTCTTATATATAATTCCATCAAGTTTGGTTCCTGGGCTTTCAAATCCACAGCAATGAGGTAGAGCAACTTTAAGAAGAGGGAGACAAAACGACGACAGGAACACGCTAACAGCAAAGAACACTATCAAAATAATCATTACTCAGAGAATGAATTCCACAGATAAACTGGCCCTCAGCGACCTGATGCACTAGCACACTGCTCTACATATGATCACATAGAATGAAATAAAATTCCATGTATTTTTAGTCATTTCAGCAAGAGGACTGTTACAAATATATAACTAAATAAATCTACCATTGTATTTATTTCTATTTCCCAATTTGTTGTTGTTGTTGTTGTTGTGTAAAACATACGGTCTCTTTGCCTCATTGCTTCTAAATGTGCTAAAAGGACCATAGTATTACAACATAAAATAACTGTACTGACCCTGAGACCTGTAGAGGGCACTCCACTGTGTAGCCTCCTCCACACATTGCCGGTCCCCAGGCCCTATAGCCCCTTCCTCTCTAGTTTACTTGTTATATGGCCCATACCACAGTCTGCCCTTCCTTCCTAATGGGAGTCTTGTAGGGGAGGGATCATGTCTTACTTGTGTTTGTAACTTCAGAGTATCTAGCACAGTGCCTTCTATATAAGGTAAACTCAGCAAATATTAAACCAAGGAAATTTACACACAATGTACTCTATTGTATATTATAGGGAGGCATGTAGAAACACTTCCATATAAAATGGTTAATGTAAAACTTTTAGTGCTTGAGGGACTCCTGGGGCCTCAGTCAGTTAAGCATCTAACTTCAGCTCAGGTCATAATCTCAGGGTCCTGAGACCGAGTCCTACATCAGCCTCCATGCTCAGCGGGGAGTCTGCTTGTCCCTCTGCCCCTACCCCTGCTTGTGCTCACTCTCACGTGCTCTCTCTATACATAAAGAAATAAAATCTTAAAAAAAAAAACAAAAACTTCTAGGGCTTGAAAAGGCAAAGCTATTTTTCATTTATCAAATATTACATTTCAGACACTGTTCTAAGCTCAAGGATTAAGACAGTGGACATGAAATACCAGTTTTCTGAATTCAAGGTCCTATAATCTCACAGAGGAAGACAGACAACTTGGAGATACAACATTTCAGATAGTCATCAGCATAAATAAGAAAATCATGGAGGATAATGGGATAGAGTACTTGGGTAGAACTATTACCATTTTTCCGCTTATATGGGGTATAACCTTATATCAAGGAGGAGCTGTGGTTACAATTTCTATAGATTGTTCAGAGGCAAGAAATATGGAAGATGCAGCCTTCTTGAAAGTAACCAGTGAAATCTCAATGAGTGGCAGGGCTGCAGTAGTTGCCAGCCTTTTAGACTATTCCCTATGATCCCCAACTCCTGGTACTCAAACCCAGTGTACTCCCTTCTAACACTGCTGTAGGTTGGTCTGTGTGACTAACAGCATCCAGCACAAGTGATGTTCTCTCACTTCCAAGATTAGGTTATGAAAGACTACAGCTTCCATGTTGGGATCTTTCTCTCTTAGATCCCTCAACCTGTGGGATGCCAGCTGCCAGGTCATGTGGTCACTCGGACAATCCTATGGAAGGGTATTCCACATGGAAGGGTATTCCAGAGGGAGAAACTGAGGCCTTCAACAACCACACGAGTGAGCCTGGAAGTAGAACCTCCCCTAGCTGATTCTTAGATGACTGAAGCCCAGCCAACAGCCTAGTTACAGGCTCATGAGACCCAGAGCCAGAACCATCCAGCAAAGCTGCTCCTGGATTCACGACCTCAGGGAACTGTGTGAAATAGTTAATATTTGTATGTTTGTTGCTTGAAGGTGCTAAATTTGGGGGTAATCTGTCATGTAGCAACAGATAACACAGCTACCCTTCTAGTAGTTGAAATCTGAGCCAGGGTCTGACTAAAGAGGGGCTAGTGAAGAACAGATCTCAGGGAAGAGTACTCCAGACAGAGAAAACAGCAAGTATAAAGACTCTAGAATTAGAATATGAGCTTGCAGTATCACTTGAAATAGTTAAAAGGCCCATGTGGCTGGAATTTTGTTAGTAAAGTACAATAAAGTAGTAAAAGAAGAGGTGAATTTTTCTCCAAAGAGAAATGGAAGATAGCATTACCTAATTTATATTTAATAAAGAATAACCTTTGGGGCGCCTGGGTGGCTCAGTGGGTTAAAGCCTCTGCTTTCGGCTCAGGTCATGATCTCAGGGTCCTGGGATCGAGGCCCGCATCGGGCTTCCTGCTCAGCAGGGAACCTGCTTCCTCCTCTCTCTCTGCCTGCCTCTCTGCCTACTTGTAATCTCTCTCTCTCTCTCTCTGTCAAATAAATAATAAAAAATAAAAAAAATAAAAAATAAATAAAGAATAACCTTTGTAAACTACTGGACC
The DNA here is from genome assembly GCA_002007465.1 of Ailurus styani. Lineage (NCBI taxonomy): Eukaryota > Metazoa > Chordata > Mammalia > Carnivora > Ailuridae > Ailurus > Ailurus styani. The sequence goes on along the minus strand of LNAC01000308.1, from coordinate 2,033,051 downwards.
ACTGAATCGCTAAGGAAATGTTGAAAAGGAAAACAAAGCTGGGGGCATCACGCTGCCTGATTTCAAGCTTTACTACAAAGCTGTGATCACCAAAACAGCATGGTACTGGCACAAAAACAGACACATAGACCAACGGAACAGAGTAGAGAGTCCAGATATAGACCCTCAACTCTATGGTCAAACAATCTTAGACAAAGCAGGAAAAAAATATCTAGTGGAAAAAAGACAATCTCTTCAATAAATGGTGCTGGGAAAATTGGACAGCTTTGTATAGAAGAATGAAACTCAACCATTCTCTCACACCATACACAAAGATAAACTCGAAATGGATGAAAGACCTCAACGTAAGGCAGGAATCTATCAAAATCCTAGAGGAGAACATAGGCAGTAAGCTCTTCAACATCAGTCACAGCAACTTCTTTCAAGACACATCTCCAAAGGCAAAGGAAACAAAAGCGAAAATGAACTTTTGGAACTTCATCAAGATAAAAAGCTTCTGCACAGCAAAGGAAACAGTCAACAAAACAAAGAGGCAACCAATGGAATGGGAGAAGATATTCTCAAATGACATTACAGACAAAGGGCTGATATCCAAGATCTATAAAGAACTCAAACTCAACGCCCAAAAAACAGATAATCATGTCAAAAAAATGGGCAGAATGCATGAACAGACATTTCTCCAAAGAAGACATACAAATGGTTAACAGATATATGAAAAAATGTTCATCATCATTAGCCATCAGGGAAATTCAAATCAAAACCAGATTGAGATACCACCTTATACCAGTTATAATGGCCAAAATTAACACAACAGGAAACAGCAAGTGTTGGAGAGGATGTGGAAGAAGGGGAACCCTCTTAAACTGTTGGTGGAAGTGCAAGTTGGTGCAGCTACTTTGGAAAACAGTGTGGAGATTCCTCAAAAAATTAAAAATAGAGCTACCCTATGACCCTCCAAATGCACCACTGGGTATTTATCACAAAGATACAGATGTAGTGAAAAAAAAGGCCATATGTACCCCAATGTTCATAGCGGCAATGTCCACAATCGCCAAACTGTGGAAAGAGCCGAGATGCCCTTCAACAGACGAATGGATAAAAAAGATGTGGTCCATATACACAATGGAATATTACGCAGCCATCAGAAAGGATGAATACCCAACTTTTGTATCAACGTGGACAGGACTGGAGATTATGCTGAGTGAAATAAGTCAAGCAGAGAAAGTCAATTATTATATGGTTTCACTTACTTGTGGAGCATAAGGAATAAAATGGAGGACACTAGGAGAGGAAAGGAAAAGTGGATCATGATAAATTCGAGAGGAGAGGCTGTGGATTCTGAGAAATAAACTGAGGATTATGGGGGGATAGATGAGTCTGGTGGTGGGTATTAAGAGGAGAACATATTGCATGGAGCACCGGGTGTGGTGCATAAACAATGAATCTTGGAACACTGAAAAAAGTAAAATTAAATTAAGATGTTAAAAAGATAAATAAACAAAAAATAAACTACTGGACCACTACGTGGGGTGTAAGGGGGTGGAGGGCAAGAAAACCAGGTGGAAGCCTACTACAATTAGTCCAGTCAAGAGATGATGGTCAGACTAGGATGTTAGAAATACTCTAGATTGGGGGCACCTGGCTGGCTCAGTCGTTAAGCATCTACCTTTGGCTCAGGTCATGATCCCAGAATCCTGGGATTGAGCCCTGCATCAGGCTTCCTGCTCAGTGGAGAGTCTGCTTCTCCCTCTGCCCCTCCCCCTACTGGTGCGTGCACACGTGCTCTCTCTCTCTCTCTCTCTCTCTCTCTCTTTCTCTCTCTGAAATAAATTACAAAATAAAATCTTTTTTAAAAAAAGAAAAGAAATACTCTAGATTGGTAAAACTCAGGAAATATATATATACACATATATATGTATATATATGTAAAGATTTTATTTATTCATTTGAGAGAGAGAGAGAATGCGCATGAGCAAGAAGGGGCAGAGGGAAAGAGATAAAGAATCTGAAGCTGACTCCACACTGAGCACAGAGGCTGACATGGGGCTCTATCCCACAACCCCTGAGATCATGACCTGAGCTGAAACCAAGAGTTGGACGCTCAACCAACTGACTGAGACACCCAGGCACCCCAAAATTCAGGGTATATATTTTGAAAGGAGAATCAACACAACTATATGAAAAACTTATCCATGTAGATTATACCATGCCAATAGGTTCTGGTTTTTGAGTGACGTGGATAAAACCAGAACCCCAGAAAGAGGGGAAATGAGACATGACCTACTTGAAATATAACTCCAAATTCAAGAAATAGTTTTAGGTGAGGTAGTTTAACACTTACCTCTTGGAATTAAAATTCAGTGAAGAATGGAAAGAATTAAGCAATCGAAATGTTCTTTTCAGTGTCTATTCCGATTGGTGCCAAACAGACAGTTAAAAAAAAAAAGTTGTTTAAGCAATCAACTAGTGAGGTTAAAAAGAAAAAAAAAGTAATAAAACAGAGATGAGGAAGACCAAAAATAAACCCTGATTTTCCTTCCACATCTATGTAGTTCCGAAGGAACAAAGTTACTGACAAAAAGTATTTATTTAAGTTAGAGAATACTTACATGAGTAACTTGCTGACTATTCAGTGGTTTCATAGAGCTTTAGAGCTTCACTTATTAGAGCTTAACAAGAATCTACATGTTCCTACTCTGCAAATTTTCTGAGCGGGCAAGGTTCACAAAAAGTACATAAATGAACTTGTCAGAAAAAACCTTGCCTCTTCTTACTGCTTCTTCTACAATGTGCACAAAAAGCATGTCAGGACGACTCACAGGAAATATCCATTTCCAAATCAAGGCCATATTTGTGTACCTAGGGACCAGCCTTCAGCTCGCCTTTTTTAGTACAGAGTTCTGATATTCTTAAGCTGAGACGTGAAAAATCAAGCTTTAAATAGTTAAAAGCTAAACAAATTGCTATTAGGATTAGCTTACCGAAGAGGTCAATACAATAAGTAATCACACACACATATGTATACAATCATATACACACACAAAATCTCACATAGGAAAGAATGTGCAACTTTTTTTGAGAGAGAGAGAGAGAGAGCTCGTGTGCCAACAGAGCAGGGGGAGCGACAAAGGGAAAGAGAGAATCTTAAGCAGGATTTACACCCAGCAAAGCGGCAGACACAGGGCTCTCCACAAGGCTTCTCACAGTGCTCAGGGCTTGATCTCACAACCCTGAGATCACAACCTGAGCCAGAATCAGGAATCAGACACTTAACTGACTGAGCCATCCAGGCACCCCATGAATGTGCAACTTTTTAAAAGAAATGTTTAAGATCAGTTAAGTTCGTTAAAAGACAGACAGACAAAAAGAACATCTGTATGCATGAATTTTCCATACTTCTTTCCCAAGGCCTTGGGTATAAACATCTATAATTACCATAGTGGGTGGTAGAACCCACTTGCTTTAAATAAATACCAATTGAATATTTTTTCATTTATTTTTTTTTTACTAAAGAATCTCAGTGAGTATGCAAATTTTTTTAAAAGTATTATATGCGTTCATAAGGAGTGTACAAAAAAAATTAAAATGCCCAATCCTATTCATGGGCCCACATTCTAAATTGCTTTAGTTTTTTAACCCACATAAATTAGTATATAAAAATAATTCTATGTTTTATCATACCTGCTTTTGCTGCTAAAATCATTATATTAAATGTTGAAATGCTTCGGTAGAGTTCTACTTACTCTATGTCAGGTGAAAGAGCAAAGTCATAAAAATCCAATAGGAACGGCTTTAACTTTACTGGATACCTCATTTACATTCTCTCTCTTGATGACAGCACCTGTATAATCAAATTTATATCCCCCAAGAAAGCCTGTGGACAGTAGGTGCTTCAGGAAAAGTTTGCTGCTTAAAACGACGTATTTACTTACTGCATTTTTAGAATATCTGCTAAGTGATTATTCATTATAAACACATCCCTTTCTAAGAAATATACAAAAATAACTAAAATTGTTATTTAATGTTACTTTTAAAAAGTTTACATCAAATCACTACAAAATGATTCCTTTATCTCACATTGTACCGATTTTGAAACTGACTGATGAGGTAGATGGAGTCATCATTCTAAATCCGTAATCCCTTACTCCTGCTTTATATCCACACCCTCCCATGCACTTACTGTTTCTGCCACAGGCAGAGGATTCTTCTGCACACCAATCCACTAATGTTGGGACTGACCATGTGACTTGTTTGGCCAAAGTGAAGTAGACAAAACTGAGAGCTTGCCAGTTCCGAGTCCAGGCTTTAAGAGGCATTGTATGTTAACACTCATCCTCTTGTGCTCCTGTAATCCACTGAGAAGAACCCCCGGGTAGATGGAGTCCTTTCAGCAGGTTGTAGAAAGGAGGCATTCAGAACCTACTTGAAACAAACCAAAAACCTGTTGCCCAGGCCTAGGTTCAGGCAAGTCAGGCCCAGCCAAGCCCAGTCCCCAATGGCCAAACCACAGCCAAACTGCAGAACTTGAACATGAGTATGTTTGTTATTATAAGACACTGAGATTTTGAAATCAATACGAAACAAAAACTAGTGTACTGACTCTCAGTATCTTTATATGGCAACTCATGTAACATTAGCTGCATTGAACCAGACCTTCTTTATTTACCTATCCCAAACAAATAGTCATTTTCTTTGGCTACCTTCCACTTCAGAAAATCAGATTTTTTTTAATATAGGAATATTTTAAGAAAAACATTGTCATGGAAAGACATTTGTTCTATAACTGAAGTGTAATTTCTAGAAATAAACTATAATATACTGAACAAACTATATTTTAAGACATCCAAGTTATAATTTTGTAACCTCAGATGTTTCTATAATTTACCAAGGAGGCCTCCAAGTGAACTGAACATAAAGCATCTCCTTGGATGTCTGATATACTCTAGAACTTTTCTGCCTGCTTCTTGTATTGTTTTGTTTGAGCAGTTTCTGAATAGCTTCCCATCAAAACCTCACGTGTGAACTAACTCATGCTGGGAGAAGCCAGTATGAATTAGCAAAGTCTTGAAGAAGTTTTTGATATGTGCAATTTTATTACTTTTGAGGACTAACACTTTCAGGGCCTGCCTGAAACTAAGGGAATCAATCATTTGTTAATTCTTGGGTTCGGGGGTGATACCTTTTCATATTCCTACAGGATTTAGAAATCTGTTGTTTTAAAAAATGGGGTAGATTTTTGTTTACACAGGTATTTTATTATTTTTTGTCATAATTTGAACCAAGATAAAGTATAACCTAACGCAAGTTCAGTTATCACATTATAAAAGTAATATTAATGAGATTTTCATGGAGCAATTCCAAGAATATCAATGCCCTTTCTGCTATTTATATGTAATAAAGCAAAGCTATACTGTGAAAATTGTGTCTTAGTAAGTTGATCAGTAGGAGTCACTACAGGTAATTCTTATTTTCATTATTACTCACTTCAGCTAGCATCCCAGAATTTAAAAATCACAAAATTTTAGGTTAGACGGAATCTTAAGGCTAGTTCAATTGCCCACAAGATATCTGAGTTAACTCCACATCATTCCTCCGGAATATTCGGTCATACTTTGGACCTCTCCAGTGAGAAGCAGCGTTTCCAAAGTAACTGGGATTGCCACTGTGTTTCAGTAAATTAATTTAGCGAAAGGCAGTAACTGGGCCTGTTGTAATTTCTACTTTTTTAAAAAAAAATTAATTACTTTTAAATGACCCCTTTACACAATACAAATGGAAAAAAATGTACCAAATGAGCATGAATGATGGTTAACACGAGAAGCGATAAGCCAATTCATATCCAGGCAGTCCCGCGGGCAGTGTAGACTTGGCAGAACGACGTACCACTGACTGTGTCTTGAATATTAAGTTCTAGTTGTTCTTACTTGGGTCATATTTTTAAGTCTGTACTGATAATAGACCAGCACTTGTAGAAACAGTACACAAGAATATTAAATTAGGACTAGTAGAGGGGCAATAGTAATGATTTCACAAATACACTCAAAATAGCCTTTAGGTGGCATTATCTTACTCAGAATAGTCATCAAACACATCAAGAAGCTGCTAGTCCTAAAAAAGGCAAAAGAACCATAGCATTCATAGCAGCAGGAATTGATATTACCCAAATGTCCATGAGTAGCAGAATGAATAAATTTCTAATGGCTTATTAACAGAAATGAACAATCTTTAACTACATGTAACATCTTGGGTGAATGTCACAATGTTAAACAAAAGAAGCCAGACACAAGGGTATATATTGTTGGATTTTGTTCACGTACAGTACAAAAACAGGAAAATTAATCCATGGTGGTTATCCACAGAGGGAGGGAGAGGCAGTAAGTGACTTGAAGGGGCTCAACAAAACTACAAGCTCCTGATACTATTAAGTGTTTTGATCTGGTGGCTGCGGACACAAACATGCTCATGAAAGTTTGTGAAGCTGCACACTTACAGTGTGTGCACTTTTATGTTTATAAGTTACAGTTCATGGTTCAGTAAAATGCCAAAAAAAGTGTTAGATTTGATTGAGTTATTCATATGCTCAATGTTTTATGTGCAAAGTATTTGATTCTTTCTTACCATGTTGAATATAAAAAAAAGGTAATACGTCTAAAAGTAATTTTGCCTAATTTTAAAGTTACAATAGGTAACTAATTTTAGACTACATTTTAATATACATCTGTGAAAAATCAAATACAATGTTATTTTAGATGTATTAAAAAAGTGCTTCCTGGGGCACCTGGGTGGATCCATCCTTAAGCCTCTGCCTTCAGCTCAGGTCATGATCCCAGGGTCCTGGATCAAGCCTCACATCAGGCTCCCTGCTCAGCAGGAAGCCTGCTTCTCTCTTTCTCACTTCTCCTGCTTGTATTCCCTCTCTCTCTGTCTCTCTCTCTCTGTTAAATAAATAAAATCTTAAAAAAAAAATGCTTTCTAACACAAATAACTCAGAGAAAATGTCAGTATCACTAACAATGAGAAAAAATTAAAAATAGTCTTTATATGTCATGAATATTAATTTTATCATCTTTAAAGTTAGCTTTATTATAAAATTGTTGAGAATATACAGAGCTAAATTTTCTTTTATATAAAATCACTTCTGAAGCACCCGGGTGGCTCAGTCAGTTAACCGTCTGCTTTGGCCCAGATCATGATCCCAGGGTCTGCAGATCCAGTCCTACGTGGACTCCTTGCTCAGCAGGGAGTCTGCTCCTCCCTCTGCCTCTGCCTCTCCCCCCACCACCTGCTCATGGTCTCTCTCAAATAAATAAATAAAATCTTAAATAAATAAATAAATAAATAAATAAAATCACTTCTGTATTATGTACCATGTAAAAATTAAGAAAAACAAATTCCCACAGAAGTTTGTTAGAGTATATATTACAATGAAAAAAGATTTTGAGAATCGGGAAAAAAAAATGGACACTGCAATAATGGAGAAAAAATATGGTTAGAACTGCGGATATCTGCTGACAAATTCCAGGCCTGCCACCAGCAAGCTATGTGAACTCTGTCAGATCAGCATTGTCCAACAGAAACACACTGTGAATCACATTTGTAATTTTTAAATTTCTAATAGCCACATTTTAAAAAGAAGTATATGTGTACTGTAATATACAACTGATCTCTAATGCAACACATTACTTCACCAAAATGTAGTGCCACCAAATAAACAAAGTTGTGTTTTCCAGGAAAATATTTCACAGTGCTTTAGTTTCGTGATTTTCTTAAAATTTTATTTATTTATTTATTTATTTATTTATTTATTCATTCAGAGAGAGAAAGAGAGTGTGCTCGAGCAAGCATGAGCAGGGGGAGGAGCACAGGCAGAGGAGAGAGAATCTCAAGCTGACTCCATGCTGAGAACAGAGCCTGACCCAAGGCTTGATCTCATGGACCGAGATCATCATAACCTGAGCATAAATCAAGAGCCCGATGTTTAACCAACTGAGCCACCCAGGCACCCCAACCATGCCTTAGTTTTAACTTTTGAATTTAAATTAGTAAAATGTGAAAGTCAGTTCCTCAGTCATACCAGCCGGATTTTAATGCTTCTGCCACATGTGACCAGGGGCTACCACACTGGACAGCACAGGTGTCCGTCATTCCATCTCTTGAAGTTTCACTTTCTTCCTTGATAAACTAAAGAAGTTATTATTCGAGATACAGAATTCCCAGTGAGCATTTCTGCCAACTGAAGCCCACATGCCCCAATCAAGATATGGGCCACTCACCATGCAGGAATGCAGACCAGTGTCAAGGGATCTTTGGACTTTTCAAATAAAGTCAGAAATCTGGATGTTTACATAAAATATCTTTCTTTTTCCATGCAGACAACTACCGTGAAATTTTTCAGAGTGCTGTGTGAGCCAAACCAAAACATATCCATATGGTACTCTTTGCAACCTGGGTTCTATAAACATTCTTTCCTACTCTACCAATCTATGATTTATTTAGAAGTGATTTGACTTCTACATCTGGAAGCTAAAAAGCACAGCTGGAGAATCAGTTGAGTGGTGAGATTCAAAGCCCCCCTGTGAAGTCAAGGTGAAGCTACAGATGCTAGGAGGAGGTGACAGCCTCTGGTGAAGTCAGCAGGATCCCAGCCCTGCTACACCCTGGACTCAGAGGAGTCTAAAAAAAGAATTACTTATTATTATTATTAAGGTAAGGGACAGCCTAACACCCTAATTTGGGATCAAGGACAATGTGCCAGAGATAGACAGAAAGGGTAATGAAGCCAAGTTCATCACAGTGAGGGTCACTCTTCTCGCCCTGGGGCCCAGTCCCTATGGAGCCTGTTTGGATCCTCCAGGGCTTATAGGATCCAAAAAATGAAAAAGGTAAACTGGCTACTGACAACTGAAAGCTGCAGAGGTGAAGCAGGAAGCAGCAGCTTGGGCAGCTATTGGTACCTTCTGGGGACAAAATGGGGGGTGGGGGCAGGGAGTGGACCTGGAACTTATCAGTTCAGATGTAAAAATAGACACCAGGGGTCATATCACCTCCAGGAAGGACCTGACAACCAAGGAACACATAGGCCTAGGCTCCAGGGATAGGAATGCTTATCATTCAAAGGAACCTGTAGGACATGTAATTAATCAGCACTAATGAAAGCTCTCACATATGGAACAAAGATATTTCTGAAATTCCAAGTCTCCTGAGATGGAACAGACCATGAGGGGACCAAATGAAGTGGCGCCATAAGTTATCAAGTAATGTCTGCTACCATGACCCCATGGGCCTCCAATCAACAGCGTCCACCTTCTCAGAAGACCTCTGTCCCCAGTTTTGTCTTTAAAAACCCTCACATGCAAGCAGTCAGGGAATTCCAGGCTTTTGAGCATTATCTGCCCAATCTCCCGGGTGGTGCCACACCAATAAACAGCCTTTCTTCACTGCAGAAGCCCCGTGTCAGTTTGTACGAGCTTGCTGTGTATCAGGTGGACAAACTCTCATTGGTTCGGATACCGTGGCAGGTGGACTCCAAGGAAACCAGTTCTCAAGTCCAGATGAGTCACCATATGGGAATATTCCTAACTGCTTGGCAGAATCTAAAAAGGACAGAGTTCCCTCTGAAGAGGTAAAGTCAGAAATTCTGTTTTGTGAACATTGCTAAAACCTCATTTTACTTCCAGGGTGAGGGACCTTGGAAACAGAGCATAACTAAGATCCCTGAGTTAGGATTCAAGCAATCTGAACATTAATCCCAAGTGTGTCACTGTCATGCTGTGTGACTTCTGTTTCCTCAAATTTAAAATGGTAATAATATAGTGTATTGCTTTTCTCCATATCTTGCTTCCAGAACCAAATGGTATCAAGAATATAAATTTGGAAGGTATAAATTTCTCATGTAATTACGGGGTATTTTTTATTATTTACTAAGCAATTACTAGTGGATTCTAGGAATGCAGTTTATAAAGTGCCATTCAAGTCCCTAATCAGGAATCTCAAATTTGAGAGGGGTGCAGTGGGTTAGGGCTTTTGAGAAATAGCACTGAGCACTGACTACGCCATTACAAATTCAGCCACTTTCTGGAGGATTCATGGAGTAGGACCAAGGGAGGTCAAATTCCAAGATGGACTTAAAAAGACCTCAGAAGAAGGAATTTGCCCTAAACCATAACCTTTTTTAGGTCCCTGAGGCTTTGAGGATCTGATAAAAGCTATGGCTTCTGTCTTGAAAAAAGGCACATAAACGGAACTGACATATATTTTCAGGAAGTTCATGGACCCCCATGGGTCCCAAATTGAAAATGCCATCCTTAAAGAAGAGGGGGTCACAGATGAGACACACAATATGGCCTTGGGAATGAGTTGTTGCTGGGTAGGAGGCAGTTTTGAGAACAGTTGGAGGTCTACAATAAAACAAAGTAGTCTTTCTTCAAAGACTCAGCATCTACTCAAAGTACTGTGACCATGGGACCCTCAGATGAAGACTTCTTGGGGTCTAAATAAGGAGTGTGATAATCACTCACAAAAGCATCATTCTGGCTAACTGGGTTAGTAGCTACTGCTTCCTTAGACAGTTTAACAACAGAGTACATCCTCTAGCTTAAACTGAATGGTTACTAATCAACCAATGGAGCAAAAGATATATGAGAAAAAAAAATGTAACCTATTAAGTCTCCCTAAGAACCACCCTGCACATGTTAATACTATGTTGTAGAACATGTAGGGAATTTTTTTTTACATTTTGGTTTTTGGGACATAGAACAAAGACTGATGAAAGATATTTGGAAGAAAGGCAGGCAGGAACAAGGCCCCTCCGGATCCCACCCCAACCCTAAGAGGAAACCACCCTTAAATGGATTTTACAACACCCTGGAAGGAGAACACCACCCTTCCCCAGTGATAGATAAACGACAAAAACCTGATTGGGTAACAGGCTCAAGGGAGGGTTAATCAGATTAAAACAGACCGACAACAAGCCCATAAAAGCCGCAAGACTGGGGCACCCGGGTGGCTCAGTTAAATGTCTGCCTTTGGCACAGGTCCTGATCCCAAAGTCCCGGGCGCCCTGCTCAGCGGAAAGCCTGCTTCTCCCTCTTTCTCCCTCTCTCTCCCTCTCTCTCCCTCTCTCTCTCTCTCTCTCTCTCTCTCTCTCTCTCTCTCTCTCTCTCTGCCCCTGCTTGTGCTCTCTCACTCACTCTCTCTCAAATAAACAAAATCTAAACAAACAATAACAACAACAACAACAAAGCTCCTAGACTTAGAAACTCCAATAGCAACCCTCCTTTTGCTCTTCGGGAGCATTGTACTATCACTCCATAAACTTTGCTTTGCCCACCACTCTGTCTGGTCTACCTCCTCATTCTTCAAAGCGGCATGACCAAGAACCGCCGGCACTAAAGGAAAGAAATCCTGTAACATGACCACATGTCACAAGGCACTTAACGGTATCCATGTGAATATCAGAAAGGAAAAGACGTCCACAGCAACCAAGAGTATCAGTGAATATCACAGCAGCAATCTGGCACCCTCATAGGTAGCAGTGAGGCAGGAAGAGAATTACCTTCCTTCACAGAAGGAAGCAATTCACAGAATTTCACAGAAGTTCAATAGCAACTTTTCACTGACAAGGAGAGAACTCGCCTCGACTCTTGAATGGAATACGGCCTCAAAGACATTTTGACAAGATATTCTCTATCCACTTCCCAATCCTATCTCTTACAGAATTTCATTTAGGAAAGTATAACAGAAGTCAAATGGAAATATTTGGAGTGCCTGGCTGGCTCAGTTGGTTAATCGTCTGACTCTTGATTATAGCTCAGGTCTTGATCTCAGGGTCGTGAGAACTATTGATCTTGTATTTCTAAATACTAAAACATGTTAAGAAGGGTAAGCTCATGCTATGAATTTGGAATAACAATTGTTAAGAAAACATTTAATGACTTTTTCATAATATTCTCTTATAATCTATTTTTATTAATATTATGAAAGTATACTCTTCTATTGCAATGTTTTAAACCTGATTTTCAAAGAGACCAATGAAAAAGTTGAAATCACCAGTCATGCAATTAATGTTCTTCGCTTAAATCAAAGATATTTATCTTTCTAAGATCAGTAAAACTCATCCCCCTCAAAATTCATCAAATAACAAGGTCTTCACCAAGGATTGCAGTCTATAAAATCAGAAGAAACAATCAGAAGTAAAAATATTATATGAACAAACACACTGCACTGCATTCCTATGTATTTACCAAAGAAATACAGTCAACTGTATGAGTGAGAACTTTTCACAGATTGCCAATGGATTCTGAAACTCTTCAAAGACATGATGCTTTCCACGGTGGGATTTCCCTTGGCACCTTACTAGTTGGGTTTATATTTCAGAGTTACCTGGAACTCTTAATTTCGATCTTTACAGGTCAAATGGTTTAAATACCAGATAATTTCTTTCTAAAGTGCCCTGATTTCAAATGCCCCTTCCTGCTAATATACTTCAAATTTAAAAATCACATTAAAATATGTAGTAACGCATTTTTACAAAAGTATTGTGTTGGATCATCCAAGAAAATAATTTAGTGCCTGCTACAGAGCAAGAGCTCAATGAATGTTAGTTTATGATGACCTTGGTAATGATACTGCCAACAATGACAATAATGACATTATTACCTACTACTTTATGGTAGGCAGCTACTAAGATGACCCCAATGACTCCCACCTTCTGTTATTCATGCTCTCATAAACCTCTTCCCTTGAGGATGGACTGAACTTAGTGATTCAATTCTAATGAACAGAACATGGCAGAAGTGATGGGTTATCACTTTCAAGACTGAAGTTATTAAAATACTTTCACTTTCATCTTAGGTTCTTGCACACTCTCTCTTTAGCTCTCCCTTGGATCTCTTGCCCTGAGGGAAGCCAGCTTTCATTTTTTAAGTTCCAGAGTGGAACTGTAGAAAATCCTAGGGAAAGGCCCAGATGAAGGAGATTAAAAGCCGATCTTCTGAGGCCCGCCAACAAGCACATTAGTGACTTCTGAAGCAGATCATTCAATCCCAGGCAAGTTTTCAGATGACGACAACCCTGGTCAGCAGTTTGACTGCAACATCATGAGAGATCATGAAAAAAACTCACCCAGCTAAGCCCAGATTCCTTTCCCATAGTGACTGTGAGATAACATTTATTGTTCTAAACCAATTCAATTTGGGGATAATTTGCTATGCAATATGATAACCAATAAAGATTTTGGAGTAGGGTGCTGCCATCACAAAAATCTGAAAGGTGAACAACTTTGGAACTGTGTAATGGGCCTTAAGAAGAGTGTGAATCGGGGCGCCTGGGTGGCTCAGTCGTTAAGCATCTGCCTTCAGCTCAGGTCATGATTCCAGGGTCCTGGGATTGAGCCCCACATCGGGCTCCCTGCTTTGCGAGCCTGCTTCTCCCTCTCCCTCTGCTGCTGCTCCCCCTGCTGTGCTCTCTCTCTAATAAATAAATAAACTCTTAAAAAAAAAAAGATTAAGAAGAATGTGAGTCAATGTGCAAAATGCCTGAAACATATTGTTCACAGAATTTTGGACTTTGAAGAGATCGCTAGGAAGGGCATTAATAAAAATGATGAAAATTTTATTGGAAACTGGAAATTATGTAGTGGCAAAAGGTTTAAAAATACCCACACTTATGCAGAGTTACATGACCTGCAGTCACTTGCAGTTATGTGAGAAGTAAAAAAAAAAAAATGCGCTGAATGAACTGGGTAATTTAGCTGAGATCTTCCAGCAAAGTGTTGAAGATGCTACCTGGTTTCTTCTTGCTGATTATAGTAAACTGTGAGAAGATAAACTGAGGGAAGGACTATTAAACAAAAAAAAGGAGGCAGGACTTGATAGTTTTGAAAATTCTCAGCGTCTCTGGATAGCAAGCAATGCCGAAATTAGGAAACATCTTTCATGCAAAGATCAATTCCAGAAAATTATCAGAGAATACATGGTCTAAAGATGAGACAGAAGATGTGGCTTCAGAAATCCTTGTTAAAACCTTAGGGCCCAACCTCCCCCCCCCCTTTTTTTGAGAGACAGAGAAAGAGAGAGAGAGAGAGCATGGACGCACATCTAGTGGGGCTGGGGGCAGGGACAGAGGGAGAGAGAGAAGTTCAAGCAGGCTCCACACCCAGCAGGGAGTCTGACACAGGGCTCGACCTCAACAGTCATGACCTGAGTTCGTGGCCTGAGTCGAAATCAAGAGTTGGAGGTATAACCAACTGAGCCACCCTGTGGCCCCAGAAATGTGGCCTCTTAAAGAGCTATTCGGTCAGACCATAGGTCTCCTAAAAGCTTACGGGTATGACACACAGATCGTATCAACAGGCTTTTGGAAAGTGAAAGGTCACTGCCTATCCCTTGTCTCAGCAGAAGACCCAGGCAGAGAAGAATTTATTTCCAAGAAATATGTGGATGTGATTTTTGTCTAACAGAGTAAACCCCAAGTTTTACAGGAGACTGACAAAAGTTTTGAGAGGATTTTATCAACAGAAACCCTGCCAGTTTAGAATGAAAGGACCGGAGACTGTACTAAATGAAAAAAGACCATACATCCCCCAAATTCTACTGTCAGGGAGCACGCTGAGAAAACTCAGCTGCAAAATACATGCTATCTTTCATGAAAAAGGAAAAATTACTCAGAAAGTGGAGCCAATAGCCTAAAGAGTAGAATCAAGAGCCAGGGAGAATTATCCCCAGGTCTGGAAACCTAGTCAAGGAATATCTGCCTAGCTGGATTTCAGAATTGCTATGGACCAGTGACTCCTACATACCACGCATCTCACACTTTTTTGAACAAGAACACGTAGGTATCTTATGCCTGCTTCATTTTTATGTGTTGGTTGTTTTGAGGTCAGTATCTTGACTCTAGTTTCACAGATACAGAGATAACGAGGACCTGTACTTGAGGAATTATGCCCCAGGAGCCTCACCCACACTCAGATCAAACTTAGATGACTTCTGGATTTAGAGCTGATGTTAACCTACATAGTGAAGACAAGCTATTTTTCATCTTCTCATGAAAGTGATGCTTCACATCAGTGCAAATTAACGTGTTTTATAGCATCAAACCTTTTTTAAAAAGGATATAAAATCCTTTTAAAAATCAATGTGTGTTAATAGGTTGATGAGAGATTATAGATTTGATCTCACTAATGTAAAACTTAATAAACTATTCTACACTAACCAAGTAAAAAAGTAATTAACAGCTGCCCAACTTTAATCTGCTTACAGTATCTACTATACAGCATCATAGCTATTATTGAGATCATACAAGCAATATCAAAGCTCTCTTAAAATATCTTGACTTGCAGATTTTTTGTTGTTGTTTATAACAAAAATTCCACTTAAAGAAGGGGTTTAAATGATATGTGAAATGGGAAAAAAAATGTTCAATTCTCCTAAAATGATTACGTATTTTTCTTAAACTGGCTCAACAGAAAGGAAATAGTGTCATTCAAATGTGCTATAGAATGCCTTATCTTTCAGAACGACAGCCCATCTTTTACTTTCCTATACACAATCTATCATATTGTGACATTTTATATATAAAAAAATAGTAAAGGCAATATTTTTTAAAATGTCATACTGTTTAAAAGAGCAATTTCTTTCATGCCTACATCCCTCCAGGCTATGAGTCTATTTAGTGAAGTTTATTAGTGAAGGGCAATGACTGGCATGTCCTCTGAATAAGCACTCGCTGGCCGATAAAAACAAGAACACAAATATGCCATTCAGAAATACAGAGCATTGTTTAAAAATAGCAACACCCATTTCTGCTGGAACTGAGGAGAGGGTGCTGGTCTCCAGAGACAGCAGAGCACAGTAGAGGAATGAAGTCAGGATACGTGGACTTGAGATACATGATAAATGATTCTGCTTCAGGACTGTTTCTGTAACTGAAAATTCAATGTCTGTATCAGATTCACTCAGTTAATGCGTTTGTGAACTACAGACATGCAGGTACTCAAACTTGACTTCTTACTTTCTGCATGCAAAACCTGCACAGGTACTACGAGCTGCCAAATTTCACCTTTTCCCCTAAAATAAACTTCTAAAAAAACACCGTACACTACTACCTTGTAAATGGAAAATGTGATGTACATGGTATTTATGGATATAGTGACTGCTAATTTTAAATGCAATAAATGACAATTATTAAATTCTAGCTCTCAAATTGTTGGCTGTCCTTATTAAGCTCTCTGAGAAAAACAAATGAGTAACTATATCTAAGAGAGAGATTCTAGCATCAAACTGAGAGTTTCTCCTTCACTTGTCAAGAAAACTCTGAAAGGTAATTCAAAAGGGCTTAAGGTTTTTTGGGGTTTTTTTTTTTTAAAGATTTTATTCATTTACTTGACACAGATAAATCACATCTAAGTAGGAGGAGAGGCAGGCAGAGAGAGGAGGAAGCAGGCTCCCTGCCGAGCAGAGAGCCCGATGTGGGGTTCGATCCCAGGACCCTGAGATCATGACCTGAGCCAAAGGCAGAGGCTTTAACCCACTGAGCCACCCAGGTGCCCCAGGGCTTACAGTTTTTATTATATGATTCAATGTTACTTAACACAGCATCTGCATGCCACCTAAAATCAACTCCATATCAACCAAAATTACTTTTTGTAACAGCAGCAAATGTCCTACACTCTGGAAATGACGCATCAAATAATCACCTGTTACTTCTGATTCTAAATTTTATCTTGACTCTTCATATGACCCACCTAACCTACTTTCTCGAAATCATCAATATTGTCATGAGACACACTAAAATAATTTTGAAGGCAATGGAGTACTGTGGAAAGAACATGGCTGGGAAGTTACATTAGGGTTCTAAGCTCAGTTTCATTAGAATTTGACCTTGACACTAGCAAGTTAATTAACCCCTCTGAGCCTCAGATCGCTCACTCACATTAACGTGTGTATGTCACTGTTAAAAGAAAAAAATTCATGTGATGTGCTTGGCACGGCCCCTGAACCTGGCAGACATTCAATAAATGTTATGTATTTAAAATAATTTAATTTCTTCAAATAAATTTTCAAAAGTCTATCAAAATACATTCACTTTAAATAACAGTGGCTTGAAAGGAAAAAACTGTTTGCCACTTTTCTTTTATAATAAAGTTGTACTACATATAACTTTTACTTCCAAAGCTACAGACTCCACAAAGCACTGACTGGCAAAAGTTGCAAAAACATTCTATCCTCAATGATAAAATAAAAACAATTATTTGTGAAAATGAAAAACAGCAACTCTTAGTTGATACCACCTAAGTGTATGCAGGCCTTTTTTTTTCTTTGAAAGAAATAGAGAAAGAAAAGAAAAGAAAGGGTCAATACAGTAGAAAAGACAGAGTGAGAATGTCTTAAATAAAAGTTTCAGCCAAGGGCACCTGGGTGGCTCAGTGGGTTAAAGTCTCTGCCTTCGGCTCAGGTCATGATCTCAGGGTCCTGGGATCGAGCCCCTCATCAGGCTCCCTGCTCAGCAGGGGGCCTGCTTCCTCCTCTCTCTCTCTGCCTGCCTGCCTACTTGTGATCTCTCTCTCTGTGTCAAATAAATAAATAAATAAATAAATAAATAAATAAATAAATAAATAAATAAATAAATAAATAAATAAATAAAATCTTTAAAAAAAAAAGTTTCAGCCAAGTTGGGCACTTATCTCTGAAAAGAGCCACACTTAGGCACAACTAATAACACTATTACCTATTAGATGCAGTAAACAGTGAGCAAACTAAAAAGCAGTCCAGCGCTAAGCCAGCAACAGCAGTCCTGGTCACCTAATCAATGCAGCAGTAAGTGCTCCAGGACCCGTGTTCGTCGTTTTGGATGTATTATTTACAATCTAAACAAGTGCACAAAATAGACATTGCTATCCCCAGTTCAACATGAAGAAAGTCAAGTCCAGAGGTGTTAATTGCCTGTTCAAGGTCTCTACTTGTGAACACCAGCACTGTATTCAAACAGTATTTGATGCCAAAACCAATCTCCCTTCGTTAGTCCCTGTTTCTATTTTTTGAGACATAAACATGTGAGAAAGAATATTCCTCAATGCTTTGAAAACTCATAAACTGAAAGCAGTCCCCTGTCCTCTCTTGTTTCTCATCCTTGTTTTAGTTTCTCTCAAATCTATTGCGTATCAGTTCTCCAACTCCAAGTCACCCATTCGTTAAATCACTAAAACCTGTCTGGTGCGCTAGCCCTGTAAGAAACTGTCCTTAGAAAGGCAGAAGAGAATGAAGTCAAGGTAAAGCTTCTAGTTTATCTGGAACTTAAACCAAAGGCTCACAAATAATGAGAAATTCTCTTATGTGGTCAACCAATATGGGCACTTTCCAATTTACTGGGATGACTAAGGCAGACACAATACGTAGAATCATACAAATTTGTGCAAATCATATATATTTAACAGAATGCTAAATTGAGTCAGATTTCCACAAAGTACCTAGAAGTTTTCATCTTTTATTCAAGGAATGCTTTTTAGGGCAAGGGATTTACATACAAATAAAAACTACAGAACTTAAATTCTGTTTTTTTTTTAAAGATTTTATTTATTTATTTGACAGAGAGAGAGAGAGAGAGCACAAGTAGGCAGAGAGGCAGGCAGAGAGAGAGGAGGAAGCAGGCTCCCTGCTGAGCAGGGAGCCCTATGTGGGTTTCGATCCCAGGACCTTGAGATCATGACCTGAGCTGAAGGCAGAGGCTTTAAACCACTGAGCCACCCAGGCGCCCCTTAAATTCTGTTCTATTTTTTAAATGAAAATGTTCATCTAATGAACAATAGCTAGCTGATGTTTATGAGGCCTAATTTTGCACTTGAAAATGACTATACCTAACCACATACAGCCCACGCTCATGGGTCTAAAATCACTGAGTTCTGTGAACTGTTGCTGTACAGTCCAAAATGTAAGCCTTATACTTCTAAGCATTGTATGCCAGCTAACATGATTGATCCTCAAGACAACCTATTATAAGCATTATTATTCTGAATAATACCTATGATAAAAGTGGGTCACTGAGAAGTAACTTGCCCAAGATCACATAGCCGGTAAAAAAAAAAAAAAAAAGACAGCGAAGACTTGAAACTCAAGTGCTCTGACGCCTCCGCCTGTCTCCACTAGACCTGCCTGCCCACCGTAGGAAGCACACCCATAAGCAGACAGAAAACACCACAGAGGTATAGACCTACTCTCTACTGAGCGCCGACTATATGACAGGTACCAGGAGCCGGAGATGAAAGAAAGCCTGGGCCTGAGCTGAAGGAGACTTTTATTCTTTTTTAAGCAGATTCAGGGGAGGCTGAAAACAAAGAAGTCACCAGTTCCAATGTGAGATGTTCATGCTCAGGCTAGCGTGCCATCCTGTGTTAGGAGAACACAATGCAAGGGACAACTAACTTAAATAACAGTATGAGCCTCAGAAACACCAAATTCTTTTTTATTTTTTTTAAAGAGAGCATCCACGCATGAGCAGGGGGAGGGGCAGAAGGAGAAGCAGACTCCCCGCTATGCAAGGAGCCCAATGTGGGAATCTTAACCCAGGGTCCTGGGATCATGACCTGAGCTGAAGGCAGATGCTTAACCCACTGAGCCACCCAGGGCCCACTTTTTTTTTTTACTTCATATAGTTGTAATACTTATCTGGAACAGGAGCACAGGAAACATTATGTAAACCTTTTCTTAATAGTTTCTGGCCATCACTTGGAAAGACCAAAAGCACTGCAAAAATGTAATACAGTGTTTCAGGAATGAGGGGCTATTCGCCCCTACTTTCAAAAAATTTAAATAGTTCTATCTCTTTTCCAGATCCTATTACACAAGGTTATCGCCTACCACTAGGAGTTACACCCTCTTCTTATCTGGTATGCCACAGAAGAGAGTTAATCAGTAACACTACTTTAATTTTTTAAGTTTAAACTGTCAGTGAAGGTCCCTTCTCCAGAGGAAAGTACTTAGATTTATGTCCGTTTACCTGTTTCCTTTGATGTCTAATCAGGTACAATAAAAGGAGGTAGCTAATTATAAAAAGAAATTTTGTCAATTTTAAAACTTTTACCCATGACAAACCTGGGAAGGGAAAGACATGAAATACCTTACCTCGAACAGGGATCATGATGACGATAATAGATCATCTTTAAAGAGCAGTCCCTACTGTGTGCCAGGGACGTGCTAGGAGCTTCATAGCTGTTGATTATTTTATTCTCATGTTATCCCTATGAAATAGATCATTCTAACCTCCATTGTATAAAGAAGAAAAATGAGGGCCAAGTTCACACAGAAAGTTGCAGGGCTAGAATTTGAAATCACATGCTGGGGGAAAAGCAACAACAAAACCCGCAGATGTCTTTACAGCCAAGCAAGTAAAGTTAAATGTGTGACGTGGCTCAGTTTTAAGATTACAGGGTTGTAGTTCTCAACCTCGGCTGTGTATTGTAATCACCTGGGGAGGGCACTGTGTGGGTTTCACCCCCATAGATTGTGACCGATTTGGTTTGGGAGCTGCCCACGTGCTTCTAACGGGCAGTCGGAGCTAAGAACCACTGTGCATAGACACAGAGAGTGGGGCATGGCCCACCTGAAAGCAGTTTTTAAAAAATTTAAGTGGTTAGGTAAACATTGTGCTGGTCAAAGATTGTCACTACTGCCTCTACCACCAATATGTAACCTCTGCCCCACCGCTCGGTATAATTAATGTGCAGCGGAAGTGGGAGATAGGGTAGTAAATAGATATACTGGCTAGCAGACATAGACATTTGTTCTTACTGGAGAGGGGGCTGCTCAGTCTTGGAACTTTCCCCAGGCCACTCCTCACCATCTCCTATTTATGGAACGAGTCTACTACAAAAGGTACTTGGAGTTAGACGTAACCTATTTTCAAAATAATCTCTGGAGTACAACCCATTCTTAAACTGAGGATGATCTAAATATGCTCACTTAACAAATGTATACCTTCAGATTACAGGGCCAAACTACTTAAACATTTCAAGAGTCATATTTTTTTTTTAAAGAAGGCCACTCATAATTAACTCTGATCTTAATCCAAGCCAGGTCAAGAGATCTCACTTAACTAAACAAGATCCTAAGAATGGAGAGTCTAATGCCCTCAAAACAAATCTATGCAGGTGGTACAACACAGCGCTGCTGAGTAAAATGTCATTTGTCATTGGAAAAGGGAAGCAAAAGCTGCATACCACCAGAAAAACCCTCATTAAATGGCCTGCAGATGTGAAATCCAAAATAAATACTATAGAAATCAATTGTGAATCCATTAAAAAAAAGAAGAAACTGCAGCCTGCTTAGGAAATAATTCTTCATGCATAACCATATTCTAATTGTTGCAGCACCACAATTCAAGAGGAAATGGCAAAAGACATTAGGAAACGGACTTTAAGGCCACTTGAACTAGCTACAATTTTTCATCTCCTGCTACAAAACAAATGTTGAATATTTTAATGGCCTTGTATTACCACTTACCACCACTCTCCCCCACTACCGCCACCAAAAGAAGGCAAATAAAAGGAGAATAGAAATTGAGATTGATTTTCAAAACGAAATACCACAAATACAGGCCATGACTCAGAAATCAGGGCCTCAGTCAATCAGTTCCAGCATTGGCTGCTGAGGCAGAAGCTCTACTTGGGCGAAATATTTTGTTGTTACTTTGTTTTGTTTTCAAAAAGCAGACAGGGAAGGGAAGCCCAAGAAAGGAGACAAAAGCGAGTAGGATTAATTCTCTCACCACAGTTCAGGGTAATAGCTCATTTGTTAACTGAATAAATATATATTGATTCCCTCATGAGTGTCAGGCACTGTGTAGTGCTGAGGATGTGTTGGTGAACTTGACCGTGCCTGTTTGCATGGGTCCTCTTAACTAAGACCCCAAGGCACCAACCTCACATAATCCACCATACACGTCCCTTCAAGTCACATGTGTGAAAATCCAGTCCTGTCCTTGTAGTATTACATGGCAAAATTTTCCCTTTGTCTAAGTGTACTGAACTTCATAGGGAAACCACTAATGTCTTCTAAGTAAATAAATACATAAATATCCAGAATTTGTATACCAACAATACGCCATGGGTAAATTTCAACAAGTTTAAAGAAAAATTTTCTTAACCTAGGTCTGTATCAAAACAGGTTTTCCTTTTGAACTAAACCCAGTTCACATATTTTCACTGCCTGTGGCTATGCAGCTTCAGTAAGCTAAAAATACTTCCCTTTCTTCTAAGTTGGGAAGAGAAAATAAGACCAAGCAATGTCGCATGTCATTTTCTCTCATTTTAATTTTTTTTTACTAGAAAACACTCAAAATAGCTGAAGCAACGAAAAGGCATCTGTTTTCTATTTGTATACACATACACTGACACAAACATCCATCCAGCTTCTATCTTCCCAGTAATATGAAATAACCTATATTTGCATTATCAGCAAAGACTGTCAACATTTCACTACTCACAGCTTTCTAGTATTATTTTTTTGGTTGGGGAGACGACTGCATGAGTGTTGAAAACTAGACACAAGTAAAAGCTTTCAAAAAATATGTACAGGATGACGATGCTCTTAAGACCACATGGTGCTTACTTTGCAGTCATGCATCATTCAGGTTTCTGAAATTTACATTAAAGGAGATTAAAAAATAGGAGGATAGGAACTTTAAATCTTTCTGCAGGTCTTGCTCAAGTTGTGTTCACTGTATCTGATAGAATGAAAAACTGTGTTTCTTCTCTTGGACTTCTCAAGGCTAACTGTAAAATACACAACACACACACACTCCTACCTCTATGATAAGCTAAAAGTTACTCAGGAAGACAAATTTTTTTTTACCCCCCAAAACATACCTGCAGGATGGTGAACAGTAGCAGTGTGGACTTTTCCAACACTCTCAACATCGCTAAGTCACCCTATTAAGTTAACAGAAACTAATGGGCCATTAGTTTGGGCAGCTAGGTCGTGGCTAAATTTCTCTTGAAAAAAAAAAAAAACAGCACAGTTTGAGAAATCACTGCCCAACTCTCCATTCCTTACGCTACTGACAAAGTCAACTGCACAACGAATACACAGCAACCCAGACCATGCCCCTCCGGGACGGGTTGGCAGAACCCGAGGAAGGGCTACTGGTCGGCCTGCGCAGACTACAGCCGGGCCACTGACAAGGGCTGGGGTAAAGCGCTCCGTGGGCGCCGGCCCATCCAACGCCCCGCGGGACCCGCGGCCGGTGCTACCAATTTCAAACGTAACCGCCGGAGGAAGCGGGAGTTGGGGATGTCATCTCCCTTGACACTTCGGGGACCGGCGGCCCAGCAGGGCTCGCCTCTGATGTCCGTGAAGGTCAGAGGTGGCACCCGCAGTGCCAACGTTTCGCCAAAGCCACTTTTCCAGCCGGGGCGGGAGGCGCGGGGCGAAGTTGGCCACCGGCCGCGCGCGTCCCGTTAACCGTACCTTGTAACTGGGCGGAAAGGGACTCCTGGTGCTGCTGGTACTTGAGCGCCACCGCCTCGGCTTTCCGCAGCTGCGTCTGCAGCTCGTAGTAGAGCATCGCGCCGTAGAGAAAGCCGAACACCACGGTCAGCAGCAGCAGCGTCTGGAAAATCCGCTTTTGCTTTCGGGAGCACATCCCGTTTCCCATAGTCCCGCCTGGACCCCGCGCCGCGGCCGCCCCCGCCGCCGCCGTCTCTTCCTCCCCTCCGCCGGAGCGAGCGCCTCAGCAGCGGCCGCCGCAGGAGGGGGCCGGACGCAGCATGAGGAGGAGACGCGAGACACAAAAGCGGGGCCCGAGGGGAAGTGGCGCCCGCTCAGCCCCCGCGCGCCGCGGGGCCCGCAGCCATCGACGCCGCCTGGGCAGCGGCCGCCAAACTTTTCCGAGGCCGGCTCTCCGCGAGTGCCCGGGCCCGGGAGGGGGCCCTCCGCATACTTCCGAGCGGGCTGTGCCCGCGCCGGTCCCCGGACGCCGCCTGCCTCTTTTCCTCCTCCCCACTTTTTGGCTCTGCTGCCCCCGGCGGCGCTCGGAGTCCCGCCCCGGCCGCTCCCCGCCCCCTCGCGGCGGCTCCCACTGCGCGACTTTGTTGCCACCAAAAGGAGGGGGTGCGCGCCCAACAAAGGGACCCGGCTCCGGGCGGCGCCTCCGCGCGCGGCCCGCCGGGGTAGGCGGATGGGCGGGGGCCGGCTGGCCCGGCTGGGTTTGGGGGACGGCGGGCCGGTGTCACTGACGGGACTGCCGAACCTCGGCCGCCGCCGCCTCCCACCCAACTTACGTGTCACCCACGGCCCCGCTATTCTGGCCAACGGGATTCCGGGAGGAAGTCCCACTCGGGCTCCCCGCTCATTGGGCCCGTGCGAGCCGCCGCTCCCTCCCTTCGGGGAGGCAGTGCGGGGCTCGATTGGACGCCCGCTTTGTCCGTCCGACCCCGGGGCCGCGCCTTCCCTCCCTCCGCGGGGGCCCGCGAGGGGCTCCGTGGGCAGAGCGGCCGCCTGGCGCCGGGGTGCGCCCACGTGGAGCGCGGGTGCATGGGCAGAGGCCGCCGAGCCCGGGGCGGGGAGGTTGGGGTGCGCGGACGACGTGTCCCGGCTTGCGGCCGGGCGAGGTATGGTGCGCACGTGTGTGAGAGTGCAAGCGACCGTGTGCGTGATCCAGCACTCGGAATGCACGTGGGGAGAGGAGTACAGCGTGTCTAAGTGGGAGAGTATGGGTGGGAGCAACTGCTTGCACTCTACCGAATACCCTTCCTCTCTTTCCCCAGCCGGTGGGCAGATGCGGCAGACACACGGGATGACTACACCGTCTGCATCATCCGAGTAGCCAAACCGGAGCTGCCTTGCCAGTGGACTCGCCCCATCCCGCGTGCTAGCGTGGACGCGTGTGTGCTCACCGATGGCAGGGCACGAGTCGGGAGACTCAGGCACGCTCACACGCTAGACTTACTGTCCATGTGGGTTGGGGAAATCAGCTTGCCTTTGGCAGAGGGGAAAGAAATGATCTCATATTCTTCCCCAGGCTCCAAACAGAATAATTTAAAAACAAATCTCAGAGGCTGAGATAAGTATGCATACATTTTGTCATATGTATTTGCTTGATTGGTGGCAAAAGTACATCAGTTACGGTGCTAAATTACATTTTGAAGGCCAACAAAGGTTCCCTATGTAAGACAAAGTAAAACGTAATAACCACAAACCTCTTCAAAGAAAATCAAATTCAAAGAAAACAGTGCTTTTGTTCTTTTTATGTACTTGAGGGGGGAAAATTGAGGTTAGGCATAAATGATAATTTTGTTTCTGCTCTTGACCTGACTTCTAAGAAAGTAGATTATTTCTCAGATGCCTCAGAAGTGTCATGGAATTTATTTTATGCTGCATAATTTTTACAATATTCTAACCAGACTTTAGTCATCCCTATCAATAATAGCCAATGAGTGCTCAAAATGAGGGTAGATCTGCATAACCAAATTAAACATAAAGAGGGTCGGTCCCTGGTGCAGAACTTTTTAGGTAGACTCTGACATTAGAGAATGGTAAAACCATAAAAAGCCCTCATTACAACCTAGCTAGCCTATATGACATTTATACTACCATGAAAACTAAATTTGCCTGGCATCTGCTTTTCTCTAATAAATAATAACTTATAACAATAATTATACTGTTCAAAATGCTTTCATTTACAAATACACTGTCTCACTTGTCCCACCCAGATTAAGTATTAGCCTCACGGTTTGGTAAAAAACCAAAGTTTATTAAAGAGACTGTGACAGCTCTAGCTCACGACAGGCAGAAAGGAGTTCAGCAGAAGTAGATCTAGATTAGAATCCTGCTGTTTTTATCTCTTTCTCCTGTGGAAGGCAAGTTCTCATTCTTTTTAAACAAATGATATTAACAAACTGTGTTGCTCCTTTAAAATGAGAACCTGGTTTAAAAAGAACATTATTTATGAAGTTTTAGAATTTTGTTCTGTGGTACAGGTATTACATAGCCTTACTTGTTATTCAATCTACCTCTGTTTCAATTTCCCTCTTTCAGTTTTACTCTTAAAAATTGAGACTGGATAATTCCTGCAACCTTGTTAAAATTCCGTATAAAAAGTCCTCAACATTATCAGAGTACAATTTGCTAAATAAACTCTTCCTCCAAAAGTACTACCAAAACTACTCTGGAGGAAATGAAGTTTTCCAGTAACAATCCTGGCCCATACTAGGAGACAAAATTATCTTAACTGAAAAGAAAAAAAGGAAGGAAGGGAGGGAGGGAGGGAAAGAAAGACAAAGGAAGAGAGAGAGAGAAAGGAAGGAAGAAATTGCAGAGAGGATTGGGAAATTATTACTCACACATTACACAGTATGCAGTATTTAGTGGTATTTCAGAATCTTTGGAAAATTCTTATGCTTCTGAAATACATGATTATTCATTTGAAACCTCTGATTCCTTTGCATCTGATTTCAGACTCAGAGGGTATTCTTTGCCTAAAGCTGCTGGCTGACTCTACAAAATATAATAAATGTAGGCCATAAAACACAACTCAATATTTTAGTCATAAAATTTGAAAGAGAACAAAAATTATTACCTGGACTTATCCATTATTTCAAATTCAGGAAGGGTATGTAGAAGTATATAAAATCACTAATGGCAGTGTCTTTATAAAATTACTTTTCCAAGGTGAAGTATGCTGCTAGTTTTTTAAAAATATCAGTATAAAGATTTTGAGAGGCCAACATTGGGGAAGTTATCCAGGGCCAATAAATTGAATTTACATAACATTGCCTTTGGGTAGAACTTGTAACAGATGAGCTATTTCTACTGGTCTTGTGAGGTCCGTTGTTAGTTCTATTTTTATTTATCATTTTTAAAATAGTATTATGTAATTACATTTCTATATGCCATATATTTAACAATATATATAATTTTAAAATTACATATCCTGAGGTATTTCACCAGTTTAATATTTTATTTCTAAGAGAGAAAGAAATTAACTTAAAGATTCAAGGCCTTACATTTGAGGACTACAGTAATATTTGGAAACCTTAGCATTCTTTCCAGTTTTACTAAATTTGTCATTTCAATAAAATTTGTTCATTCCCAAAATAGGGAAAGGCAAGAAAAATATAATTCAGGGATATAGCACATGTATAATTTGTAAAAATCGATGACCCATCCCAGACTAAGTAGTTTCCATTGTCTGTGAAATTTTTCAATTAAATCTCTTTACTACAAATTGAATTCAATAGTTTGCAAGAGACATCAACACCTAAGAAAAGGTGATGAATGTTAAATAATTTTTTTAAAAAATTTGTAACTGTGTGGTGATGGATGTTAATTAGAATTATTCTGGTGATCATTTTTACAATAAATATTTAAATCGAATCATTATGTCATACACCTGAAACTACTGTATTATATGTCAATTATATATCGATAAAAAAATAAAATTGTAAATGGTGTTTCGGTTCTAATAAAGCACAGCTTTAACCTCTTCATGTAAATTTTTGCAGAAATCAACTATCCTTTTTCCTCTGTAGGAAACTACACTCTCCATCTCTGCCTTTTTGCCACTTCACCCATTTGCTATCACCTAATTAACACACAGCTTCCTGCTTGCCACTTACATGTACTCTGTTTTGAGAGGTAAAGGAAGCTACGTTCAAGGTATTCTGTTTTTTTGTGGACTCTGAGAGATGTTTTCAAACTCCTTTTCCACAAAATTTTGCTAATGACCTGGTGGTAATTGTTAGCAGATTAACAAAGTATGAAAATTATTTCATGCTTATAAAATGAAAATTATTTAGGAGGCCTTACATGTGTAGATGTGTGGCTAGACTAAAGAAATAAGAACTATCACTTCAAATGTCTGTAACATCATTCTAAAGCAGGATAGTCTAGCATACCATAAACTCTTCCAAATTCTAAGGTGGTATAGACATTATTCTGAATTTGTTGCTTAATGTTTATTATTGCTAGCATATTACTTTTAGAAAAGAGTTTAGTTTCATAGAATATTAGAATATATGGAAAAGGACCCTATGTGAGACTCAGGTGAAGTGGACTTCCCAAATCTTCCACTGGCTCATTCAGGCAGCTTTTTTCAC
The DNA here is from genome assembly GCA_002007465.1 of Ailurus styani. Classification (NCBI taxonomy): domain Eukaryota; kingdom Metazoa; phylum Chordata; class Mammalia; order Carnivora; family Ailuridae; genus Ailurus; species Ailurus styani. The sequence continues at coordinate 2,004,967 of LNAC01000308.1, read as the reverse complement.
CAGCTCGCTGTCTTCAATAACTCAGAGACTTCAGACAAACAGACTGTGGGAAGATCAGTGGCCAATGAAACATGACATTTTTAATGTTCCCCCCATCATGTATAGTTGGTTGGATTGTTTGGTCATAATTAATAGGAAGACATACTTGGTTTATCCATGACTGTTTTATAGAATCGGGTTAAAATTTTAATGTTATATGATAGGTACATGTAGTAATTTCTTAATTGTCATGAGACATGGCTGATCATATTTATGATGTATCCAATGCTAAGTCCTGGGTCAGAAATGCAACATTCAATTTCAGAACTATTCCTAAGGGAAATCATAATCTGCTCCATAAATATTTTTATGCTCTAATTTCAGGAATATTTTGAGTCAAAACAAAGGGACTATCAATGGTTTTACTTAGAAACAAAGTAGAGCAAACTTTCAAAAAAAAGAGAAAAGAAAGAGAAAGATCCTGAGTCGAGTTACCGCAACATTAAATTCAACTCATGTTGAAACTCTGAAATAAAAACAGGTGTCTTCCCTCTCTCTGCTCCTTCTTATTCTATTCTTTAGTGCAGCTCTTCAAATCTTGGCGTCCAACATCCTAGTAATCTCCTTTTGTTTCCCAGGATCCTTGTCTAGGACTATGCCCTTTACTCCCTATCACCCACCCACAGACATACACATTGTCCTTTCCTTCTTGAAGACAAAGAACAAAAATCTAAAATAATCTTCCTCAAAACACCTATTACTTCAAGTTCTTCAAGTAATCAGTTATTCCAAGGAAAGCAAATTGGATCCATTAGTTAATAAGAAGATATTAACAGGTGAATTATTAACTTATTATTGCTCTCAAGAATTTTGTGAGAAAATTAAGCCAAAGGACTGAACTCTAATACCATAATCCTGGACAGGCTGGTGAGCAGATGAGTCATAATTATGTATAGAAGAGTTTGACTTCTTGCTTCCTTGTTCCTGATTCTCCTGCCCAATTGTAAAGGGGTTCAGGAACATTCAAAAGGTGACTCAAGATGTTTACTGCCAGGATACAAATCCCATTTAAGTTACAAACTATGAAGTCAACAGCAAGTCAGTAACTGTTCGGACCTTAATTCTCTCATCTGTAAAATGCAAGGGATAATCATATCTGTGCTGGCTAGCTTCAGAGAGAATAAGCCCACAGAATTCAAGAGAGAAGAGAAAGTTTGGATTACATTTATATAAAATTGAATGTTGTAGTGATACTTGTCATTGTTGACCTAAGTTTATTTGTACATTTCTGGAAAACTAACAGTTGATTAGAAAAAAAAAAATCAGCTACCCAGTTTAAAATGAGAATTTTCCAATCATAATCATTAAGTGAGCTTCTTTAGTAGTTGAGAGGGATGAATTATGACCTTAAAACAAAGGACTTTTTTTGTGATCCACTTATTCAAGCTAGATTTCTAATTCTTGGGTTATAATTTATGTACTAAGGCTTTCATTATGCTTTCTATGTCAATTTTCTCAAGTAGTTATTGTGTGCAAGGCACAAAGCAGGGAGGGAAATGGAAGGTAGAGGATATAATGATGAATGAACCATGGACCCCTTCGGTGAAGAGCTTGTGGATTTGGTACTTGTTGATTTAAAGGCTAAAGCAAAGCTCTGGTTGGAAATTAAATTACTCAAGGAGAGAGCAGAGCAAGAAAGCAAGAGGCCTCATGATGCAACCATGATTTCTAGAGAAGGAGGCCTATTAGACAAGGCAATAGGATCAGTTAATCAGTAGAGGCAGTTCAATCTGGGGAAAAAGAAAAGTGATGCACAGACCCCTCAAAACAAAGAAATGTTACTTTGCTTTCATTCTCTTCTGATGCAGGGCAAGGCCTTCGTTTTGTGTGCGGATCTGTTGTTGGCGGGAGCTCAGCTTAACCACTTAAGCCAAAGAACATCGTTCAGATTCCAGTTTCAGCTTCACTGAGTGGAGCAAGATCTTCAGGATATTTGTATGGTAAGGTCATTCAATGCAAATATGTCTAGATTGGAAGGAGTTTTTTCTTGGTCTTGTTTTTCATCTAATTTGACCACAGTTTTTCTTTCAGATACCAGCCATTATGGAGCTTTTCCAAATCACTTGTCTCAATTTTCATAGAAACAACTCTTTTATTTTTTTCACTCTCGTATTTCATTAGTTTACATAACAGTTGATTAAATTACATAATTAAAATAGCAAATGCAATTGCATAAACAGCTTTTAGAACAAACCACTAGTCTCTGTGAGGCATTCAGTTCAGGAGGCAGACACAGGCCAAGCGGAGATTAGTTTAAGTGCCAGGAGTCCTCAGCCCTGAAGTGTGCAGGGGTGAGGCCGACTGACAGAGGGCAAAGCCTCCGGTCATCCAGTGAGTTGGTTAAGTGGCATTAAGGGCTTCTACCATACATTAAAATGACTAGTGAGGTAAAGGGAGAAATTGGTGATCAAGAAAAGGTATGTAAGAGAAGTAACAGGGAAACCAAAGGTATTAAGAAGAGAACTTGGCACGTTGTTGATAGAACTACCCAAAGGAAGTTGAGATAAAGCCTTCAAGGAGGTGTAGCAGGATCTGATTAGGGGTGGAGTGGAAGATTACAGTGGGCTGAGAAATAAATGGGTGATGGGTAAGTAAGGGAAGACGAGTAGTAGGGTGAACTCTGCTTTTGATAATTTGCCTGCAAGGAAAATAGATTGGGTGGAGCTTGAAGAGGCAAGGAGGTTGAGGGAGAGTTTGCCGTGGGGGCTTCTCTTTTTGGATTAGCACACACAAGAATTTCTTCAAGGAGCTCGTGGAGAGGGATAGGTTAAAGATTTGAAGTGCCACATTAAATACAGTGGAATGTCTGGAACGTTACTTCTTTTTTTTTTTTTTTTTATAATTTTTTTTTTTTTTAAGATTTTATTTATTTATTTCACAGAGGGAGAGAGATCACAAGGAGGCAGAGAGGCAGGCAGAGAAAGAGAGGGGGAAGCAGGCTCCCCGCTGAGCAGGGAGCCCGATGCGGGCCTCGATCCCAGGACCCTGAGATCATGACCTGAGCCGAAAGCAGAGGCATTAACCCACTGAGCCACCCAGGCGCCCTGGAACGTTACTTCTTAAGGCAATGCCCTATTATAGTTCATTTTCCATTTTAGAGGCTCGATAAATTATGGAATGAATGGTCTTAAGAGTCACTAAGAGAAAGAAAATGGAAAAGATTGCCTGGCTTATTGAAAAAGAAATTTGTTTGAGGGCCTAAGGTGGTGTGTACTTGTATTAATTCACTCTGCTTAAATGTGCAAACCCCCCAAAATGGGCTTGATTATATGATAATATCCCAAATAGAGAATCGATAAAATAGTATGTATTTATTTAAGAAGAAAAATAGACTCCGCTTTGAATAACTATAACTGTTAGATATGTTTACTAAGTAGTTTATGACTTTTACAAATGTTTCATAACATTAAATGGAAAAAGGAGAATGTGAAATTGCATAATACTGCAATCATGTTAAAATGCTTAAAAAATAATTTGCTATGTATCGCTACTTTTAAATAATTAAATAAAGAGGGGGGAAGGTGGATATTTTCAATAACTCATGAAAATCTATTCTCTTCAGGACAATGCTGCTTTCTACTCATTTGTTGGTTTTAACATTGTTGAACATATCGCTGATCATAAGATCTGTTTTTCTATAAGCAGGGAGTTGGTATTCCACCATAAAAAAAGAGGGTAGGACATCTAACCCTGCAGCCATTTCACACACGTCTTCCCTCTCTCTCTTCCACCAACAGTAATGAATTAAGTGAACTGTCTCACTGAGGAACTTTGGGACAGGGAAACTAAAGCAACCCCATGAAAAACTATTTTTGCTTCTTTTCCTGTTTCTATTCTTGCTAGGACCTTCACCCTTACCTTACACGTGCCTTATAAAAGAAGTGTGGGACACCTGGGTGGCTCAGTTGGTTAAGCATCTGCCTTTGGCTCAGATCTTGATCCCAGTATCCTGGGATCAGTCCCCACATCATGCTCCTTGCTCAGTGGGGAGCCTGCTTCTCCCTCTGCCTGCTGCTCCCCCTGCTGGTGCGCTCGCTCGTGCACTCGCGCTCTCTCTCTCTCTCTCTCTCTCTCTCTCTCTGACAAATAAATAAATAAGATCTTAAAAAAAAAAAACCAGATAGTGTATGTCCTCTTCGTAAAAGTCAAAGATTTAATGATTTCTTTCTTTCTTTCTTTTTTCTGCAGTCTACCAGCACAATGAATAACACCTAAGGAGTGACTAGGTAGAGTCATCCTGAATGTTTTCTCCGAGACCACTGACTCATCAAGACCTTTGGCTGCAGGGCATCAGTGACTTATGGAGAGCACCTAGACCCCCATCTTTGTTCCTGGATGCCTGAGAAGACACCATGCACTGGACCACAACCCTCAATAAAAACCCCAGGTCCCAAGCAAAGACAAAATTCACTCTTCTTTCCTTCCTGAGGTTCTCAGATGTTCTGTCTCTACACTCTCTCTGTATGTTTAATAAACTCTGCTCTCACTTCCTCTCTGCTCACGTATGACTTCTGTCCTCTGTGAGAGAAGTCAAGGACCCTCTTGGCTGGTCCTGCGGACCCTTCTGGGTCCTCAGACCCAGCCAGCCTGCATCAACTTCAGATGTGACTTCAGCATCCCTCTCAACATCTGCCTTTACCAACAATGTCTCTAGCACTGTATGTAGTACCTAATAAACACTGAGCACATTTTAATTGAGTGAGTGAATAAACTTAGCATACAATGAAATCTATTTTTCTTCTCTGACAAAGATCAAAACAAATAACAGGGGAATTTACAAGCTAGAGAGAAAAAAAGAAAAAATCTAGGGAAAAATGTAGAACAAAATTTATCTGATTTTAAATGTAGTGCAATTTCTAAGTAGGGAAGCCTTAGGAGAAACAGAAATGAAAAGAAATAAATACATTGAATTACTTGAAATTCAAAATTGTCATACTTCAAACAATACTAAAAAGTTTAAAAGTAGACACATACAGAGAATATTTGCATAGATTAAATAGATTGCATAAATTACATAGATCTAACAACTTTATATAATTGTATGCATATTATTAAAACACTAAGATAACAAAAAGTTGCAAAGTTCATAAACAGACAATAGTTTGTAAACAGTTCATAAATGGATAGTTCATAAGCAGGTGAACAATCAGTAAATATGTGAGGAAGTATTCAATCTCGGTAATCAAAGAAATGAAAACAATACTAATAATCTCATAACTCATAACAATAGCAAAGTTTTTTAAAAAGTTTACATTAAGATTGGCTTCATGTAGTTAAAAAAATTTTTTTAAAGATTTAATTTATTTGTCAGAGAAACAGAGCACACAAGCACAGGGAACAGCAGACAGAGGGAGAAGCAGGCTTCCCTCCAAAGAAGTAGCCCAGCACTCAATCTCAGGACTCTGGGATCATGACCCAAGCCAAAGGCAGGCGCCCAACTGACTGAGCCACCCGGCACCCCTCAAAAATATTTTAAACAAAGATACGCTGCAAAGGAAACCATGAATTGATAAATTTTCTGGAAGGCAAATTGACAATTCAGATCAAGGCCATAAAATATTCATACCTTCTTTAAATAGTTTATTTTCTAGGAATCTATCCATAGAAAGTAGTCTAGAACTCAAGAAAACATTTCTGCATGCAAGGATAATTATCACAAGGGGTGCCTGGCCGGCTCAATCAGTGGAGCATGTAACTCTTGATTTCAGGGTCCTGAGTTTCAGCCCCATGTTGGGTGTAGAGATTAAATAAAACAACAACAACAACAACAACAACAAAACAAAGATAATTATCACAGAATTAGTTATTGTAAAAAAAAAAGTAGAAACTAAATGCTGAACTATTTGGGAATAGTTGAACAAATTATAGTATAAATGGTATATAAAGAATAGCATGTTGCAATACAATGATTTATAAGAAATATACATTTGGCCATTCAGATCACCAAAATGTATTTCTCAGATATACTTGGCCTCCATCCATAGTTCCCGAAAATGCTTAAGGGCCATAAAGGTGAAATGGGTGTCTTGTTAAGAATGAAGGTGACTTTTGGACCCAACCCAAGGTCAAAGTTGGGGACTAGTTGCCAGGAGGACCAAACATGTAATTAAAGGATTGAAAGTCTCAGTTCCATCTCCCAATGATGGGTTGGCCGGGGGGGGGTGGGGGCAGAAAGGGGGACTGGAGATTGAATCAGCCAATGGGCAATGATTTAGGCCATTAGGACTATGTAATGAAGCCTCCAGAAGAACCTAAAAAAGCTTTTTGCTCCTTTATTTCAGAGAGCTTCCTGGCTGATAAACAGGTGGAGCTCCGGGGAGAATGGCATGCCCAAAGTGGGCATGGAAGTTCCCCACTCTTTCCTCAGAACTTACCCTATGGATCTTTTCATTTAGCTGTTGATTTGTATCTTTTATCATATCCTTTAATAAACTGGTAATAAAACTAGTAAATGAATATTTTATGGCCTTGATCTGAATTACTTTAGTAAGTAAGTGTTTTCCTGAGTTCTTGAGCCGTTCTAGCAAATCAAATTTAAGGAGGAGGTTGTTGGAAGCTCCAGTTTGTCACAAGTTGTTCAGAAGCACAGATAACAGCCTGGGGCTTGGGACAAGTGCCTGAAGGGGTTGGGAGTGGGGTACGGCCTTGTGCGACCGAGCCCTCAACTGCTATCTCGGGTAGACAGAATCAGACTTTTTTTTTTTTTTTTTTTTTTTAAGATTTTACTTATTTAGGCGCCTGGGTGGCTCAGTGGGTTAAAGCCTCTGCCTTTGGCTCAGGTCATGATCTCAGGGTCCTGGGATCGAGACCCCACATTGGGCTCCCTGCTTGGCAGGGGTCCTGCTTCCTCCTCTCTCTGCCTGCCTCTCTGCCTACTTGTGATCTCTCTCTCTCTGTGTCAAATAAATAAATAAAATCTTTTTTAAAAAAAGATTTTATTTATTTATTTGACACACAGAGAGAGAGAGAGAGAGCTCAATGAGGGGCTCATTCTCCCAGGACCCTGGGATCGTGACCCAAGCTGAAGGCAGACGCTTAACTGACTGAGCCACCCAGGTGCCCCTAGATAGGATCAGACTTGAGCTGAATTTTTGGACTGCCTGCTGGTGTCCAAGAATTGCTTGGTGTTGTGGGTGGGAGGAACACACCCCCATGCTGGAATTGGGTCCAGAATCTCTAAAAGAAATATTAAGCAACCATTAAAACTAGTTGTTTAGCTTGGAATCCTCAGAAAGGGACCCTGAAGAAAACCTTCATGTGGAAGTTTATTAGGAAGAATTCTCATGAAAAATCAGGATAGCAGGAAAGATGGCAATGAACAACCCCAAAGGAACTTTTGCTCACTCAGAAGAGCTCTGGAAAAAGTGCAGACCATCTCAGAGTTGTTCCCCTAAGGAGCAAGAGAGCTGGGATATTTATATTACTGCTCCACGGAGTCATTAATTAAGGGTTTGGTTGAGGGGTGTAAAGTTCCAGACGTTTCCCTGTCCTCTGTGCAAACAGCCAAGTGGCCACAGCAGCCTGTGTCCCAGGTACTGGCTACCATGGCAGTGAAGCACACCGGAAGGCTGGGGGTGGGGAGGTGGGGGAGGAAATGGGTAAGGTTTCCCAGCAAATATGCGTAGGGCAGTGATGTATCTGCTAAGGTGGTATTCGTAAAGAATACCCCATGATACGATGACTGCTAAATGAAAACAAAAACAAAAACAAAGTACAAAATACTATATAAGGGGACCAGATTTACACGACAGCCTGAAATAACTAAAAAACTGAACAAAATACATGACAATGACTCCGCCATAAGGCACCTGGAAAGAGTGTGTCTAGAGAGAGAGGAAACAAAAGAGGTATGACTGCTCTAACTACTGTCTGGCCAGAAGCCTGCTGCACAGAGAAGGAAGAGCCCAGGCGAGCGCGGCCATGTCCCCAACAGGGCACAACCCCGGGAGATGGAAGAGACATTCTGCGTCGAGGAAAGTTGATAAAGGGTACAGAAGAATGATTTTTGCAATTGTTCTGTTAGACTAAAATTACTTCAAGATAAAAAGTTTTAAAAATCCCAAAAAGGGAAAATATGGACCATGAGAATGTTAATCAAAATAAAGATGGAGGGGCTACGCTAATAACAGAGAAAGGAGATTTTATTTTAGTTTCTAATTTTTTAGAGAAAGTTGATTTTAGAGAAAAAATATTATCAAGAAGAAAGATGATCATTTCATATTGAAAAAGGGGTCCATTTATCAAGAGGATCTAAAAATCCAAAATGATTATGTGCCTAATAGTAGACCTTCTAAATACATGAAGCAAAAACTAACAGAACAAGGAGAAATAGACCAATCTACAACTACAGTTGGAGCCTTCAACACTTTTCTCCTGGTACCCAGAAAATCTGTAAGCATGTAAAGGACCTCAACAACATCATCAACCAAGAAGACCTAATTGACATGTACAGAACATTCCACTCAACAACAGAATCACGTTCTTTTTAAGTGCTTGTGGACCATTTACCAAAATAGACCATATTCTGAGATATAAATAACTCTCAGTACATTTAGAAGACACCACATACACACCATTTCTCTTTGTTGGTGGAGAGCTGTTGTACATGTTGACCTTATGGCTTGGTGGGTCAGATAACATCCAGTTCATGATGGGTAGCTTCTGCTGGGTAGTTCATGATGGGTTCCTACTGACAGATGCGGAGAAAAAGCATTTGCCAAATTAATAGCTACATGTCTGATATTGGGTGATGTGTTAATTTGCTCAAAGCAGTTTGAACCCACAGCTGATATAGCAGCTGCAGGTAGTCTCCACCTGGTTTAAGGTTATGAAATCAACTGTTGTGCTCCAGTATCCATCTGTTTTCAGCATCGACCAAATAGGTGAGTTGAATGGAAATATCATGGGGTTGCCATACCTACATCCCTGATATTGGCACAAATCTCTGCGGTCCCTTCATGAATGTAATATTGCTTTGGTTTACTATTTTCCTAGTTAGAGGCAGCTCTAGAGGCTCCCTCCTGGCCTTTCCCACCATAACAGTCCTCATGCCACAGGTCAAGGACCCAATGTGGGGCATCTGCCTGCTGCTAATTTTAGCTATTCCAATTATGGATCCCAGAACTGGAAAAATAGCCACCGAATGGGTTCAAGGACACACAGACCCACTATAAGAGGGAACTGAGCTAAAGCCCCCAGAGTCCCTGACCTCCATAAGCCCCTCCTTCAACTGGTGAATCATAGTGACATTTCAGGTCTTCTAGAATTAGTGTGTCAGTTCAGAACCAGTACCCTGTAGTCCCTAAAAGTTTTCATTATTTTCTTTTCTCAATGCACAGTTATCCAGGTAAAAGCCTGGAGGTCCTTTGGGTGAAGGCTCAGAGAAAGATTATAAATTTTTGGTGGTGTACAGGGACTCTGTCTCAAGGGGCCTCAGTGTCTTCTCTATTCAAGGGGTTCTGGGTCTAAAAACTGATAAAGTGCAACAACTGGTTGAGGAGCCATGACTCATTTTTATGATTCAGATTAGACTTTTGCTACTTGACCTAAAACTTTTCTGTTGTGATAGATAAGTGAGAATTTAGCAGGCTTCCTACCTATCTCAGTTCTTGGAATACCATGATCAAACAGCCAATGCCACAGTTTTGTGCAAGTCAGAATCTTCTGATTACTGCTTAACTGCTATCTATTATGGTAGCCATGTCCATTGCCTTTGGTGGATGAGTGCTGCCATTTGGCCCTTACTACCTCAAGATCCAATTACTCCCATTGCATTTAGGTTTCCTGATTCAGTGACTGTAGTCCCCACTGTAAGGATTGGCCTACAAAGAAGAGTGATTACAGAGCTCTTTAAGGATCTAGGGCACTATTCACAATTTTTTTTTCTCAAGGTGGTGGTGAAAGATGTCTTCTGGACTCTGGTATGTCACCAGGACTCTCAGAGTGGATAAGTCTTAACTGGCAAATCCACTAATTTGACAAATCTGCATTCCAAATTTCCTAAGTGTTCAAATCCCTCCCTCTATGTTTAAGTAAGGTAGGTCAAGTGTTTCTAGTTTGCTCATAGTAGGCAACATTTGGTCCATGTTTCATCAATCAACTAAAACTGTTAAACGCTTTCTAACTGCCTTGGCTACAATGTTAAATCCAGGATCTCTGCTTAGTAAGCCCATATTGATAATATCAGCCAGATCCAACTTTGCTTCTTCCATCATTATCCCATGCCCTCAGTATCCATCCCCATACATATTATCCAGATTTTAGTTTATATAAATTAGAAAAGTCACACAATTTTTTGGAGTGTAGCACACTTTCTCATAGGTCACACTTTATATCTTATCCTTTGGGACCTTCTGGAATTCAAGTCTAGTTACAGGTCTAGAAGTAAAGAGGGGCAGTAGATGTGGGTCCTAAGGAGAATCAGCTTTGTATTGCATAGCATTACAGTTTCCTCGAGCAATGCACAATGAATTCCCTCTAATGGGGAGTAAGGGGGAGTTGGCGAAGCCAATACTACCAGGAGTGAGGAGGCCACTTCCACTGGGAAAGAAGACTAGCCAGAATTTAGAGGCTCAATGTCCCCAGCCTCATCAGGCTCTTCCTACAAGTCCCCATTCCAATTTACAAGATTCTATTCTTTCCCAATCGATGCCCTCATTTAAACAGTAGACACCCTGTAGAGCTGGGAGTTCAAATAGTGTTGTAATTCAGCCAACTGCAGGATGAAATTCTGTGTTTGATTTTCAACAATCTCAGCCCTGAGGCTAGAGGAGATAAGGATCTCCTTTAGGGGACACACAGAAGTGTTTAGGTCATTTATGTGACACTTGAACTGAGAATTCACATCCCTGAGCTCATCCTTTCTTTCATCACTTTCTCCAGCAACATTAGAATCAACCAACCAGCCTCATTAAATTCATTAGATTTCCAAAAATGTCTGAAAGTCTCACATGTGCAGTCACCAAGCTCCTTACTTCTTATAAGTGGTTGATTAGAATATCTAATGAAGATATTTTGCATGTCTCTGATTCCAGATCTTGCCAGGGACTATCAGTTCTCTCTTCACTACTGGAAATAGGGTCATTACCATCTATCAATCTAATGAGATTAGAGAGCCAATTTCAGAAACCTCAGAACCAATTCAGAAAACTCATCCTTAAAATTGAGGTCCTCTAGATCAACTCTTGGTACCAAAATCTGAACTAGTCAGGATTCTCCAGAGAAAGAAACCCAAAAGTGTGTGTGTGTGTGTGTGTGTGTGTGTGTGTGTGTGTGTGTGTGTGTGTGTGTGTATTACACCTTTCTATAGAAAGAGTTGTACCACAAAGAATTGCCTCCTGTGATTAGGGAGCCTGAGAAGTTAAAGATCTGTAGTCAGCAAGCTGGAGACCCAGAAGAGCTGAGGGTAAATTTCCAATATGAGTTCAAAGGCCTGTGAACTAGGAGAGCAGCTGATGTATGTCTCCACCTGAGTTTGAGTCTAAAGGTAGAAGACTGGTGTTTCAACTCGAAGACCATAAGGCAAAGAGAAGACTACTTTCTTTTATACTATTCAGGCCTTTCATGGATTAGATATAGGAGGGGGAGGGCAATCTATTTTATTAAGTCTACCAATTTAGATGTTAATCTCATCCAGAAACACCCTCACAGACACAACCAGAAATGTTCAATCAAATATCTGTGTGCCCTGTGGCCCAATCATGTTGACACATAAAATTAACTATCACGTGGAGGATGGAGAAGAAGAAAAGAATCAAGGATAGCTGTTCTCTACCATAGTTCCTTGCACAAATGGTGGTTCCATAAATTTGGAAGAGAATAGGGAAGGAAGAATGGACTTGAGCTACTGGCAAGAAGTTCAGTGCTGGACATGTTTTGTGAAGCATCTGCAGAACATCCAATTGTAAATATATGGCTTTAGAATCTCTGGATTAGAGATATAGAATTGACAGCTACCAGTACACAAACTTTAGAAGGAATGAATGAAATTCCCCAGATAAAGTGTGTATAATGAGAAAGAGTAGAATGTGAAGGATGGAACCCTGGAGGACTCTTAACATGAATGGACAGGAGAAAGTCAAGAGCATAGAGACAACACAGCGCAGACAGAATGGGACTGGGAACCCAAGGCAGGAGTTTCAAGAATGAAGGAAAGGAAAACTATTATCCACTGTAGAGAGGTCAAAGATGGTAAATACTGAAAACTGTCCAATAGAAATAACAAATAAGAGGTTTGCATTATCTTCAGAGAGAAAAGTTGCAGAGGTGGGATGGACTGAGAAGTGACTGAGTGCAAAGGAGACAGACATGAAATGTACACTTGCTCTTCCTGCAGCCTGGACGGGTGAATAGTGAGGAGATGACCCAGGATGGTTAAATAATGTTTTTCTGAAATGCTGAAAGTAAACTCAGCGATGCGAAGAGGAAAGATAGGGAACAAGTTCCCTGAAGAAGAATGGGATCCAGAGCAAGAATGGGATCCAAAACACATGAAAAGTCTGATTTTGACGTGCTGGTGCCACTGGCCATTCATTCTTTTCTGGTCCAAATAAACATAGAGTTGTCACTAGAATTCTACATTGCACTCTATTGTAGGTAATAAATCATAATTTCTGTATTTTAGATGTGATTTTTTAATATAAGCTTAGGACATTGTATAATTTCATGATTTCAAGAAGTATCTCTATCCAAATGGAATAATTATATAAAATAAAAATATAAATATAAAAATATAAATATATTTGAAATTACTTTAAAAAGCTATACAACTGCCAGCAGTAAAGTCACTGGGAGTGATCTGAAAGAAATGTAATTTTTATCCTTTATTCTCTACCGAAATAATAATAATAGGTCCCAGGGCACATACTTCTTTAATAATAGATTCATAAAATCCCTCTTTCTTGCCTTTTCTTCTTTTTTTTTTTTAAAAAACCAAAACCAAACCCAACCAAACCAAAACACCTCCCAAATCTCTCCTTTGCTTTATATCTTATGGTCCACTTTCTCTGCACTACTCAAATGATCTTTTAATTGTTCACTAATTTGCTAATTTCTGCTCCTCGAATATATCCCCAACCTGTAGCCTAAATTTAATTCATGTGAAACACTTATTGCAACTTCACTATTCCACCCAAAGTCCTTCTATGGCTTCCCCAATCTCTCCCCTGCATTAAACACAGAACAAAGTCCATATTTCTTAGTCTAGAATTTGAAGCAATCCATAATCTAGTCCCCATTTTTCCTTCTCTTTAAGTTCTACTTAACACCTACCTGTGTTCCACCAATGTCAAACTGATGTATTCTTTTGTTTCTTGAAAGTCATCCAGATCGGCCATGTTTTAAAAAAATATTCAATGGAGTAAATTTAAAGATCTAATTGACTTTATTAATTGATTCTATCAGGAGGCACTCCACTTGGCAAGTAGAGGGGTTCTGTGGAACTGACAAAATGGAAGATTTTTATAGGAAAGAGGGTGGGACAAGACTTTATTAGCAAAAGAAAAGAAGAGATTGTTCCAGGCAAGGTCACCTTCCCTTACAGGGGGATTTATTAGGTGGATTACCTCATCTTCCTTTGGGAGATAGAAAGGGCCCATGTAACAGATTACCTCATTGGTGCTGACCACAAAATTCTAAATTGACTGGCCTAAAATTCTACTCCTGGAGACGTTGAATTGCAATTAAGTCCTGGTTCACTGTTCTGGGATCAAATGACTTCACCTTGGGCTTGTGGGTTTCTTTTTAACAGCCATACACTGTTGTAAGTATTGTACATTGCACAACCCCAAGAGACTGCAATGTGATCGGTGCCCACTAGGCTATGCAGCTCACAACCTACATAAATGGAAATGTTGACCCCCCTGTTTCAGAGTAGAAATATTATTCCAAAGCTGAACTCCAATTTTATCATGACCTGTAGCTGGATTTCCCTCTCAATTCTTTTTTAAACCTACATATAGTGGAAATTAGAACTGGGTCAAATTCAAACTCAGAGACCCACTATTCAAAATCTGCTTTAAACTAACTCCACTATAACCATTTCACCTCATTCTAGACACAAATTTTCCATTATAACTGAGCTGTTGTCTATAATTATGTCTCCACAAATAGAATGCCTACCTCTAGACCATTTAATTTTCTTTCCTTCCACCCTAATTTGTTCCTACCCTCTTCCAACAATTCAAAAACACTCCATCTTTCACTGAACAAAACAGTTTTCCCAACCTCTATAAAACCTTCAAAGATAGTTCTATTCCACAATTACCCTGTCTTTCCAAAGTTGTCATAATTATTATTACTATTAAGATTTTATTTGGGGGGGGCGCTTGAGTGGGGGAAGGGGCAGAGGGAGAGAATCTTCAAGCAGACTCTGCACTCAGTGTGGAGCCCCATGAGGGGCTCAATCTCACAACCCCAGTATCATGATCTGAGACAAAACCAGAGTCAGATGCTTAACTGACTGAGCCACCCAGGTGCTCCTCTGAGTTATTATTAAAGTTATCATCTGTGCCGCAGTTTTTTAAAAAGATTTTATTTATTTGAGAGAGAGAGAGAACACACAGGGAGAGGGTGAGGGAGAACCAGACTCCCCTCTGAGCAGGAACCAAAGGCTCCTCAATCCTTGGTCCCTGAGATCACGACCTGAGTTGAAAACAGACGCTTAACCAATGGAGCCACCCAGGCGCCACCTGGGCAATTTTTAACATTTGGTTAATATCATGTCTTATATTCATTTATTTGTCATGCATCAAATTTTTTTAAAGATTTTATTTATTTATTTTGACGGAGAAAGAGATCACAAGTAGGCTGAGAGGCAGGCAGAGAGAGGAGGAGGCAGGCTCCCTGCTGAGCAGAGAGCCCGATGTGGGACTCGACCCCAGGACCCTGAGATCATGACCTGAGCCGAAGGCAGAGGCTTTAACCCACTGAGCCACCCAGGTGCCCCATCAAATTTTTTTTAACCACCAACTAGACTACATTTCTTCAGTGGTTGAGTTTGGCTTTTATATCATTTGTGTCTATTGTGCATACTACACAGTTGTGTAAGATATGCTTGCTGATTTGATATTTTCACTAAAATTTAAAAATGGTAAGGCTAACCCTTATGTTAGTCTGTAAGATTCTTAGCAAGTTGATTTGTAATTTTTTAGTGTAATTTTATAGTTTTTTACTGTCCAACATGCTTTCTTTACGTTTGTCTTTGAGTTCCATTAAAAACTATGCTTTCATTCTATATCTGGTGTAACTTTATGAAACCCAGAAAGAGCCAATAGTTCTCTTCCCTGGGGTATGTGACCTGAGGTTGTATGTGCCTTTCTTGAAAACCATGTGGCAAATATCTCCTTGAAAAATGAAGACAAAGAGATACAGAAAAAAGCAGAGAGTTGAGGAGAGATAACAGTAATGACATTCTTTGAGCCCCTCAATCCTTTCATACATGAAGTCAGCTGCATCTCTGGATTGGCCATTTATATGAGTCAATACACTCCTCTTTTAGAAACTAAGACTGTGTGAATTAGGTTTCTGTTATTTTGCCACCGAAAGTGACCTGCTGCATACATACGGAATATCACTTGATCATCTTGCATTTTGTATATGTAAAGCACCATGTTAGGTATTGTGAGTGATAGCCCTAGGAGAAATTAACTCCCATTTGCCTTTTTTTTTTTTAAGATTTTATTTATTTATTTGACAGCGATAGACACAGCAAGAGAAGGAACACAGGCAGGGGGAGTGGGAGAGGAAGAAGCAGACTTCCTGCCAAGCAGGGAGCCCAATGCAGGGCTCGATACCAGGACCCTGGGATCACGACCTGAGTCAAAGGCAGACTCTTAATAACTGAGCCACCCAGGCGCCCCTCCTGTTCTGCCTTTAAGGTACTTTACAATATAGTAAGAGAGATAAGATGGATACAGATAACAATACTACACCATATGTGACTGATGCCACTTGGGAAGTACAAAGGGCTATAGAAGTTCAGATAAAGGACCAATCCTTTATTTGGAGGGATCACAGAGGCTTCAGAGAGAAGATGACATTAGAAATGGCCCAAGATCAGTGCAAGGTTTTCTTAAGGAATGATGAAATGTTTAATAATGTGAGAGTATAGGTTTGTATAGTGAGGTTTGGAAACTAAATTGGAAAGACAAATTGGGGTCAAAGAGGGGATAAAGTAAAAAAAGCTAAGACAATGAATATGAGCTTCATTAGGAAAAAGGGAGCCAAAATCCTGGACAGGATTTTGAACAGGATCGAAGTGTTATAAAATATACCTAGTATTCAAAAAAGAAAAATGAAGTCAGTCTGCAATGCAGGAAGTTGAAAAAGGAGGGTTTGATGGTATGAATTGTAACCTTTGTAAATCTCTTTTTGTTCATCATGTTTTCTTGAATATCATTATCAATATCTGGCAACAAAACATACTTTCTAGCAAACTATATCCAAGTATGTGAATGTGTTTTAATTAGTATCTCTCTTCTAGATATTTTAATTATTTATAGTATCTGTAATCTTCAAAGATTAACTCTTTGCCCAAATTATACAACAATAATTACTATGACTGAGTTTGAATTATTTTTTAGGACTTTAAACCATGATGTTTAGAACCTTCTATTATCCACTTAATTCAAGTGTGGTGATGATTATATTTACTTGAAATAGGCATAGGCTCGAAGATAGCATTTTTTGGGTTGTATTGCTCAAGGTATTTTTGGAGAATAGATAATCTTATTCCTTTGTCCTTTATCAAGTTACACAAGGCTTGCTTTGCATTGCACACACATGCTTGGAGAGGAGCTCAGAAAAGTTCTCTTTCACCAAGTTGTGGGCAGAAAATGACATACTGTGCAGCGCAAGCCAAGTAAAGAAGCAAACTTCCCACAGAATCACGAGAGAGCCCCATCTGTAATTCTGGGTGTAGCTACAGTCGCGTGCCAAGTCTTTGCTCTGGAGGAGTTGAATAGGACTCTTTCCCAGAACTTCTGAGAACACATCGTGTTGGGGCCCCAGCCGAAGGTCCTGAGGCCAAGTATCTGATGACCACTGGCCTTCGACTCAGGAGTCCTTTCTACCTAGTAGCTGCCTGGCTTGCCACAATTCACTTAGGAGAGGCCATGTGGCTCTTCTGTGAGGAAACGTCCTGATCCGAAAGACCAGTATGCACTCTAACAATCTTGAGATTGGTAACGAATTATATTATTTTTTGTTTGCCCTACTGGTAGAGTCATGAAACCTTGTTATGCACTTTAGAAGGATTTCCGGTTAAAATGTGTCAAAATAAAAAATCTTATGCGGAAAGAATAATTGTCTGATACCTGATGAAAAAATAGCTCCTTGGCGAGTGACCAGATACAAACCACCAGATAGGCATTTCTGTACTGAATTTATATTGCAAACGGAAAATCTCAACCAGTTTCACATTTGATCATCTCCAGGGAGTCATCATATTTGATCACATTTAGTAAATGACATACCATATACTTCTGATTCTAATCTTCTGTGTGACTGACCAGAGACAGGCTAGTTCACCCCAGGAGAAACTGGGACTATGAGAAAAAGCCGTAGAAGGTGTGAAATTTAGAGATGGGGGTGGGAGTGGTGGTCGGGGGGGTGGGGGGGAAAGGACCTGAGAGAGAAGGCTGGTTCTTTGGGTGGCCCTTACAGGGAATAGTGGCTTTATTGTTGCGAGCACGCCTCAAGGGCTTCTTCCTTTTGTTTACTTCTTTTCATTCCTATGGACTCCTCTGTGAGTATTAATAAATTACTCTTTGCTTAAGCACTCCAGGTAAAAGCTGATTCTCCCCATAGCCGGGAACCATGCCATCACTCCCACAAGATGAAACAGGCATGCAAGATTGAGAAGTGCTGGGGTGAAGCAACATTCAGCTGTATTTTCTTTGCTCTTCAGATAATAATGACTCTGGGGAAGGAAGAGAAAACTCCAGAACTACTTTGTTGTCTTCAAAGCCCAAGCCTCAGGAGAAAAAGAAGACAAGACACTTCGCAGGCCAGGGAGCCACAGTACACGCTGTCCCTGTACCTTTATTTTATTATATTAATGATATGAAGTTCAAAAATTACTTCCTTTAAAAAAAAAAGATGGGTAGTGGATAGAAAAAAACCTAAATGATGGCATTTAAATCACAACTTTAGAATAAAAAATAAAAATTAAATAAAAATTAAAATAAACTTTAGTTTGTTTATCTACATTTTCTTTCTTTCCTTTTTTAAAGATTTTATTTATTTATTTGAGAGAGAGAAAACGAGCGGGGAGAGGGACAGAGGGAGAAGGAGAAGCAGGCTCCCCGCTGAACAGAGAGCCTGAGGCGGGGCTTGATCCCAGGACTCTGGGAGCATGATCTGAGCTGAAGGCAGACGCTTAACCACCTGAGCCACCCCACCAACCCTCATCTACATTTTCAATTACATTTCCTCTTGAAGAATGTAGAATTTTAATGTACAAGAGGGGAGGAAAAACTGAATGAAAAGTCTCTGTTCTCATCATGCAATCAAAGAAATAAAATGAGTGTGTCTTTGTAATTGTTGGATGTACACAGATGAGTGAGGGATTGCTGGGATTGGCTGTTAGCTGACGTCCTGGTTGCCAGTGAAAAAGCAAACACGAATCCTGGCACTGTGTCTGTAAGAGCACTATGGAGTGGAAGGAAGGGACCGTGACTCACAGAGGAGGGCGGCTTTTAAAAATATTGCCCTGCGTCACAAGGGGAGCAAAGGAAAGGTGTGTGGCGAAGGTGTTCCCCCAGGAGCTCAGTCTTCCCAGGTCGGTTTCCTCTCCAAGTTCACCCACCACTAGGATCCTGTCCTAACCTTGGACTCTTCAGGTTTTGGCTTGCCCGTCTCCAACGGAGTCTGCACACTCCATGACCTTGAATAAGCAGTTTTGCCTCTCCTGTCCTCGGTTACGCACCTATTGTTATGAACTGAATGTGTGCATCCTCCAAATTTCATATGTTGAAGCCCTTCCCGTGCCCCCACACCACGGCTGTATTTAGAGACAGGGCCGATGAGGAGGTTAAATGAGGCCATAGGAGTGGGGGCCCTAATCTGATAGCACTGGTGCCCTTCGTGGAGGAAGACAGATGAGGGGCCTCTCTCTCTGCCATGTGAGGACACAGAAGATGGCCAAACCAGGTGTGGCCTCTCACCAGAAACAAATCTGCCAGCACCTTGATCTTGGACTTCCCAGCTTCTAGGACTGAGATACATTTGCTGTTTAAGCCACTCCATTTGTGGTAGTTTGTTATAGCAGCCCAAAATGATGAAGATGACTGTAAAGTATGAGAAAAATGCAGTAATCTCTGCCTTTTTCTTTTTTTTTTTTTTTTTAGATTATTTATTTATTTATTTCACAGCGGGAGAGAGATCACAAGGAGGCAGAGAGGCAGGCAGAGAGAGAGAGGGGGAAGCAGGCTCCCTGCCAAGCAGAGAGCCCGATGCGGGCTTCGATCCCAGGACCCTGAGATCATGACCTGGGCCGAAAGCAGAGGCTTTAACCCACTGAGCCACCCAGGCGCCCAATCTCTGCCTTTTTCAACATAAACATTTTATAACTGAAATCAGAGGTTTGAAATAAATAATCAGATATCATATTTACATCTCTTCTTAGCCGAATGATGTGTGTGTGTGTCTAGATCCTTCTAGATCCTGTTGTGATTCCTCAAGATTTCTCTAAATGTCCATATTCTCCTCCATACCCCTCCAAGTCCGAGTAGAATGGATTGGCCCTCAAATGTCTCTTATTTGTTTATTTTTAAAGATTTTATTTATTTATTTGAGAGAGCAAGCGAGCAAGTTAGCACAAGCAGGGGGTGCAGCAGGCAGGAGAGGCAGGCTCCCTGCTGAGCAAGGGGACAGAGGCCAGGACCTGGGATCAAGACAGGGGCCAAAGGCAGATGCTTAACAGACTGAGCCACCCAGGCATCTCTCAAATTGTCTCTTATTGTTCAATCATATCTTTCCCATATTCAAACCACATTAGTCCACTTTAATTTCAGCTGGACTAGTTAACCCTATGAGAGCTGCCATGAAGGTATTCAAGAAAAGGATCTAGAGATCAGGCTATGACAGCAGAAAAGCTTCAGAAGTACGGATGATCTTCGGACACCTGAAGAATATAATTGACACGACTTAGGTGGATATAATTATAACTCAAATATTATCCATGCCACTATATTTTCCTCATAATTTTTGGATGCTCATTAAACATATGAACCTTGTTTGCCAGAATTCCCTCGGAGTCCATGGAATAAATCTTTTGCTGATTAGGTAATTTATTTGGAATTACTGCTGGCAAGGTTTGGAGCTATGATTACTTTTCTTTGAATCTTGGATGGACTTAAGAAATACAATTTAAGTTTTTTTAAATGAAATTTATGGGATGAGAAATGTTAGTTGTGATATTAAAACCTTAATATGTGATATTAAAACTTAATATATTTAAAAATAACAATATTTTTAAAAGCCGCCCCAAACCCTTTTAAAAAATATTTTTTAGAAGATTTTATTTATTTATTTGACACCGAGAGAGAGAGAGAGAGAGAGAGAGAGAGAGAGAGAGAGAGAGGGAGAGAGCGCACAAGCGCATGTGCAGAAACAGAGGGGAGGGGCAGAGGGAGAAGCAGGCTCTCTGCTGAGCAAGGAGCCCCAGGCAGGGCTGGATCCCAGAACCTCTGGGATCCTGACCTGAGTTGAAGGCAGACGCTTAACTGACTGAGCCCACCCAGGCGCCCCCAACCCCCTTTTTTTTGGAAGTAAGCAAGACTACGTGTTTTTGTGTATTTATTTATAAAAACACATATTATCATTATTTCTGTATTTATTCCTGTGGCTTTTTTTTTTTTTTTTTTTTTAGCTTTTGGGAAGAAAAGTGAGAGTGTAAGTTATTGACCCATGAAATTGGGAAGCTTGGGTTGGGCAGGAGATTGAGCTACTCGTTGCACATATCCAGAGCTTCATCTTTGACTCTTTCTATACTCCAATATAGTCTACTTAGAGAATAAACCATTGTGAGGGGAATTTCAGTACAGAGTGGTTTAACATACAGTGCATGATTGGTTTCTAGAAGAAGAGGGCTCTCTTATGTCACTTCGTAAAGTTTTCATAGGAAAGTACTTACCCTTGCGTGGAAAACTCTTGGCTCCTTACTTTATGAGACTGGAAAAGTCAAGTCTTCTGAATGCCAGGGAAGGGGTCTTTCAAATGGCTAGGTGGTTCCAAAAGAAATCAGTTGATGATCCCCGACAAGTTTACAGAGGAGGAGTTTTTGTATTTCATCATACAGGTACCAGTGGCTTGAACTTTCAAATTTTTAGCTGCATGATTTCAGATATTTGAGACAATTTATTCTCTTGTTCTATTATACATTTTGCCAGTATAACACCAATAGCTACTTTATCTTCCTGTTATTGATATAGTGATATTTCCTTTTTTTAAAAAAAGATTTTATTTATTTATTTGAGAAAGAGAGCAGTAGGAAGAGCAGAGGGAGAGGGACAGGGAGACTCCATGCTGAGTGTGGATCCTGACATCGGCTGGATACCCGGACCCTGAAATCATAACCTGGGGTGAAATCAGTTGGTCACTTAACTGACTGAGCCACCCGGGGCACTGATATACTGATATTTCTCAAATGAACCAGCTGATAAGTTAACACAAATGTCCATTTTACCTCCTTTGGAGAAAAAAAGGAACAATTATCAGCCCTCTCAATTATAACACATGATAGGCGAGTTTGGGCTAAACTCTGAGAGATGCATGACCGGGTCTGCTTTTGAATGAGTGATCAATAAATGTGTAAATCTCCTAGAGCCTCCTATTCCCTCTTATGATCCTCCAACAGTTTTTCCCGCCAGTCCTCTGAAACCCCAGCAGAGCTTTTATTCATTTATTTTTACCTAATATTTACCAGTTCGACCAGAGGGAATAAGGACATTCTTTCTCATTAATCCATCTGATCCTATTTATAATAATACCTTTGTGTTTTCAGGTTCAGATCATAAGGTACATTCACATACTTCTCATGTAATCCTCACCACCACCTCCAACAGAAGCTTATGCAGTCAGGTTATGCCTTCTCTTAACACTGGGCTTTCTTTCACAGGATTTAGTCTGGCTTATGGGATATCTATCCGTGTGCCTTGCATAGTGCTTGGCATACATTTACTGGTCAATCAGTCTTCGTCAAAGAGATGACTTGATGAATGAATACAGGTTTCGGTCCTTATTTTATAGTTGAGAGAATTGAGACTCAGGACATCTGTGGGACCTGCCTAAATTTAAAGAGTTAAAAATAGGCTGAGTCAGGGTGAAAGCTCTTCTGGACTTGGAGCCCTTCCTTTCCATCCCACAGCTGCTAGACTGGAGACAAAGTACCAAGAAAAATTTCAAGCACAAACAGACTTGATGGAAGCCAAGTAGGAAGCATGATGGCATACTAGTTTCCTCGGATTGAGATAACAAAGTACCACAAACTAGGAGGCTTTAAAAACAAAAACAAAAACCAGAAGAAATTTTTTTTTTTCTCTCAGAGTTTTGGAAGCTGTAAGTCAAAAATCAAGGTTGTCAGCAGGGTTGATTCTTTGTCGGACGCTCAGGGGAGAATCTGCCCTATCGGCTTCTTCTAGCTCATGGTGTTCGCCGGCCATCCTTGGCATTCCTTCCTTTGCAGTGGCGGTCCTCCAGTCTTCACAGGGCTTTCTGCCTTTTGTGTCTACGTATCCTTTGTTCTCCTTATAAGGACACCAGTGATTTAGTTTAGAGTTCACCATAATCTAGTATGACCTCGTCTTAATTTACATCTTAATTACATCTCCGAAGAAGATCGTATTTCCAAATGAGGGCACATGCACAGGTTTTATTATTAGGACATCTACATATCTTTTGGGGGGACCTAATTCAAAGCACACAGATGTGTGTGTCTTTTTTTTTTTAAAGAGAGACTCATATATAAATAATTTAAGTAAGTCTGAATAATTTCCACGCGTAACACTTGCCACAGTACTAAGGTTATAACTTTGTTAAATCATTTAGTACAGCATTTCCTCAAGTGTGTCTTTTGAACACTAGTCTGAAGGCTATTAAGAAGTACTGCCTAGGGAGAAAAAAGGTTTAATTATTAGTTTTAAGAAACAGTAGGTCAAAGGAAGTTAGTAGTCTTTTTGTTACAAGGCTCCTTGGAGTTTTTAATATGCTAGAGTGCATTTGAAGATAGAGTAAGTTTCCCAAACTTACATGACAGCAGATCATTTTTTTTTTAGCAGATCATTTTTTAACTTGAGTACTATACTAGGGTGCATCCTTTATGAAACCCTAGTTTCATGGATAATATTACACTGGAACTGTCTGTTTACAAATTTGTCTCATTAGGTTGAAACCTCTTGATAGGCAGAAACCATACTTCACGGATTTTTGGATCCCCAGAACTCGCTTCACATCTGGCAGCTATAGGACCCTGTGGCTGTACAGTCTACAAGTAAATGATACTCCGTGGACTCGTGTGGCACAGCGGCCCTGGACTCAGAGAGCGGTTTATCAGGAGCACTTTCAGCCACATGTCACAGATCCTGGCCAGCTCTTCTTTGAACACAAAGGGTTTCTTTTCTCTTACATAAGAAATCTGGGAGGAGGATGCGCAGCTGCTCAAAAGGAATCGTAAGGGCACAGATTATCTTGTTTCCTGCTCCACCTTCTGCAGTAAGAGGTTTTCACCTCAATGTTGCAGAATGGCTGCTTTATAACCACCCACCACTTCTGAACTCCAGGCAGGAAGGGGAAGTTCATCCATCTATCTTTCTTTCTTTCTCTCTCTCTCTCTCTCTCTCCCTCCCTCCCTCCTTTCCTCCCTCCCTTCCTTTTTCTTTTTCCTTTTTTAAGATTTTTTTTAAGGACTCTCTACAGTCAACATGGGGCTTGAAACTACAACCTGGAGATCAAGAGTCACACACTTCACTGACTGAACCAACCAGGCACCCCCTCTCCCTTTCCCTTCCTTCTTCCCTTCCTTCCATCTTCCCTCTCTCTCTCTTTCATCCTTTGTTTTTTTCTCTCACTCTGTCATTCTTTCTAACACTCAGAAAAACAATAGCTTTCCTAGAAACAATACCAAGAATTTCAGCCTATATCCTCTTGTCTGGAACCTGGTCACCTGGTCTCCCCTAGATGCAAGAGAGTCTAAGAAGGTGTGTACTTTAAGGCTCATTGCCAAGCCAAAAACAAACAAACAAAAAATAGAATCTTATTGATAAAGAAGAATGAGAGAAAGGGTTTTGGGTAGCAAGGTCTTGAATCATGTGCAACATAAGTTTGTCACTATTGTCATTGTTAACTGTATTGGGTTTGTGGCTACTGCTGGACTGTGGTCTTTATAAAAAAGAAAGCTTTTTTTTTAAGTTAAATTAAATTTAACAGATTTAAAATTCTATGAAGAAAACATGTGTTTCAGTAATCACTTAGGCTGTTAGGTTACATAACCTAATAGTAATAAACTATCTTGATGGGAGAGAAGAATGCGTTGGAGAGTGTCCCAGGTGTTCTGGGCCCAGAATAGTAGGCTAATTGAGTGCTTATGCAATATTTTGATAAACTCACAATACAACTGAACAAGGAATTAAATATATAACTTCAAAACATTCCATTGATTCATTGTTTTGAGAATCAGTATTAACTGACTGCATCCTATTGATTTGGGATCATAAACAGAGAATTCTACTGGGAACTTTGATTCCATAATGACTCCCTTTCCAACATCTGTAGAATTCTTCAATCAGCCAGAAAAACAACAAGCGAGACTTGAGCCATGCTGGTATGTTTGCTTTACAAAGTTTGCTGCCCTTTCCCTCTTAGATACAGCCACGCTCCATGAGAATCATGCAATGCACGCTAAGTAACAGGGCAACAACCAATATTTAAATCGTGAAGAAAAAATTCCAAAGTGTGCCTGTGTAATTGGAAGCAGGGCTTCAAAAATAGAAACTGTTTTTTGCTGTGACCCCACTGTGTAGCTGTCAGAGATTTTTTCCATTGATGTGGGGGAGCATAGGAGACACAAATTACAAATAGCTAATTGTAGTAGCCTTGCCGTGATTTTTTTGGTCGCATTTAATTAATTAGAAGTTTGGAAAACTTCAGACTTTGATGTAGTTGCTTTATTTGTCTTTCATTCTATTCTTAGGCTTTCTGTTTGTATTTAGTAGGTGGCTCTCTGAGATCTAGAACTAGCTGTCCTTCAGGTTTGTTTTGTTTATCTCAACATCAAGACAATTGAGGAACAGCTCAGGATGGAAGACGAGGCTATGACACCTCTGACTTCTCAGACATGAATCAGGTGGGACCAACCTTACTCTCCCTCTGATGTCGGCTCATAAAATCCTATTGTTAGGGAGCAGTTGAAGAAGTTTTATCTCTGTCACATCTCCCAAAGATTACGAGATTGAAAAGACCTCCAGAAAACTCATTCAGACAGGATCCGGATGCTTTGTTAGGCTTCAGGCCCTAACTTTTTAGTCATTCTCAGGAATTCCCTGATAGACACAGGGTATATCTTCACTGTTTTTTACTTCTTCAGGTTCTAAATAAAGCCCTGTGTATCATGCAGGGGACACGCTCAGGCTTTAAGTTCCTAGGAAGTTTCTCAAAGCCCTTTCTCAACTTACTCCTGCCTGAGGGCTTTTGCACAGGTTGTTCTTTTTCCCTAGAACACTCTTCTTTCCCCTATTCCCTCTTGTCCTATATTCCCTTCCAGTCTCATCTTAAATTTCACTTGTGAGCTAGATGAGTCTTTCCTGGTTATGAGCTCCCTAATGCCCTTTACTTATCATATTTATAATTATTAGTAACTTTAGAATATTTGGCTAGTACCTTACTTTCTTCCTTGGTTGCAACTTAATGGGAGCAGGTCTGTGAGCTGGAAGAGAGGTGAAGAGAACCATGGAGCATCGTGCTTCCATTTCTGTGTTAACCCTGATAACAATGTAGTATAATTACCTCTGTGCATGATGCTTGTTTTTTGTCAGATTGTTTGTGCCCCAGCACAGAGAACTCATACTTCTTTTCAAACCCTTCCAGTGCTGGCAATTCCCATACCTTAGGAACTGACAACCTAGTTAGCCACTCATGAAAGATGATTAACTTTTCAAACCAGTATGTGCCAAATACTGAACAAATCAACAAAGATGATAAGCTGTACTACCTATTATTGTGGGCTTTAGTCACGTTGCTATTGAGCATTTGAAGTGTGGCCAGTCTGATTTGGGATATGCTGTAACTATAAAATATACCCGGAGTCAAAGGCTTAGGAATGAAAAAAAAAAAAAAGGAATGTAGAAACATCTCATTGATCATTTTAATATTTCATGTTTAAATGAGAGTTTGGATATGTTGGGTAAAATAAAATCTAAAATTCATTTCATCTATTTCTTTTTAATTTTATAATATAGCTACCACAATTTTTTTTAAAGTAGGCTCAATGCCCAGCATGGAACCCAATGTGGGGCTTGAACTCATGACCCTGAGATCAAGACCTGAGCTGAAATCAAGAGTTGGATGCTCAACTGACTGAGCCACCCAGGCTCCCCTGCCAACTGCAATTTTTAAATTAGAGATGTGGTTTATATTTGTGACACGTACCATATTTCTATTTGATAACTGCTACAGATTTCAAAGAAAGTATTCTTTACAGGTAATGCTCAGGTAGTTTTGATGGACAATGAAGTGAGAAAAAAAATGTGCTCAGTGAAGAGAGTTAGAGAGGACATTTCCAGCTTGTGTTAACTAAAACCAAAAATAGAAATGTTTGAACCAATACAGGGGACATTATATTGCCTACACAACAAGGAGTGAAGGCTCATGGCCAGAAGTAGTTGTGTGTAAAGTTTGTGAATAGACAGAGCAAACCCAAGAGTAGATAGGACAGAAAAAATGCAACAGTACAGTGGCCAGGCTTACTGTTCCAGGATAAAGAAGAATGTTTATCTTATGTGGCTAAACGGAGCAGTCAAGGTAAGAAGCTTGAGGAGAGGTGGTTAAAGAGTTGAAATTCAGAGAAATAGTGAAGAGTATCAGTTTTAGGGAAGTTTATTTGCAAGGATAAGTGCTGTAAGGATCACAGCAGGCCGGAGTGAATCATCTGGGATGGGTCAGATAAAGTGGTTCAGGACTAAGTGACTTAGAGGTTTACTGTTATTGGGTATTAGGTGTGTGTTGTAGAGCAGTCCTTAAAAAGCTCAAAGGTTGCCTGGAAGATGAAACCATTGGGAAATGTATGGCCTTAAATGCCAGATTAAATACTTTGGATGTAGACTGAGGGAATTTGAAGGGTTTGAGTAAAGGAAGGTCAAGTGATTTAAAGTACCATATACAGAGACTCATCTGAAGGTAACGTCAATGGTCTATTAATCAAGGTTGGGGGGAGAAAGTGGAAGACAAAGATTTCAGAATTTTATGTAATAGTCAAAGTATTAGATATAGGTAACTAGGGTGGGAGAATAAAGAGGACTATGAGGTAACGTACAGGGACGGTTTATAAAGTTTAGGTTTGAAATATGTTTTGGAAACATAGATAAAGAATCAAAGAGGGGTGCCTGGGTGGCTCAGTTGCTTAAGTATCTGCCTCTTGATTTTGGCTCAGGTCATGGTCTCAGGGTCATGGATTTGAGCCCCATGTTAGGCTCCACACTGAGTGGGAAGTCTGCTTAAGATTCTCTCTCTCTCTCTCTCTCTTTCTCTCTCCCTCTGCCCTTCCCCTACTGCTTGCTCTCACACTCTCTCTAAAGAAGGAGGAGGAGGAGGAGGAGGAGAAAAAATTGAAAAAAAATAAAATAAAGAATCTAAGAAGACTCCAAGGTTTGAAACTGATTCATTGGAAGGACAACAGAGGCAAGGAAGTCAGATCTTTTTTTAAAGGGAGAAAAAAAAACCATTATTAAACAAGTTGGATTTGAAGTACCTGCAGGACATTCAAATGGAGATTATCCATGGATAGCTGGAAATATAAGCCAGGATAAAGATCAACAAAAAAACAGGAGAGGGAAATTTGAGAAACATCTACGGAGAAAAAAAAAGTAAACATGGATGGATCCTAATGGAAGAGCAGTTTAAATGAGCAGTGGAGGACCTAAAGGAAGAGCTATAAACATGGAAGAAGAGAGGGAGAGAGGTCAAGAAAGGAATCTTAAAAGATGGCCAAGATAAGACATGTCACAGAGATCAGGGGGTACAGATGGTCAGTTTTGAAGCTGTCAGTAGACTGTAAGGTGTGACCATAAATCAAGAAAGCTCAATTTTTTTAATCGAGGAAATTTTCTTCAGATGTTTATTTTTTTAAGATTTTATTTATTTCTTTGAGAGAGAGAGAGTGAGTGAGAGAGAAAGCACAAGCAGGAGAAGAGGCAGAGGAAGAAGGAGAAGCAGACTCCCCTTTGAGCAGGGAGCCCAGTGTGGGACTTGATCCCAGGACCCTGGGATCATGATCTGAGCTGAAGGGAGACGCTTAACTGATTGAGCCACCCAGATGCCTCAAGAGACCTCAATTTTAACAGAGTAGAGGTGGGGGGCGGATAACTAGGTGGCAATTTTGATGGTAGCCTGCAAATATCTCTAATTTCTTCTTGAAGTTACTATATCATCCATGAATTTATCTAATTCCTTCATAAACCTATTTATCTTTTTCTACAAAGATATATGGGATAGTCATAATTTCATAATATTCATAATTTGAATATATACCATCTTATAGGTCATTCAAAGGCAAAGTACATGAAAAGAAGTAATTTTCACAGCAAAATGAGATCAGGATCGGGAGTCCAGACACCAGTTTCTAGTCTCAGATCTTTGATTCGTTAGTTCTGGGAAATTGAGCACACTGCTTCATTTCTCGGAGCCTAATCTCTTCATCTATAACAAGGTGGGTTTAGCCTATACACTAGATTTAGTGCTTTCTAAATTTGTCTTTAATTTTTTTCCTCGGAGTATGGTTTTGGTTATAAGGTTTTAAAGGCATACATTTTTTTAGCTTAAGAATTTTAAAAATGGGCATGTTCCTCAATATTATCACCCCTTTCTCAATAAACCACTATGTACCAAATTCATGTTACACTCCTTACCCGTGTTCTCCAAATGAGAGGGAGCAGCAACCTATTTTAGTCATCATTTTGGTGGCTAGAAGGGGTGACACATTAGAATAGAGATGGCATAGGTCTATAAATACACATTTAAATGGTACAGAGTTTGTAAAGTATGTCATAATGACATTCTGCATATTGGTTAAAGCTATGCCTCAAAATACCAAAGCTACACACATAGAGTTAAAACTAGAGGACTGAAATATTTTAGCAAGATGTGGAAGAGACAAGACATGATATTGATGGATGTTTGCTATTTTTAGGACTTGCTTAGGGCATAGTCATGTGTCTCAATAATATACAGAAGTCTGTAAAATGTTATTAGCTTCTGAAT
Source organism: Ailurus styani (assembly GCA_002007465.1). NCBI lineage: Eukaryota > Metazoa > Chordata > Mammalia > Carnivora > Ailuridae > Ailurus > Ailurus styani. The sequence continues at coordinate 1,975,462 of LNAC01000308.1, read as the reverse complement.
TTCATACTTTGTAAATGAATTACCTATTCAAAAATAAAATGAAAAGCAAAAAAAAGAAAAATGGTAATATTCATATGTTTTGTTCTTAACTTTTGATTAACTGATACATCTCTTTAAGTTGATTATATAGTCATTATTACACTCTTAAAAGATGTTTTTGAAATTATAAAATATTTTAACAGAAGTGTATTTTGAAGGTGGGCTTTGGGAAACTCAGGTAGAAATACGTAGTTTTTATGACAATAGGGAGAATTGTCTATAACTAGCACACAAATAACACAAATTACGAAGACTTGCTGAAAGCAGAGTTACAAAACTACTTCCCAGGTACCTAGCTTCATGAAGTTCTTGCATGATTCTGTGGTAATACTGATTTTCATCACTATTCTATAATTTAAAAAACTGTTTGTGTGTGTGTGTTCAGTAATCTCTATGCCCAATGTGGGGCTTGAACTCAGGACCCTGAGATCAAGAGTCCAATACTCTACTAACTGAGCCAGCCAGGTGTCTCCAAAGTTGTGGTTTTTGAGTTTTCCCCTTTGATCTTGTTCACGTGCAGACGGCCCTTATTACTCTCCACCCTCAAATCAGTTTCCCATCCAATTATTTTTCTATTTCAAAGGAATTTATTTATTTATTTANTTTATTTATTTATTTCACAGAGGGAGAGAGATCACAAGGAGGCAGAGAGGCAGGCAGAGAGAGAGAGGGGGAAGCAGGCTCCCCGCTGAGCAGGGAGCCCGATGCGGGCCTCGATCCCAGGACCCTGAGATCATGACCTGAGCCGAAGGCAGCGGCTTTAACCCACTGAGCCACCCAGGCGCCCTCAAAGGAATTTAACATTTTAGAAATCTCTCTATGACTGAAATGTTAAAAATGTGTCTTTTTATTATCAACATAATGAATGCACATGTTCCAATCAATATTTCTGTTTTAAAGCTTGGTGGATGTTTAATGCATTTAATGAATGCTACCAATTGCATTAATGAAGTCCACTTAAAAAACAGCTGTAATTTATAGTCAATATAGGAATATTAGTTACCAGATAAATCCTCCATAATCCTCCAAATGAGAAAGTTAAGCTTTCTTTCATAATATTGCAGAAACTCATTTCTCTCGAGATTCAAAATGACTTCAAATAGTTGAAAAGTTTATCTGTTTTTTGTTTCTAGTTTATATAGAACAATTGGTTAATTCTTCACCAATTTTATGTTGAATGTGAAGTTTCCTCTACTTAGATTGGGAATCAATTTATGAGAAAACATTAAATTCTCAGATTTGCTTTTGTGTACTTGAAACACTGCTCTTGTTTGGCTCTTAATGTCACATGGGATTTCAGTGAGGCAATATTTGTCATGCCAATCCCCACTTTTGTGATGACCGTATGCAGGGGGCAAAGAAACCCTATGCAATTGCATTTTGATTAGCTGTGGAGTGTGGAGGTTCACAAACATTAACATAGTTATTTCTCAATAAGATACTTAAATAAAAATGCAAACAGTGGACATATCTCCCAAAACCTTATGTGTTACAATGACAATATGGTTTATTGGTTCCTCTATTAATCTGGCATTTCTCTTAATAATGACATTTGTGTTTTGGCAGTAACAAGTTAAATTGGATTAATTGGTGTTTATTATGGTTACCCTGAAAATGTATAAGATTTTAACATATCCTCTGATTTATCAAAGAAAGATTAAATTATATTTTCTAAGGTACTTCGGTGTCCAGAAAATTCTAAATCTTTGGAAGTATTTAATCTATATACAATATAGACAATAACCTATTTATCAGAATACCTTATTCCTAGGCTATGTTAAAAACAAAAACAAAAACAAAAACCTGGAATTTGCAGTCACTTTTCATTTCAAGTATTTCTTTACAACATTTTGAAAATTCCTGACATACTAATCAAAGAGTGTGACTTTTATTTTTCTCTTATTCATGTATTTTGTGGAAAGCATAAAGTTATAATAAAAAGTTTTCTGTTTAGGAAAACCCCAAATGATGAAACATTGTCAAGTTATTTGATCTCCTCAATAGTATCATTATGAACGATTTTCTTTCTTCTAACACTGGAATTTATAACCAAATAAGAAATAGTGGGTCTTTTCCAGTTGTGAAAAATAGTCTTTCTAAAAATTTTAACTAGGGGTAAAGAATTTTTTTTTTCATTGTAGCCAAACCAAGAGGAACATGTCAGGTTCAGCATTAAAAGTAGGCAATGTAACCAGTGGGTTATATAAATCGGGATATGAAAAGGGTCTTACAGCATAATGAGATAGAGATTAAACCAACAGGCCAGGTTTTCTCTTCTGTTTTCCTTAGAGATGAGTAAGTAAACAGGTCGAACTTTAGGTTAACTAAACTCTGAGTGTTAAATCAACCATCTTTCAAGCCCCTGAACTCATTTTTCTCACTAATCAAAGCAGTGCCGGCAACCCAAGCGACCTCACTTTTAGTCCAGAAGAAACCAGGGGCAGAAAATCCAAACTACTGGTGAGTTTTGCACTTCGTATCGTCCAGCAGGACATTCTTCTCCAAATATACCTTAAAACAAAAGAAGGGACGCGGCAGACCGCAGAGCCCCTGGCTGGAATCGAGCCTCCGGGACAGGTAACAAGCCTGACTAACTTGTTTGCGTCCCAGGATTTACTCTAGCAATGAAAACTCTTAAAAGGTGGAATGTGTCTTTGGCACAACTTCAGCTGTTTTATATATTCCTTCCTGCTTCACTTTGTCCTGGCTTGTTATTTATTATATGACCTTAAACTTGATTTTCACCTGAGAAAGCTCGAATCTGGAGGTTCTTTGGAAGTTTGTTTCAGGGGATGGGACTAACGAGTGACACAATGTACACTGGCAGGAGATTCAAATCCCAGCTCTGCCGACTCTGGGTCTGCCAAGGACCACCCGCCTCCTCAGGTTTCTCAGCTGTAAAGTGTGGTTCAAAACGCCTTCCGGAAGAGAGTATTATGGGATCTTTACAACCGGAATATACTTGAATTCATTGGCCAATCAAAAATGATCATTTTCAACCTCTTTTTTTTTCTCTCCTCCATCCTTTCTTCTTTTTTGTTAAAATATTTATTTATTTAAGCAATTGCTGCACCCACTGTGGGGCTTGAACTCACGACCCCCGAGATCAAGAGTTGCATGCTCTTCCTACTGAGCCAGCCAGGTCCCCCTCTCTTTCTCCTATTTAAGTTAAACAAGGCTCCTAATGCTGTCAGATTTTCTGTTTGTCTGTTTTTGTTTTCTTTCTACTCTCTGTTGCTTCTCTTCCTCCTCCTTTGAACCTGAGCCCAACACTTGCTATGAAATTATTTCAGATTGGGGCAATCTTCCTTGCATTCTGACTACACCCCAAGACTTTGATACGCCTCAATGAAAACTAATTGGCTTGCCAAAGAACTGGTATCTTAATGTCTGGAAATAAGCTTTGAATCTTATTATTAAAAGAATAGTGTGATTTTGTGCTGATATTTATGCTGTACTGAGTGTCAATTTGTATATTCTGGCCAGAGTTTCTTTTTATTGTGCATTTTAACCCTTGAAATTTACTCTTTCTGACATGGTAACATTAGGTATTTTCAATGTCGCAATGGGGCAGCTGCTGGGGAAAAAGGAGAGAATGATGGTGCTGGAAAGTGACAAGTTGAATTTTTTTTTCTCTTCTAATCTTTTCTTGGTCTATGGGTCCAGTATTTGCTTTTCAGTCTAAAGAAGGAAAAATATCTTCCCTTTACTGTTTTCAAGATTTAAAAAGAAAAATCAGTGCTTCTGACAAATAGAACTGATCACTGCTGGAACAAATTGAAAAGGAGTGTGTATATGTATAGTGTTAATATGTATTGTGCTTTTTATATGTGAAGCACCATTGTAAGGGATTACACATGAATTAACTCATTAGTTTCACAAAAACTCTATCATTATCCCTCTGTTACTGTTGAGGAAACTGAGGCACAAATATGTTAAGATGACTCATTGTCTTAATAGAAGAGTCAGGGCCAGGATCTGACCCAGGCAGTCTGGTACTAAGGAGTACCTTATCTGCCTTAGGATGTATGATGTGAACTCAGGGAAGGCTAGGATTCTTCCTCCATCCCCTAAAATTATGTGATGCGGTGTCATCCTTGACCAGATACAACGACATGACCTGAGAGCTTATTGTAAGTACAGAAGCTCAGGCCTCATCGCAGACTGTCCAATTATGATTTGCATTTTAACAAGATCCCAGATAGGTAGAGTGCATATTAACTCTGGAAATACAGGCCTATTTCTGAAATGCCTGGAAATACAGGCATTATTTCTGGAATCATATGTGTACATTCGATGTGATACAAAGAGAAAAAAAACCATAGCATTTTGGATCTCAAAGGGATTAAGATTTAGAGACAATATAATTCAATCTTTTCTTTTTATAAACATGGAAAATGAATTATATAGTGGTTAAATATGTATTTAAGAATAAATAAATATTTATCAGGTTCTTAAGAATTCAATACACTTTTATTGAGAGTCTGTTACCTTACAGACAATAGGCCAAGTGGGATGGGGATATGAAGGCATATAAATCACGCCCTTGGGGAATCCCAGTGAAGGAGACAGGTAAGTGAATGGAGTTTACATGAGCTGTGATGAAATCGTTTATGTGCAGGGTAGCAGAGCACATAGGATGAAAGAGGTTGGAGTGGGGATCAGGAAAGACATTATTACAAATGCAATATTGGAGCTGTGTCTAAAAGATCAATAAGGTCTGACCAAAGGTCCTGGAATTTGACGCTTTTCATTTGCGATTAGGGTATGAATGTCATGAGTCAGGGCAACAAGCTGTTCAGAGAAAGGAGGTATTTAGAGGAGAGGATCTCAACCTTGGCTTCACGCAGGATCACCTGGAGAACTTTTAGAATGCCTAGCCTTGGATTCACTTCCAGAGTTGTTCACCTGGGACCTGAGCACTAGCATCATTTTGTTGTTGCTGTTGCCGATGTTTCTGTTCTGCAGGTGATCCTATCGTCCACTCAAGACCATCATAGCTCTCTTGTGCCTGCCTGATCTCCCTCTTAACTGTCTGCATCTTCTGATCGTTTCTTTCGGTTCCTGCCCCAGCTTTCTGCCCCGGACTTTAGAGTCACTCTTTTCATTAGTCTCATCTTGTTATCTGTTAGAACCTGCACTAAATCTGATGGTAAACGCCATATTCTTGTAACCCCCCATGAGCACGGAGTGCTCTTTCTGCGAATCCCTCCATGTGAGGGTGTGATGGGGGGGCGTGGTGCAGGACAAGGCCAATCCCCAGTCAGGGTAGTTAGCTGTAGAGGCAGCTGGGGCGGAAGACCTCCTGGTATTTAATAGTCTGCAGTCCTACCCATGGTATTTGAGGTCATAATTTTCTCCCCAAAGTAAATAAAACATGAAAAGATTTTTCTTTACAGTTTTAATGAGCATGATTTCCAAACTGATTAGGACAGTTGGATTCAGTGAGGAGGGAATAAAAAATCTTGGTAGATGAGGCAAAAGTCAGAGACATTTTATTGGATACACTACTAACCTAGTACAAAAGAGTGTTTCCCAAAGTATGGCTCCTGGGCTACCCATATGAAATACCCAGGGAAGCTAAGTACAATCCAGTTTCTAGCTCCTTCTCTAATTTTACTAAGAATGTTGAGAGACAGACCCCAGAAGGTGAGTATTCAACACCCACCTGATGTAATTCTGATGAACATCAGGTGGGAGGGCGACTGAACAAGGATGTTATTTGGGCGCCTGGGTGGCTCAGTGGGTTAAAGCCTCTGCCTTTGGCTCAGGTCATGATCTCAGGGTCCTGGGATTGAGGTCCGCATAGGGCTCAGCGGGGACCCTGCTTCCTCCTATCTCTCTGCCTGCCTCTCTGCCTGCGTGTGATCTGATCTCTCTCTCTATGTCAAATAAATAAATAAATTCTTAAAAAAACAAAAACAAGGATGTTATTTTATCTGAAATCATTTTATTAATCTGGCAAGTTTATGTTTTTCATTATTCTTTGCTAATTCTTCTTTTAATTATATCCCAAAGAAAACATGTCATAAGCAGTCAGTGGAACACCATAAATAGCCATAAAATAAGGAGGAGATTTCAAATATTTGAACAGGAAAATAGGTTGCTGGCTCATTTTTATGTTGGACATTTAAAAAAATGCATGGCGTGGTGAGGCCTTTGAAGAGTTAAGGAAAGTTTATCCTTTTAATGTCTGGAGCATCTGCTGAATGGTGTGATTTCATCTGAAAGCAGCAATTTTGTTGATCAAGAGTACCCAATGGAATTGACAAGAGTGTGGTATAGTGCACATGAAGCATTAACACTGAAAACCTCTGTAGGTGCTGCTGAGAGACAACACTGGTGAGAAGTTTTCCTTTAAATGGTTGGATTCGTAGAGCATGTAAAATATGTCCTACCCTGTGAGCTTGTCAGGTTGGGGAGCAGCTAGTGAATTTAGATGACCTGGTTGGAGTCAGGTGAAGTAGGGAAGAAAGGTGTCCTACTTTCCTTACCATTCTTCTTACTTTGTTTCTTCTTTTCGCTCATTGATCTTTTCACCACCAAACTCTTCCTTCCTGCTGCCTAAATTTGGACTCTCATGTCTACTCTGGATTTTTGCCAAAACAACCCATCTGTTCACTGGGTCTTTATTCTCTCTTTTCTACCTGCTGCCCAAATCCCCTTCCTTTTTTTTTTTTTTTTAAGATTTTATTTATGTATTTGTCAGAAAGAGAGAAAGCAAGAGAGGGAGATTGAGCACAAGTGTGAGGAGCAGGAAGCAGAGGGAGAAGCAGGCTTCCCACTGAGCAAGGAGCCCGATGCAGGACTTGATCCCAGGTCCCCAGGATCATGACCCAAGCTGAAGGCAGATGTTTAACCAACTGAGCCACCCAAGCATCCCCCAAATCCCCTTCCTAAAACCATATCTGTTTCACTTTTGAACTTAAAACCTTTCAATGAATGGTTTCCCATTGCCTGCAGAGTCAAGTCTCAACTCGTATCCATCCAGGAAAGATAGCTTGGCTCCTGCCTAGCTTTTGCCTCCTTGACTTCAGTCACTCACTTTCATACATGAAATTTGAAGCCATCTTTGACCATGTTGATTGTAGCTCATGGAGCCATTCGTGAAATTTCATTTTTCTATTTCTTCCTCAGAGACCAGAGATAAGCAACAGAGCAAATCAAATCCCTTGAAAGTATGCATTTCTGGCAAAGGCTTGAAAGGTCAAAAATGTGATATTTTCCCCTCTCAACATCAGCTCATGGGCTCCCAAATTATGTGACTGCTATTGGAAGAGAGAGTACATCTTGTCTTGATTCTAAGGCTTTTCACCTTAGGCCATGAATTTGTCTTGGGCAGTCCCTCTGATCTTTGTATGAGCTGTGCGCATTTTATGACAGTGTTTTTAGCAATGGGGGGTGGGTGGGTTCCTGGATACTTTAGCAAAAATCCCTTCCCCCATGTCCAGCGTTACCTGATGGGACCGTTATCTGGGATATCCTGGGTCTCACATATTTGCTGGGGGAGAGGCGTAGCACTGAAGACAAAGGGAAAGGGCTAGCACTTGTTGTCAGTTATAGATGGAAAACAGGAAGAGGGGGATTTAATGTTATTTAATCTTGGAACAGTTATTATTACTCCAGGCTCCTAATTTTGTCTAAATTGAAAGTTGAAGATACTTAGAATATCCAATTAGAGGACAGCAGAACTTTAATATTCTCTCTTCTGTTTTCTAAAGATATACCTAGCATTAAATATTAATGATACACCAAGTTAATAATTCTGTTCAATTCCTAACATTTCTCCTCTTCTTCAAAAAATCCTCAGCTGTCTGCAGTTGCTTAGATGCTTGCTCTCTAACAAGATTCTTTGATGCTTTAGGACAAATATTCTTTCTATCTTTCAAATAAAAATTCTCTTATTAGGTTTGTTAATTGAAAAATTATGTGGTAAGCTTTGGATGCTGCATGTGTTTAGAGACAGGCCAAGAGCAGAATGTGGTTTGAAAAGATTGTAAAATAGTGCCACTAAGGTCAGTCCGACCTTCCTTCCTTCCTTCCTTCCTTCCTTCCTTCCTTCCTTCCTTCCTTCCTTCTTTCCTTCCTTCCTTCCTTCCTTCCTTCCTTCCTTCCTTCCTCCTTCCCTCCCTTCCTCCTTCCCTTCCTTCCTTCCATCTTTCCTTCTTCCTTCTATCTTTCCTCCTTTCCCACTTCTGTTCCTCCCTCCCCTCTTCCTTTTCTTTCTTTGTGTCTCTTTTTAAATTTTCTTTCAGTTTCTTTTCTCTTTCTTTCTCTTGCACATTTTCCTTTTATTTTCTCTCATTCCCACCCATCTTTGTTTAGTTTTTGCTTCCATAGCATTTATGGAATGATGCAACAGGCCAGGCACCATGCTAAGCATTAGAGATAAAAATATGAACAAAATTCCACTACTGCTTTTAGGGACCACACAATCTAGTGTTGGGAGAAACCTATAGATACATAATGGACAATGATGTTTGGAACTAAACTGATGGTCTTTAAGGGAAGGAAGGCATTTCTTTCTGCTAGTTGTTGATATATTTATTCTTTCATGCTGCAGAATATTTTCATGGGACTGAGACAATGACTCCTAAAGTTACAACATAAGGACTGAGTTGGAGAGTGCTGGTAAGAGGCTGGAAAGCAGGAGCAGATAATAATGGCCTTAGTTCTTGGTAAAGAATTTAGCATTTGTCCTGAAGTCTATGAGAAGGCACTACTAAAGAAGATTAAGCAAGGGAATGAGATGACCATATCATTAGAAACAACAGTTATCTGGTAATAGTAAGGAGAACAGACAGGCAGGGGGGAGGGGATGGGACATGAGACTGAGGTGAAGGAGACCTTTTAGAGGGGTGTTGCCATCACCTAGACAATAATAAAAACCTGAACTAAATCGGTAGACACTGGGTCTCTAGAGAAGGCATAAGGTTTTAACCCACAGAAGAAATGTGAGAGAGTAAAGAAGTGGGGAAAGTTCCTGATGCGCCCAGGTATGTGAACATAGTATCATTAACAGAGAGAGGTAAAGGTCACAGGGGAAGAAGGCCTAGGGTTGGGGTGGAGGAGTGTGATTTGGGGTTCAATTTTGAGCATGTTGGGTTTGAACTCTCTTACTGGATATCTAACATATATTTGGGGGAGGGGATTGGTTAGAAACTCAGAAGCGAGATGGGCACTAAAGGTGTGGCTTTGGAAGTTGGCAGTCTGTTGGGGCTAGTTGCATACCCCATGTGAGGGGGTGCAACCCCTTAAAAGTGGGGCAAAGAGAGAAGAGGAGAAGAAAAAGACCAGAATTTTGGGGAACACTAATACTCGAGGAAATAAGAGATGACAACTAGGGACACTGAGACGGAATGACCTGGGGACAGAAAGAGCAACTAAGAGCAGTGATTTCATGGGCGGCAAGGAAGAAAACATTCAAGAAAAGATCAGTAAAAACTAGCAACAGATATTGTAGAGAATTCAAGTAAGAAAGGGCTTGGAGAATGTTAGTTGAATTCACAACAAGATGGTCATTGGGGAACCTCAGTGACAGCGGTTCCCATAGATAAAGGCAGGAGTTGAAATGTGAAATTGGCTGAGGAGAGAAGAGGTGGGGGTATTGGGAAGCTAATGATGGCCATATTGTGGCAACAGCAGCACAACCAAGTGACAGTAGGGCCACTGTGAATCGGGGACTTGCTGGGGAGGCGTGGCCATTCTGGGGAGGCTGAGGAGCTGGAGCTGAAGAGGACAGAGATCTAAGCATGCTAAGTCTCACTGAAACAGACAGAAGGGACTGGCCAGTCTCGGCCAGCTCAGAGCCCCCCTGTGCTGCAGTCCCAGAGCGCTCAGGCTCAGGAAACTTACCCTGCATTCTCTTCTTTTGTAATTCCACCCCAATACTGTAGGAGGAGAGGGAGAAGTTGGAAAATACGCAGTTGGTTTCTATCTCTATTCACTTTACTATATTCCTCACATCAAGCCCTTAAAAAAAAAAAACAGATTGCTGTTGCTTACTCAATTCTACTTTTAATACTCAAAGGAGAAAGAGAGGCGTGAGCTTCCTTATGGAGGAGGATTTACATTAGATTCTACTCCAGGGCACATTTTTATTAGTTTATGCCACTGGGTCAAGAGATTTTTTTTTTAAAAATTTCTTGTTCTATTATTTCTTAGAGGTTTGGTAAGACTTGAGTATGTATATAGGCCCAAAGAGAAAAATCCCTCCCTCCCCACAAGAGGATGAAGATTCTGGAGAGAAGTGAGCTCTGAACAGGTGTGAGGTGTCTGGCACAGAGCAGTGGTGAAGACAGGGAGAGAACCCTTCTGAGGACTTGGAAGGGCAGGGAGGAGAAGCTCAGATGTGCTCAGCCAGGGATTTGACTTCTTGTTCATTGCCCTCTGGTTTTCCAGGTGGAAGAGATTCACCTTGGGCCCAGGTTGTGTTTGTGGCTAGGCTGAGGCATGCCTAGGCATGATGCATAATTGGAGAAACAGACCCTGCGGCATGGTCAGTTATGTATGTCAGTTTCCAGGAAAGCTTTATCGTTTGGTGAAATGATGAAGAAGGTTTTGGTTGTCCAGGGTGAGTGTGGGATTAGGGGCGATGAAGGTGGGGATGGTAAAAAAGAGAAGACAGATTAACTTCCAGCCCCTCGGAAGGGACTCCACCCACAAAAGCTGAAGGACTTGTCTTCCTTGACATGTGGAAGCTATAGGTAATAGTGTTGGCACCAGGTAATAGTATTGGATGGAACAGAGTTCTACCTGTCACCTAGAGGACCCTGGCACTTTGGTTGTTTGTTCTACAATGACAGAGGTCTTGGGACCAAAGGGATTCATGAAAAACATGGAGGTCCTCTGAGGATGCCCCGTTGGAGTTGTTGTTGGCCTCCACAGGTCTCAGTATCTCTCAGTTTGAGGTGGAAACTTCCTGGGGTTGTCCAGAAGATCAGGAGGCTGAGGTCCTGAGGGAGATGAAGGCAAGGGCTATGTTAATTCAGATTACATTTTCAAGAAGGAAGAGGTTAGGTCCACAGGGAGAAATGAAGTGTGGGTCTTAAGAAGAGGAGTAAAAGTTAATGGGGAAGAGGACAGAACCCTGTCTTGGGATAATGAAAGATTGTTCAGTAGTATGGAGGGGCCTAGCTTGGGATAATGATGGTGAGTTTGAGGTGCTATCATTTATCAGTGTTTGGTAGCTTGAGAATGGGAATGTAAAAAAAGCAGACAGCTAGCTTAATCCATGGTTGAGATAGTTTCTAAAATGAAAGTAGAGGGACGAGCTCACAGTAAGACTCCGAAGGATTCTCAGAAGGAGTTGGTGGGGGAGGTTATGTTGAATTCCCATGGGCTAAACAGGAGAACACAGGTGGTTGTAAAAGTAGAAAAATTCTGTTTTGTAAAGGTTATTATGGCTCGTGTGGCCCGAGGGAGATCTTTGTTACACTTCTAGTAAGGCAGCCTACAATAGCATTAACATTTTTGGCAACCACATCACACCGTTGGCTTATACTGAGTTTACAGTCAACCAAAATCCCTAAATCTTTCACACGTGCTGCTCTTAAGCCATGTTTCCGCCATCTTACACTTGTGAAATTAATTACTGTTTTGGGCCTAAAAGTAGGGCTTTACATTTATGGCTATTAAATTTCATCCTGCTACATTTAGGTCATTATGCCAGCTTTCATAGAATATTTTACATATTAGTTCAGGTTTTCATACACGTTTCCCCATGACTTTCAATAAAACAGAACCCAGAAGAATTTCTTATGCACATTCACGAGTGACAGACTTACCCTACTGTCCTGTTTCTTAGTCCACATCTTCATTTTGTCTGAAAGAGGCTTTGTCGTATTTCTTCCTAACACCCTGTTTTGCCAAACTGCATTGGTTAGAATGTTTTTGCATGCAAGGGTGGAACTCTAAACCAACCCGGAATAAACAATAAGGACATTTATTAGTGCACAGAGGTAGGGAGAGCCCCAGGCATGTACAACCAGGACTGCGACTCTGTTCTGCTCTTTGTAGTTTGTTCTACCTTCTCCTGTGTGTTGTCCTCGGGCCAGCTTCCCCTGTGGTTGTAAGATGGCTGCCGACAGCAGTAGGGACAACATGCTGCCTTGTTTGTGTCCAGAGTGCGGGTGAGAAGGGAGGAAAGTGTGAACAGAAGACTGTTTTTCCGGTTTGACTGGACAACCTCCTAGATCACCTCTAAAGTGACCAATAACCCTGATTTGCTTGGGAATGAGGTGTATCCTGGGATGTGCAATTTCAGCACTAAAACCAAGAAAATCCTGGGCAAACTTGGACAGTTGGTCACCCTAGCACTTAGTCCTAGACCAGGAACCATTACCAGGATAAAATCTGATCCTGACTGGCTTAAACTGAGGCTCCCAGCAAGGGGATGTGATCTCATGTTTAGTTTCCAGACATGTTTCTGAAGTTCTGGAGTGTGGCTCTGGCCTACCTATCTTCTCCGGGAGAAGATTCCTGGGCACCTAGACCTGCTGATTTAGAATCTCTGAGCACCGAAATAAATAATTTTTTTAGTTTTATTTATTTAAGTGAACTGTATACCCAATGTGCAGCTCAAACTCCTGATCTCAAGATCAAGAGTCACATGCTCTTCCAATTGAGACAGCCAGGGGCCCCAAGAAATTCGTTCTCATCAAGCATGCAGATGGTAGGTCCACAGACCAGTACTTGGAGAAACATTTGTTTGGACCTAACAGTACTCACCTCTGAACACCCAGTACACACCATCAACACCCAACATGGCATGTCTGCTGTGCAGTGGGGGAGGGCTCGGGAGGATGCTGGGGAGTCACACACATCCCCACACACCTACTCTAGTTTCCCGATTGAAGTTCATATCATCCTGCCTCCCAGAAAGGAAGGAGGCTGGTTGGGAATTGCTAATTCCTAGAGAAAGCATGCTGCTTCCTGGCAATGCCCCAGGGGTAGTAGGGAGACTCCCCTCAGTAAGTGTTCACAAACCAGGCTTAAAAGTCACCCTTGCCCTTTTTCTGGAATCATTCAAGCTCTCAAGGGGTTAGCTTACAGAATCCATGACCTTTTTTAAAAAAAAATGTTCTGAAAGTCAGAATAATATTTCCTCATATTCAGTTTTTGGGGAAGTAGCATAGATTTGAGTGAAGAGATTCAGCTCTGGCAGAGCAAACTAAACACACACTCTGAGCCCTTAATTTGCATATATTGTTTTTGCATGTATTTCTTGACTTCCTGAAACTTATCATCTGCCAACGAGAATAATTATAGAACTTACTTCATCGAGCTATTGAATTAAATAAGATAATGTTTATAAAGGTTTAGCAAAGTGCTTGTCTCATCATGCAGTCAGAAAATTTTGATCATTAATATCCTGCCTTTTCATTGATTCATTGTTCGAGGTATTCTGAGTACTGAGTAGGGCTAAGCACAGTGCTTGACACTAAAGAACCCAAAACTAAGGAGCAATCCCTGCTATTAGGAAACTCACAGTACTGGAATTAAAGGACAAAGACCCTCTGATAGATTTATATACAAGGACAGAGAAGAAAGTGATCAATTTGGGGGATGATCTGGGTCTTGAAGAATGATGAGTTTTCTAGATGAATGAAGGAGGACATAGAAGGACACTGCAGAGAAGGGATGTAGCCTGAGCACCCATTAAAGCATGGGGCATGGAGGAGGAGGGCCCCGTTGTGAACGTCAGTGGTTTACAAGATTGGAATGCAGGGTTCAGATCAGGAGGAGTGGTGGATGACATTACAGGAGGCGAGGGCTGACCCATATGAGGAGGAAGGGCCTTCTGGTGAGTTTGGACTTGTATTCTAGAGACCAACAGGGTTTAAACAGGAGTTAGTTGCATGCTCACACTTGTGTTGGGGAAAGACCAATCTGGGGACAGCGGGTGAGGAGCTGGAGGGTGGCAAGGCAGGGAAATGCGTTAAGAGCTTGCAGCATTGCTCCAAGTAGAGCTGACCAGGGCTAAAAGCAAGAGAGGGATATTAGGAATCCAGTGGAAAGGATGGAAACAGGAAATGGCACAATAGATCCAAATGACAGGACTGGGTGATTGATGAGGCAGGAGGCAGGGAGAGGGCAGACTAGAGGGGAAGTCCCATGTCTCTGTCTTGAATGGATAGCGATATCATTGTCCAGCTAAGGCCTATAACGGGGCAGTGTGGTGGTGGTCAAGGCAAGAGTCAGACTTACGGACTTATAGCTCCCTGGGAGGTGCAGGTACACAGTAGGTTGTCTGTAGCTGGGGAATGAGTGCTAGTCTGGTGAGATGGCTGGGAGTCAGCAAGGAACAGCCTTCAGATGCTGGAATCTGTGGGTGATAATAGATCTGCCTGGGATGATGCCTCACTGTAGTGAGTAGCCCAGAAAGGACAAGACGCCCCCCACCCCCTGCCCCGGAAACAACAAAATTCCCTAATGCGCGTGGATGACAATTTAGTGTTCTCCCAAGTCCAGACCAGAAAAATTAAACGTACTTAAGCTTTCATTTTTCATTGTCCTCTTTCCGGAATCTTTCACACATCTTTCTAGTCCCTCACTTATTCACCTTTAAGTAACAGATTTTTCTTTATTTTTCAGAGGATGAAATTGCCAATGTTCAAAAAGTTAGTTTCTTTTTGAGAAGCTTTTTTCCCAAGTAAGTTTTTCTAAGCTGCTTTGGCATTTCTCATAGCTGTTTTCTTATGTTCTTGTCCAAAATTCAGACAGTTTTAAATAGAAAGCTTTAACAAATATATTTAAGTTAAAATAGACTATTACTTCTTATGGAGAAAGGGGGGTGGGGGACCTAAAAATAAGACGGGCCTGCGAGGTATATGCAGAAGGGAGGACAATGCTGCAAAGTTTGTGTCCAACGAACATGTTTAGGAAAGTGAAATGGATGTGTTTTCCGCAGCTGCTCTGGTATTTAGATGAACTGTAGCTAGATACTTCAGTCTTTTTCCTCAGCAGTTACAGAGACGGCCTGGGAAAGTTTAGAGGGGAAATCCAAGCAGTTTTTCATTAGAAGAAAATGTTTAAGTCTCTAGTAAGACACTTGGAAACATCTCTGCCAGCTGCAAACAAGGAACCACGAGTCCAGCGCGGGAGAAAAATCCTGTTAGCAATCCAGGAAGTAAAGACCTCCAGATAATGGACGCCACCTAGTGGGTAACTGGAGCATTTTGGCAAAAAATTGATGAAAGAATTCAGAACTTGGGGATGGCTTAAAACAATTATTATGAGTTTTATTCACTCTAGTAATAAACATTCATTGAGGACTTGCCATGTACGGAGAACAATAATAATTCTAGGTTACTTAAGAATTATTTGTAGTTCAGTCTGCAGACCAAGATATCCAAGAGTTCTAAACTTACTTTCCTATAACATAATTATTATCCACATTAAACCTCCGTTTTGTTTGATGATGAAGACTTCATCTCGGTCACTTTAGTGCCCCTACACCCCCTGCCTTAGTTAGGTCTGAACTCTGGGGTTTAGCTGGTCAGAGCCATCCCTATCCAGTGCTCCCAGTTGCTGTCCTTTCCCCAGTCACGTGCTGACATGATTTTGTTTCTGTCTGTTCTTTGGATTTTGGCTCCCATAGGTCGCTGCTGAATCTGTTCTCATTTCCATGCACAGGATTTCTTCATGCCTGCCTCTCTCTCAGCTATTCCACTGCCTTCCCAGACATTCTGCTGCTCTTGGAAGGCCATCGACTGCCATCTATGATTAGGCACATCGAACATTCATTTTTGTCCTGGCGTCTTGATACTTCCTTTGGTTTTATCTAGGAACCGGGTCACAGGTCCCTTTGACCTCATATTCTCCAGATCTCTCTTGGACTTCTTTTGTCTCTGTTTTCTAGAGGCATGGAAGAGCTGGTTATGTTCAAATAACCCTATGAGGCTAAATCACAGTCCGCATGTTGGATAGCAAAGTCAGATAGGACCAGTAGGGTAAACTGAGAGCAGATAGTAAAGATTTTATTTGTTATGCTAAAGAATATTGTATAAAGGCATTGTAGTAAGAAGGCTATTTCAGGAGTTTGGGTAGGAGATGAAACGATACTGACTTGGGCATTGGAGTTTTTCTGGACAATTAAAAAAAACACGGTCAATTTAAGAGACAATAGGTGGTAGAACCTACTATACTTG
Organism: Ailurus styani; assembly: GCA_002007465.1. Taxonomy (NCBI): domain Eukaryota; kingdom Metazoa; phylum Chordata; class Mammalia; order Carnivora; family Ailuridae; genus Ailurus; species Ailurus styani. The sequence goes on along the minus strand of LNAC01000308.1, from coordinate 1,959,272 downwards.
GAAACCCCAAACTTCTTTAGCCTGAACAGCACCTCTGTGAAAATTAGACAAAAGCAGTTCCTACAGGAAGAGGCAAGGCATGGGTTGGTAGCTTAGAAGAATAGTGGGGTTTAGATTTGATCCCCTCCCTTGTCTGGGTGCCTCTGTGCAGTAAATGGGCTTGAGTGTGGAAGTGGAGAGTGGAAGGAAGGGCCAAGTCTGTACGCCGAAGAGACATGTCTGGAAGTAAGTTTCAGTACACTAGTTTTTTGCCCTTATGTGTTTTAGGGAATGACTCTGTTGGATAATAAACTGCAGTCTGATGTGCCATGTGAACTTCTTACCTGCTTTTCTCCATTAGAATTATGATATAGTCCACAAAGATAAAAGGCCATAAAAAGAAACTACATGTTTGGGTGACTTTTTTAAAAAGATTTTATTTATTCATTTGAGAGGGAGACAGAGCACAAGCAGGGGGAGACACAGAAGCAGAGGGAGAAACAAACTCCCCGGTGAGCGGGGAGCCAGACATGGGGCTCCAGAACCTGGAGATCACGACCTAAGCCAAAGGCAGATGCTTAACCATCTGAGCCACCCAGGCGTCCCTGGGTGATTCTTAAGAGAAAAGTTACCTCATGATGGAAATTTCTGAAAAGGTTTCCCTGGGGAAATCCGAAAAACTGTCACAGCAAAGAAGAACCTAAGGAGATTTGACAAATACATGTAATGTGACATCCTGGATGGGATCCTTAAGCAAAAATTAAGAAATCCCAAAAAACTGTGGGTTTTAGTTAATAATATTGATGTATCAATACAACAATGTATCAATATTGGTTGATTAATTTTTTTAAAGAGATCTTTTTATTTATTTATTTATTTATTTGACAGAGAGAGATGGTGAGGAAGGAAATACAAGCAGGGGGAGTGGGAGAGGAGGAAGCAGGTTTCCCGCTGAGCAGGGAGCCCGATGGCAGGGCTCCATCCAAGGACCCTGAGATCATGACCTGAGCCGAAGGCAGATGCCTAACGACTGAGCCACCCAGGTTCCCTGGTTGCTTAGTTCTAACAAATGATGTAAAATGTTAATAATAGAGAAAGTTGGGTAAGGGTATAGTGGAACTACATGCACTATCTTCTGAATTTTTCTGTAAATCTTAACCTCCTAAAAATGATCTCTCTTTAAAAAAAATAAATGGAAGATGAATACATATGAAAACAAACAAACAAACAGAATGTTTCCTTGGTTAGAGTAACCAGATTGCTCCTTGAGCGTTAAACAGATGAATTTATTCTTTCAGGCATCCTAGGGCACACTGCGCCTGCAACCTAGTTGGGGAGCTGTGCCATATACATGTGTGTGAATTGGTCACAAATGCATGCTCTATATGAAAGTCTAAGTGAATGAAACATTGCAAGAAATCTTGGGATTTAGAGGAGTAAGAAATAAGTTTTGTGGAAAGAAAGAGAGTTGGTTAGTGGTAGGAGAAGAAATCAGCAAAACTCTCAGGTAAAAGGTAGGAATTGAACTGGATTTGAAGAAAGAGTGGGGTTTGAACCACTTTAGTTTAATTCCCCAAATACATATTAAATGAGTATCGACTGTATGCAAAACACTGTAATATGGACTGATTGCTAATTTAATTCCTTAGATTATAATAAGCAGACATTTGAACTCAAAGAAGCCTCATTCAAGAATCACTCTAATGTCTTGTTCAGTCTAGTGTTTTTCTTAATCCCTCTTTCTTACTGATAGGAATTTTTCTTGAAGATGAGGTAAAATTCACTATTCAACAGCTTTCTTAAATGTGAAGACTACAATTGCTGGTGTTGTATGCAATCACAAATACTACTTCCTCTGAGTGTCTTATTCAAATTGTTGGGACATAGTTTTCATTGCAAAGGAAAAAATCACTGGGTAATGAAATGAGATCCTACCTGGAAGTGAGATTTCTAGATCATGTGGTGTTAATTTGATCAGAAACTGCCAAGCTCTTTTCAAAAGTGATGCACAATTTTGCATTCTCATCAGAGATGTATGAGAATTTCAGTTGCTCTACATCTTTAGCAGAATTTCATATTGTGAACCATTTTTAATTTAGCCATTCCTTTGGGTGTGTAATGGTCCCTTACTGTGGTTTTATTTTCCATTTCAATGATGCATTATGATGTTGAACTGACCATGTGTCATCTTCTTTGGTTAAGCGTTCATCCTCTTTATCCGTTTTTAAATGGGGTTTGTTATTTTCCATTCTTATAATTTTAAAATATATTTTAGATACATTCCTTTTCAGATACATGCTTTGGAAATATTGTCTCACTCTCCGTGACTTGCTTTTCCATTTTTTTCCAGCATTCTCTCTCTCTCTCTCTCTCTCTCTCTCTCTCATTAACCTGCAGAAATGGCTCTATTCCAAATTTTATTTCAAACTGTAACTTGAAATTAGTCTCTCCACCCTTTTCTCCTCTCTTTTCTTTTTGTACATATTCGTGTGTGTGTATGTGTGTGCACATGTGTGTGTGTGTATATGTGTGTGCTATAACTCTATAATGTTTAGTTCTTTATGTGTCTGGGTTCAGATATCCACCATAGTCAAGATGAGAGCACTTCAGGCCCCTGGTTGGCTCATTCAGTTAAGCATCTGCCTTTGGCTCAGGTCATGATCTCAGGGTCCTGGGTTTGAGCCCAGCATCAGGCTCCCCGCTTGGTGGGAGTTTGCTTCTCCCTCTACCCCTCCCCCTTGTTCGTGTTCTCTCTCTCTCTTTGTCTCTCAGATAAATAAATAAAATCTTAAAAAAAAATCAGAGTACTTTTGTCACCATAGAGATTCCTGGTGTTGCTCTTTTATAATCATATGCATGGATGCTCCTACACTTACCCACCCCCCTAGCCCCTGACAGGTACTAACATTTGTCATTTCAAATGTTATATAAAAGGATTTATAAAATATGTTACCTTTTGAGATTTTTTCACTCATCCTAAGTCTCCAAAGATTGTTATGTATCAATAATTTGTTTCTTTTAAATGATGAGTTTTTTTCCATAAAATGCTCATACCATAGTTATTTTAACCATTCACCCATTGAAGGACACCTGAGTTGTTTCCAGTTTTTGGTTACTAGAAATAAAGCTGATATGAGTATTTCTGTAGAGATTTTTATATGGATATAGTTTTCATTTCTCTAGGAGAAACACCAAAAGTGTAATTGCTGGGTTATATGGTAATTGCATGTTTAGTCTCATAAGAAACTGTCAAGCTACTTTCCAGAGTGATTGTACCACCTCCCAGTCGTGCCAGCAGTACATGGGTGATCTGGTTTCTCTACATTCTGGTTTCTCTACATTCAAAACCAGCATGTGGTTTTGTCACTACTCTTTATTTTAGTCATCTGATAGGTGTGTAGTAATATAATTTTAATTTGCACGTTCCTGGGAGCTAATGATGTTGAACACCTTTTCATGTGTTAATTGTCATCCATACATTCTCTTCGATGAAATGTCTGTTCATGTCATTTGCTCATTTTCTAGTTGGGTTATTGATTTACTGCTAAGTTTTGTGGTTTTTTATGTATTCTAGATGCCAGTCATTTTTTGGATATGTTGTTTGCAAATATTTTGTTCCTGTTATGTAGCATGTCTTTACCTTTCTCTTCACATAGTCTTTCTTTCTTTTTTTTAATTTTTTTAAAAGATTTTTATTTATTCATTTGACACAGAGAGAGAGATTACAAGTAGGCAGAGAGGCAGGCAGAGAGAGAGGAGAGAGGAGGAAGCAGGCTCCCTGCTGAGCAGAGAGCCCGATGTGGGCCTCGATCCCAGGACCCTGGGATCATGACCCGAGCAGAAGGCAGCAGCTTTAACCCACTGAGCCACCCAGGCGCCCTCACATAGTCTTTCTGAAAGCAAAAGTTTTTAATTTTGTTGAGGTTTAATTTATGGATTTTTCCTTTTATGGATTATGCCCTTGGTGTCAAGCCCAAGAACTCTTTGACACATACTAGATCCCAAAGATTTTCTTTATTTTCTAAAAGTTTTATAGTTATGTTTTACTTTAAGTCAATGACCCATTTTGAATTCATTTTTGTATGACTATGTGGCTTAGTTTGAGATTTTTTTTTCTTTTGTCTATGGACGCCCAGTTGTTGAAAAGTTTATCCTTCCTCCATGTAGTTCCTTTTGTATCTTTGCCAAAAATCAGTGAAGCATGTTTGAGTGGGTCTATTTTTGGGTTCTCTATTGTGTTCTATTGACCTATGACCTATTCCTCCACCAACACCACATTGTTTTGATTACTGTAGATATATAGTAAACCTTCATATTGAATAGAGTGATTCCTCTCAGTTTCTTTTCCTCTGTCAAAATTGCTTTAGCAATTCTAGGGCCTGTGCCTTTCCATATAAGTTTTAGAATAAGCTTGTCTATGTCTACAGAAAAATGTGCTAGTATTAATAGGAATTGCATCAAATCTATAGATCACTTTGAGGATAACTGAAAGTATACTATATTGAGACTTCCAATTCATGAACACAATATATTATTTACTTGGGTCTTTGATTTCTTTCATCAGCATTTTGTAATTTTCAGCACACAGATCCTGTATATGTTTTAAATATACACCTAGGTGTTTCATTTTCTTTGGAGCAACAATAAATGGTAATTTGAGTTTTTGTATGCTCCATGTTGAATATGTATTTGGTTTTTGTGTGTGTGTGTTTATCTCGTATCCTAGAACCTTGATAAATTCACTTATTAGTTCTAGATAGTCATGTTATCTGCAAATAGAGGTAGTTTAATTTCTTGCTTTCTATTCTGTTTGTCTTCTATTTTTCTTTTTGCCTTCTTTCAGTGACTAGCACTTCCAGTATTACAATGAATAGGAGCAGTAAGAGTAGACATCATAGCCTTGTCTGCAAATGTTCAGTTTTTCACCATTAAGTAAGCTGTTAGCTGTAGATTTTTTAAAAAAATATATTTACTTATTTATTTGAAAGAGAGAGGGAGAGTGTGAGCTGGGGGTGGGGCAAAGGACAGGGAGAGAGAATCTTAAAAACACTCCCTGCCCAGCATGGAACCCAACTCAGGGCTCAGTCTCATGACTCTGAGATCATGACCTGAGCTGAAATCAAGAGTTGGAAGTTCAACCAGCTGAGCCACCCAGGGACCCCTTGCTGTTGATTTTTTTGTAGATGCTTTTAATCAGGTTGAGATAATTCTCCTTTACCTATAACTTGATAATTAAGGAAGGATAATAAGTAAAGTTACTTACTGTTGGTATGATGAATTACATCGATTGATTTTTAAATATTGAACCAGGATTGAATACCTGAAATAAATTTCATTTAGTCATGGTGTATAATTCTTTTTCATACATTGTTGTATTTGGTTTGCTAATTTTTTGGTGAAGATTTTTTTTTTTCATTTAAGTTCGTAGTAGTTTTCTTTTTTTGCACTCTCTGTGTCTGGTTCTGGTAGTAGGGTAATACTGAGTCCATAAAATAGGCTGGAAGGTGTTTCCTGTTCTTCACTGTTCAGGAAGAAATTGTGTAAAATTAGTATTAATTCTTTAAATGTTTGGTAGAATTCTCTGGTGAAACCATCTGAGCTTAGAGATTTCTTTTCTTGAGGGTCTTTTAATTACTGATATATTACCTTAATGATTAAAAATAAATTAAGCTATTTCATCTAGGTGGAGTTTTGGTAGTTTGTGATTTTTGAGAAATTGGTCCATTTCTTTTAAGTTTTAGGGTATATGAATATTTGAATAGAAGAGTTGCTTGCAGTGTTCCCTTATAATGCTTTGTAACAGCTTCAAGATCTGTAGTGGTATACTTGTTTCATTCCTGAGACTGAGACTGGTGATGTGTGTTTTCTTTTTTGATTCTTGTCAGTCTAGAAGTTTATCAATTTTAAAATTTATCAATTTTATTGAATTTTTTGAAAGAACTCGGTTTTGTTTCATTGATTTTTCTCTACCCATTTCCTATGGCCAATTCTATTGATTTCTAGTCATGCTTTAATATTCCCATCCTTTTGGCTTTGGGTTTATTTCACTTCATTTTTCTAGTTTGTTTAGGTAGGAACTTAGATGATTAATTTGAATCCTTTTGCTATTTCTAATGTAGACATTGAGTGGGACAAATTTCCTTCTTGTCACTGCTTTAGTTGCATTCTACATATTTTGATATGTTGTATTTTCACTCAATTCTTTGAATTTTTAAAATTTCCTTTAGGATTTTTCTTTCAGCAGGCTTTAGGTTTAGAATCCAGATCACGGGCTATTTTTGTGGGCTGCAGTTCCAATGACAGTTCAATTTTCAGGCATTCTGTGGTATTATTTTGTTCTTTCTGGTTTATCTGGGACTCCCAGGGGTCTCTGCTGGTGCTGAGGGGGTAAAAGTTTTCCCCCAGGCTGGGCAGGCTGGTGTCTCCTTGTGGGAAAAGGGCATCTCAGGTCAGCAAGACAAGGCTGAGGCTTCCAGGCCTGGACAATTTGTTGTGGCAGGTCCTTTTTGCTGAGGCTCTCTGCTACTCTGACTTACCTAGTTGTAGGAGAGAAGTTTTGGGCCTGGAGGGGAAGAACAGTGCTTCCTTGGCCAGTTGTTATGAACAGAGCTCTGGGATCTGTCCTCCTCACCAGTGGTACCAGGCTCATCTAGACTTCATTTCAATCTAGGTTTGGAAAGGGCTTACCTGGGCTGCCTTCTCGTGCTAGTTTGGGAGTTGGGAAACACCAGATCTTGATTGCCTTCTTCTGTTGGGTAGGAAGACAGGTAAGATGCCCTTCCCCTGCATCATTCTCCAGTCCTGGGATCCCAAACTAGTTTCTCTTAATATCTTCCAGGTTTCTCCTTTGGTTGCCTCTTGTGTTATTTCAATGTTTATAGTTGCAATGTGTATAGTTTATAGTTGAAGAGCAGTGAGAAATGAGTCTATGCCATTTTGTCTGGACAAGAAGCTTGCCAGTGTCTTTTTTTAATTTTAATTTTTTTAAAGATCTTATTCACTTATTTATTTGAGAAAGAGAGAGAGTGAGTGTGAGAGGGGAGGGACAGAGAGGGAAAGGGAGAGAATCTCAGACAGACTCTGCCCTGAGCATGAAGCCTGATGTGGGGCTCAGTCTCACAACCCTGAAATCATGACCTGAGCCGAAACCAAGCATCAGGTGCCTAACTGACTGAGCCACCCAGGCACCCCACCAGTGTCTTTTAAAAAGCAAGGTTTTTAAAATTTTGATGAAGTTGAAATTGTTGATTTTTAAAAAATCTTTTATAGTTTGTGTTTTTCGAATCTTAAGTAGGAAATCTTTGCCTAAACCAATGCTGCACAGATTTTCTCTTATGTTTTCTTTTAGAAGTGTGATACTTTTAGCTCTTATGTTTTAGTTTATGATACATTTCACAATAATTTTTGTATATGCTGTAAAGTAGCAATCAAGGTTCTTCTTCTTCTTCTTCTTCTTCTTCTTCTTCTTCTTCTTCTTCTTCTTCTTCTTCTTTTTTTTTTTGGATATGGCTATCCAGTTATTCCAGCACCATTTGTTGAAAATTTTATCCCTATCTATTGAGTTGCCTCCAAATATTTGTCAAAAATCAATTGTTTATATGTGTGTGGGCCCATATAGGGACTCTGTCTGCTCCGTTGTTCTATATGTTTGCCTTTATACCAGCAAAAGCCCTCCAACTTTATTCTTCATTGTATTTCCGTGTTAGTTATAAAATCAGCTTGTCAATTTCGGCAACAAAAGCCTGCTAAGATTTTGAGATTCAATTTACAGATCAATTTAGGGGGACGTGGGTGCTGGGGTGGCTCAGTGGGTTAAGCCTCTGCCTTCGGCTCAGGTCATGATCTCAGGGTCCTGGGATCGAGTCCCGCATCAGGCTCTCTGCTCGGCAGGGAGCCTGCTTCCTCCTCTCTCCCTGCCTGCTTTTCTACCTACTTGTGCTCTCTCTCTCTCTCTCTCTGTCAAATAAATAAATAAAATCTTTAAAAAAAATTTAGGGGGACTTGACACCTTAACAAAATCGAACTTTCTGATCCATGCATATAGTATATCTCCCATTTACTTAGGGATTCTTTTATTTTTATTAGCAATGGTTTATAGTTTTCAGTGTGACTTGTTTTGCACATTATTATTAAATTTACCCCTAAGTTTTCATTGTTTTGATGCTATTGCATATGCTATTGAAATTGAATTTTAATTTCAACTGTTCTTTGCTAATGTACAGATTATAATTGATTTCTTTATTAACCTTGTGTCCTGTAACCTTGATAAATTCATGTATTGTTCTAACACCTCTTTTGCAGATAGCTTAAGATTTTTTAGACAATCATAGTGTCTGTGAATAATGACAGTTTTATTTCTTCATTTCCAATTCATGGGCCATTTAGTTCTTTTTCTTGCTTTATTGCACTGCTTAGGACTTTGAGTATAGTGTCAAATATAAGAGTGAAAGTACATATGCTTGTCTTGTTGGAATCCTAGGGGTAAAATACTCAATTTTTCACCATTGAGCATTATGTTAGATTAAGAAATTTCCCTTTGATTCTTTGGTGAGAAATCCTTTTTCTATATCAATTAAGACAATCATACAATTTGTTTTTTTTAGTTTCTTAATATAGTACATTCCTGGAACAGATGCCAGTTGTCAAGTTATATTGTCTTTTTATATACTGCTGAAGTTTATTTGCTAATATTTTGTTAAAAATCTTTACATCTATTTTCATGAAGGATATTGATGTGTGATTTTCTTTTCTTATCATCTGTGTGTTTGGTTTTAGGATTAGGATAATTCTGGCCTTATCAAATGAGTTGAGAAGTATTTCCTTCTGTCTTATATTCTGAGAGTTTGTGTAGAACTAGTATTATCTATTCCTTAAGTATTAGGTAGAATTCATCTGTGAAGGAATCTGAGCCTGGAAGGTTCTTGGGGGATCACAGGGTGAGAGAGGTAGGGGAAGTAAGGAAGACTTTTTTAAATTGTTACCTTAATATTTCCTATTATATATTTTGTAGCAATCATTGATGTTAATATTTTCAGGCCCATTAAATTCTTTGAGGTTGAGACCCTTACAGCAGTATAGTATTTGCAGGCATTAAGCAATTCGCTTTGGTCAGCTTTTTTTTTTTTCTTTTCTTTTCTTTGTAATGCCTCATATTTATGGTCTTCCAAATACTACCACACTCGATTTTGTCTTTAAGTGAGTCTGGTTTTCCTGTGTCTGGGAAACCATTAAGATCCAAAAAGAAGTTCCCCTGGAGAGTTGACTTTTCTTTCCATGACAGTGTAGGTGACTAGGCTTCATCACCTTTCATTACCCACTGGGCAGTTGAAATATTTTATTGCAGCAGCATGGTGAGAGCTTTTGAGACTCATCTATTCTGGAAAATGAATTTAATTTCTTGGTCAGTTGAATGCTGACCTTTTTCTTCTCACTCTTCCTTCACTGTTGACCCCTTGCAACTTTCTCTTCCACCATTTTGCTTTTTCTGCCCTTTTCCTTTTAAGTAAAAATTAGAACACAGACTGTTTCAAGATTTGATCACCTTGGCTCTAAAGGCACTTAAAAAAATAAATGTCTTTGAATCACTGAAAATTTTCTTCACACTAACCTTGAACTGTCTTCATTATACATTTTTTCACTCCCACACTTTTTTTTTCTTCCCTTTTCATACTCATAATACCTAAAAACTCTAAATAAAGCTGAAAACTATGGACTAATGCCAATAACAGAGATAAATCAAAGTAAAACACAGTCATTTGTTGAGAGGTGAAATTAAGCACAATGAAAAAAGCTTAAGGTCTTAGAAGCTGCTGGAAATTCATATCAGAGCCCTTATATAAAACTATCTGCCAACACAAAATCCTTAAGTAAAACCTCTCTTCCCCAGCTACCAGCATTCAAGACACATAAAAAGCAATTGATTATTAACATACATTATTTTGGTTTTGTTTTATTACAAGAGTTGGAACAGCATTTCTCTCCTCTAGCATTAATTCTAAATCTGCACTTTCAGCATTTTGTTATAGACTATGTAAGTGCTGTAGGCTGATCTCTAATGTAGCATTTTTTTCCTATGTAAAATTACATTTGAAACAATAATGTCTCTTGATTCAAAACCAGATTTCTTAAGAATCCAGTCTATATTTATTACTATTAGATATTCACTTTCCATTCCCTCTGCAACTCATCGCAGTTTAATTTCCACACCAATCCCTCCATAGAATCTACTCCTTTCAGTTCTCATTCTCCTTGACCTGTCTTTACTCTTGACAGTATGGATTGTCTATTCCTCTTAATAGTTTCTTTGTATTTCCATGCTATTATGCCTTCTGTCCTCTTAACACTCTGACCATTTTCTATTGTGTTTCTGGCTACCCTTTTCCCTTTTCTGCCTCTTCGGGGCTAGATTATTTGATTTCCTTATCTCTGAGTATATGCTTGTGTCACATGTACATCATCTATTTTGTTGGTCTCATTTACTCTTATGACTTCATCTCTCTAGTATTTCAAGCCTTATTTTTTTCTGACTTCCAGTCTCATATTTCCAATTCTGAAGTGTAATTTATCCTTTTCTTCCTTTCCCTCTCTCTCTCTCAGTCAGTGGCCTCATTCTATGTCAACCCACTGTCTCTTAGCTACCTAAGTATTACCCAGGGCATTTCAAAGTTGAATTTATAAGCGACTATGATTAGTCCTAGGGCTGCTAGAAGTTCACATGGTGTCTTTTTGTAAATTAGACAAAGTCACTCCCTTACATGAGATATTCTACTTCCTAAAACAATGTATAATATTTTCAACTTTGTAATTACTTATTTATAATGAAACATTTTATACAAATCTGTAGTGATTAGGATCTAAATGACAATCCCTTAGATGTCATGCTGTCTTTTGTCAAGCAGCATACAACCTATACAACAGCAGAATAATAGTTCATGTCTTTATGGCTAAGACAGAAATAGTCAAGATGGTATTCATCATTCCTATGGGGCTCAACCAAAATTTAAGAGATGCTCTAAGGAATCTAAATGACTACTGCTAACTTCCAGTGGTTCATGGAGAAAATGATTAGTCTTGTGAGTTAATGGGAAGAGTAAGTTTAAATAGATGACATAATTATATTAGCAATATCTTGCAGACATGTGAATAAACATCTTGGTGATATAACCTCAACGTTGCTCCTTGAGGGCAAATCTCTTGGGTCCCCTTCCTCTTTGGGAGCTTTGTACTGTCACTTGATAAGCTTTATTGCTCAATTAACCACCCCCCCCAAAAAAAACCACCAAAAAAACCCCAACATTGCTCCTTGAATGATGCCATAAAATATGTAAGATGCTCAGTGTCCACACAGATGTTAAGCACACATTCTAAGAAAATATAGGTCATAATCTTGCTGGCATGCCCTTTAACAAATGTCTGAGAGTTCAAAACATTTTTGGGAGTTAGTGATTTTACTACAGCTTTTAGTAGCTTGAACTATAGGTTCCAGACAATCAACAAACCATCATGAAAATAATACACGAAAACAGGCATCTAGAATATTTTAGGGAAGGTAGAACTTATTATCCATTGGAGCCATTGGAAGCTTGTAAGCTTTCTTTTCTTTGAGGATTATGTAGTCACTTGAGAATAGTGTCTGATGAAAGGTAGTGATGGCAGTTTCTGGCAGAAGACTGCAATGCTTAGTAGGGCAGCCCTACAGAAAACATTGTGAGTGTAGAGTGGTGGTGAAAGTAGCAAACTTCTGTGTACTTCCATAATGTTTTTAGAAATACTCAGGGAAAGTTTTCCAGGGGGCCGATGATAACATATATCTATACATATATATGTATATATGTATATACACACACATATATATGTGTATATATATTTCAAAAATACTTGAATTTCCTGAACATATGTAAATACTTGAATATACAGATGACCCCTTGGACAATGCAGGGGTTACAGGTACTGATTCTGTATAGTTGAAAACCCATGTATATCTTTTAACTCCCTTAAAACTTTACTACTGATAGCCCATTGTTGAACAGAAGCATTGCTGATGTCATAAACAGTTAATTTGCACATATTTTTTATGTTATTTATATTATAGGCTATATTCTTATAATAAACTAGAGAAAAGAAAATGTTATTAAGAAAATCATAAGGAAGAGAAAATATATTTATAGTACTATGCAGTATTTATTGAAAAATATGCACATGCTCAGTGGACCTGAACAGTTCAAACCTGTGTTACTCAAGGGTCAACTGCATATTTCAGAAATATACTTAAGTTACTTGAATTCAGAAATATATAGATATATATTTTGGAAATACTTGGGGACAGCTTTGCAGAAGGCTGGATAACCCAGTAAAAAATGCATATGAATATATATATTCATTAGATCTACAGACTAATGAAGCATAGGCAAGTCATTTAGTATATCTATGTAACGCACATAATTTATACGTGTTAAATATATTTTAGAAATTAGATCATACTTTATGCACTCACATCTTTATTTTTCATTTGTATTATGTGCATTTTGTCCATGTCAATGTATATTTTTCAAAATCAATATTTAAAAGTCTATGTCACAGTTTAATACATACTGTAACATGACTTGTAATTCTATTTTTACTATGCTTGCATTTTTACCTTTCTAAATAATACAGAACTCAAAAATAGAAAAAATTATAAAAGAATCTAAAATCCAGAAAAAGACTTATGTACAGAAAGCTGAATTATTTCCTTGGCATATATTCCTGAGGGGAAATTTTATGAGATGGTTGAGTAAGAGCATTTTTCTGAGTCTTGGTAGTACTTCTGAATTGTTTTCTGGAAAGGTTATACAATGTTTTTGACAGAGTAATATGACTGCTCTCTCAGGAGAAAATTGTAGGCATAATATAAGTGGACTTAAGCAAGGATTTGGAAAAGACTTGCTTCATTCTGGTGGAAAAGTTTGAGAAATGGGGAGGGATAATATTTCAATAAAGTGGATTTAATGCACTCATGGGTGCTGATTAAAATAAAGACATCAGCCTATATTTTTTCAAGTTTTTATTTAAAATCCAGTTAGTTAACGAACAGCACACTTGTTGAATTTAGTGATTCATCACCCACATACAATACCCACTGCGCTTCACAACAAGTGCCCTCCCTCATCACCTATTTCACCCCCCCCACCCATTTCTCCCCGGTAACCAGCAGTTTGTTCTCTATAATTAAGAATTAAGAGTTTCTTGGTTTGCCTCTCTTTTTTTTTCCCTCTCCAATGTTCATTTGACTTGTTTTTAAATTCCACATGGAATTGAAATCATACAGTATTTGTCTTTCTCTGACTGCCTTATTTTGCTTAGCATAATTCTCTGTTGCTCCATCCATGTCATTGCAAATGGCAAGATTTCATTCTTTTTAATGGCTGAGTAATATTTCATTATGCGTGTGTATGTATTCTATAGCTTCTTTATGCATTCATTAGTTGATGGACATTTGGGCTCTTTCTATAATTTGGCTTATTGATGATGCTACTATAAGCATTGGGGTGTATGTATCCCTTCAAATCACTATTTTTGTACCCTCTGGGTAAATACCTAGTAGTGCAAATGCTGGATTGTATGGTATTTCTATTTTCAATTTTGTGAGGAATTTCCATACTGTTTCCCAGACCATACTCTGTACTCACACAAAGACAGACACATAGATCAATGGAACAGAATAGAAAACCCAGAAATAAACCACCAACTATATGGGCAATTAATCTTTGACAAAGCAAGGAAGAATATCTGATGGAAAAAAGACAGTTTCATCAACAAATGGTGTTGGGGAAACTGGACAGCAACATGCAGAAGAATGAAACTGGACCACCTTCTAACACCATACTTGAAAATAAATTAAAAATGAAAGACCTGTATGTGAGACAGGAAACCATCAAAATCCTAGAGGAGAACTGCTAACCTCTTTGACATCGACATAGCGACTTCTTCCAAGACATCAACCTTTAAAAGGGTTTCTCAAAGTTTGCCCCTGGGCTCTTTTCTTCTAAAATGATATGAATGAAAATATAGAAAGTCTGCTTAGAAAACTTGATTTTCAAGAAAATCAACATTTGGGAAGCAACTGCTTGGTTACACTTTGGAGGCACTGGAGCATTGTAGTTAAATGCAGATTGGGTTTTAAAGATAGCTTCACCACCTTCTGGCTCTGTAACTTTTGTCAAGTTACCTAACCTCTCAAACTCATTTCTTTTGTTTGTTTGTTTGTTTGTTTGTTTGTTTTTAATTAAGATGATTTTATTTTTTGCAGCAATTTTAGAGTCACAGCAAAACTGAGAAGAAGGTGCAGAGATTGCCCATATAACCCTTGTCCCCACACATGCACTGCTTCCCCCATTATCAACACCCCCACCAGAGTCATACATTGTTACAATTGATGACCCTACACTACACATCATTATCACCCAAAGTCCACAGTTTACACTGCTGATCACTTTTGGTGTTGTGGAGTTTAGACAAATGTGAAACGATATGTTTCCATCATTATAATGTCATACAGAGTATTTTCACTGCCTAAAAGTCCTCTGTGCTCCACCTATTCATCTCTCCCTCTGACCCCCACACATGGCAATCACTTTTCTTTTTATTGTTTCCATAATTTTGCCTTTTCCAGAATGTCATATATTTGGAATCATATAGTATGTAGCCTTTTCAGATGGGCTGCTTTCACTTAATAACGTGCCTTTAAATTTCCTCCATGTCTTTTTATGGCTTGATAGCTTATTATTATTATTATTATTATTATTATTATTATTATTATTATTATTATTTTAGTGCTGAATAATTTTCCACTGCCTGTGTATATCACTATTTATCCATTCACCTGCTGAAGAACATCTTTCTTGCTTCTATAATTTGGCAATTATGAATAAACTTGCTAGCAACATCCATGTGCAGGTTTTTTTTTTTTTTAAGATTTTATTTATTTATTTGACACAGAGAGAAAGATCACAAGTAGGCAGAGAGGCAGGCAGAGAGAGGAGAGAGGAGGAAGCAGGCTCCCTGCCGAGCAGAGAGCCTGATGCGGGCCTCGATCCCAGGACCCTGGGATCATGACCTGAGCCGAAGGCAGAGGCTTTAACCCTCTGAGCCACCCAGGCACCCCATGTGCAGGTTTTTGTGTGGATATAAATTTTCAACTCCTTTGGATGAATACCAAAGAGCACAATGGCTCAACTGTATGGTAAGAATATGTTTTTTAGTTTTGTAAGAAATTGCCACACTGTCTTCTGAAGTGGCTGTACCACCTTGCATTCCTACCAGTGATGAACGAGAGTTTCTGTTTCTCTACATCCTCACCAGCATTTGCTGTTGTCAGGGTTCCAAATTTTGGCCCTTCTAATAGGGGTATAGTGTTATCTCATTGTTGTTTTAATTTGCATTTCCCTGATGGCCCATGAGGTCAATGATTTTTACACATGCCTATCTGCCATGTGTATATCTTTGGTGAGGTTATCTGTTATGGTCTTTGGCTCATTTTTTTAACCAGGTTGTTTGTTTTCTTATTATTGAGTTTTAGGAGTTCTTTGTGTATTTTGGATAATAATTCTTTATCAGATGTGTCTTTTGCAAATATTTTCTGCCAGTCTGGGGCTTGTCTTCTACTGTCCTTGACATTGTCTTTCATAGAGCAGAAGTTTTAAAATTTAATAAAGTCTAGATTATCGATTATTTCTTTAACAGATTGTTCTTTTGGTGTCTCGCCCTTTTAGTTATGACCTTCCTATGTGCTCTTGTTCTTATCTATTTACATGTAGCATGGACACACACATTTTTCATGCAGCATTTTTAGTTTTTTTTTAATTTATACACTGTTATTTGTACAATTCTATCTTGGTAGGATGGCTATTCACCTCCATTAAGAAAATTAACTTCAATCAAAAGATTTAGGTTTTCCCGGGGCGCCTGGGTGGCTCAGTCATTAAGTGTCTGTCTTCTGCTCAGGTCATGATCATCATCAGGTCATCGGGCTCCCTGCTCAGTGGGAAGCCTACTTCGCCCTCTCCCACTCACCCTGCTTGTATTCCCTCTCTCACTGTCTCTCTCTGTCAAATAAATAAAATCTTTAAAAAAAAAAAAGTTTTAGGTTTTCCCTTACAAGGGTGAAGGGGAAGTCGGGTGGAGGAAGCTGGGGAAAGATAAGCATATTTCTCATTGAATATTTGTGAAAATGGAGTAACATAAAAGATATAAAATGCTTACCATGTTTTCTAGCACACGGGAATTATATAATTAATTATTACTAATCCAAAGGTATCTTGGTAAACTGAAAAAAATGAGTAAATTAATACGATCAAATGTGGTAGGAGTAAATATAAGTTTATATACCGCAATCCAAAAAGTGACAGGATAACTGAACTGTCCTATCAGTTTTAATGATAAGAACATGACTGATTTAGTTAAATGTAAGGTCGTTAGTATGACGTGTCTATCAAACCCCCCCAAAAAACAAAAACAAAAACCACCAACAACAAAAATCCAAATATGGCCTATGGCTGCATTAGTAGAACATCATATTTATAATAGGGGAGTCGATGGTACTTTCTTACTCTGTGCTCATCATACCATGCTTGAAGCATTGTGTTCAATTCTTGACACAAGGTTTTAGGGAGGCTGGGGTTGGGGTTTGGGATTAAATTCTATTTTTAAAAAGTTATTTGTTTAGATGGTTGGGATTTTTCTCCCCCAGCAAAATTATTTTGAAGAAAGAATAAGTACGTTTCATGTGGAAAGGAAGTTTAGAGGGATTTGATAACTATCCTTAAGTATTTGAAAAGATACCATCTGGACAAGTTATAAATTTTCTTTGGATATAGGTGATAGAAATTAGGAAAGGATGGAGAATTCACAGGAACTAAGGAGGATCTGGACAACAAGGCTTCAGCGAGCCAAGAATCAGGGCAGCTCTCGTGTTTACACTCAGCAGAGGAGCTTGAACCTCCTTTTTCTGGGTGTATTCTTGGTGCATCTGAGCACCAACATCCCAGGGTCTTCCCAATTCTCTGGAGACAGAGTCTGATCATCTAACCCGTATCGGGTCCACTCTTGGATCAAGCAGGTACGGCCAGGTAGTAAAGTCAGCTTCAAATTTCAGCTCCTAGGAGTCATACCTGAGAATGGACACCCTTCCCATGTTCACAGCTCAGGTTGCCTCCCTTCACCTGCATTTTCTGCCTTCTCTGAAGTCCAAGCAGATGGAAAGATTTTTAAAGAAGCTTTATTGACATTCTTGTCCTTTTCTTGCAGTGCGTTGCCCTGAATCCATACCTGGTCGTTGCTGTTGATCTGGACTTAAGACTGAGCAGGAGGAAATGTTCTTTATCGAGAGATTGCTTTTCCTTTGAAATTAATGATTAATGTGATGCACCGTAAATCGTAGAAGACTATGTTTACAAATCCTTTTGTAAAAGATGGTTATTAGGTAGTGGATTTATTTTTGATCTGGGCCTTGCAGGCAGTTCCTTTTTAGATTCATATATTAGGGAGGTGTGAGTATACCGTATTTAATTTATACAAGAGATGAGCTTTGGCTAACTAAAATTGGCAATGCGACTTAACTTGGCTAATCTATTAATATGGCAATATGGACATAAATTTCATGCAAAAATATCACATCCATTTTGATAAAGATAAACATTTTAATCAATATCAATGCTTTTTAATAAATAAAAGTGGTTGCATTTAAAAAAAAACTCACTGAGCCAGTGAATTTTTAAAATCTTTTAGATGCTGTAACATTGTAACTCAGGATTTGGCAAACTTTTTCCTTCAGGCCATACAGTCTCTGTTGCAACTGCTCAATCCTACCGTCATAATGGACAAACAGCTATAGACAATATAGAAACAAATGAGCATGGCTGTGTTCCAGTGAAACTGTTTACAAAACCAGGTGGCAGATGGGATTTGGCCCAAGGGCCATAGTTTGCCACCCCCGTTGTAACTAATTAAGCCTTTGTGTTTATTTTGGCTGTTAGGAAGCTTATCTGCAACTTTGTGGTCCACTCCCAGCATGGACCACACAGCCTGCAGACTATACACATGATATCCATGATGTCTTTCCTTTATGCCAATGTGTGCTCAGTCGCATTTTAAAAATTCTATTGTGTTGTTTGTGTCTTAAGCCATTTTGTGAATTTATTTTTCAAAGATTAATACAATTAAATTGAATTAAACATAGCTTTTATTTTATTTTTAAATTCTAAAGATTATATTTATTTGAGAGAGAGAGCACAAGCAGGGTGAGGGGCAGAAGGAGAAGCAGACTCCCCACCAAGCATGGAGCCCCAGACTCCAGGATCATGACCTGAGCCAAAGGCAGATGCTTAACCAACTGAGCCACCCAGGTGCCCCTAAACATAGCTTTTAACTGGGATTTGATTTTGTATTACTGTTGGTGCAGTTCTCAATTTGTAAGGCATAAATGTGTCAAGCAAATACCAAAATGTCTGTATTTTGCATGGGTTGCTGACTTTTATTACATCTCTTTCTACTCATATTTAAAGTTGTTATAGTTGGACTGATGTTTTCTGATTCTTTGTATTATTCATCTTCATTTTGGATATTGGAGAAATGATATCTTTTTCTGTTTATTTTCTATTAGACTATTTTATAGGACTTAAAATTTTAAATATACAAAGATAAAAATTAAAATCCAGACACCGCTCCGCCCCCAAATCCAATTTCTGACAGGTCTCAGAATGTCAATTCACATGCCCAGTGCCTCCTAGGATTAGATATATTTCAATTTAAAAAGCTGTCTGCCTTTTTAATTGAAATGAATGTTTCACAAACCCATCATTCATACATGAGCTTCGTAATTTTTGGCATGTTTCATTAAACTTCACCATTTTTAAAAAACATTTTTTAATTTAAATTCAATTAATTAACATATAATGTATTACTGGTTTCAGTGGTACAGGTCTGTGATTCATCAGTCTTTTTTGTTTTTAAGTAGTTTTGCTTTTTTTTAAAGATTTTATTTATTTGTCAGAGAGAGAGAAAGGGAGAGAGAGAGAGAGGCGGGCAGAGGGAGAGGCAGGCAGAGGGAGAAGCAGACTCCCCGCTGTGCAAGGAGCCTGATGTGGGACTTAATCATGGGATCCTGGGGTCATGACCTGAGCCAAAGGCAGACCCTTAACCAACTGAGCCACCCAGGTGTCCCTCATCAGTCTTATATAATACCCAGTGCTCATTATATCACAAACTTTACCATTTCTTTAAAACCTTTTCAATTGACTAAATAAATGTAAAACAAAAGTGTATGTTGTCAATAGAAACAAAAAGTCAGTATCACTAGTCAAAAAAATGTAATTAAAAATATTAATATATATATGTGACCTAAATTCATCTGTTTAATACCAGTAGTAACTACTATATTTGGAAATACTGGTTTAAATGATTCCTGCTCCCCTGCTACATCATAGCCTAATCAAGTAGTCAATCAGAAACTAGGACCTCACTCCCCACAATTTTGTTCCTACCTGTGGAATCAATAGCCTTATTAATTTCTTGAGACTCAGGATCTAACAGAAACTGACTCACCTTAAGTTTCCTGTTTCCTAGAATTACTGGGTCCAAATCTGTTCTGTAGATCCACATCCTTCTTGTCAACATTACACCTACTTCCACCCAAGTCAAGGATCACTGAAAACCCTAAGGAAAAGACTTGACGTGGCAAACCCATGCATCTCATTTATTAAGAGAGAAATGACAGTTTCAGACTTGATTTTCTTTTCTTGGGTATACTAAGTTCTAAAAATCAGATTTTTTTCCCCTTAACTAATTCAAGTCAATCGTTTAAATAGAGAGACATTTAATTTCTGGAAATGACGTTAGACTTTTATCATTAATGTACACAGAGCTAATCAGAAAATAGAATTTTAAGGAGCAAAAGATGCTCCTATCCCTCATTTCACATCATACAGAGCATGTTGCATCTCAAAAACATGGGGATTATTTAAGATTATATAACAACTAAGACTTGGGGTCATATCTTTACATCTTTCTTTATGATGCAAAATTCATTTTGAATAGACCAAAACCTTATTTGGATTATGGAGGTATTGGTATAATTCTCTATTGTTCTTAAATGCTCAATTACTAAAAATATTTGAAAAAGTTAAATCTAAATTCTTTCAAATCAACAGGTGCCCCTGAATTTTCACCCTCTGCTTGGCAGAGGACTTTATGGAAAAGTCACAAAAATTTGACCTACTTGGTCTGACACAGAAGTTGTTCTTCTCAATTTGAGATCTGTCCAGTTGGCAGTGTGACACTGACAGGCTTAATCCCTCCACTAACTGCCATTTCCACAACTAAAAAGGATTACAGGGGATCACACTGTCCATCTGTCATCCTTTTCAATGAGGAAAATTATTTAGATTTAATTTAAAAGTCCACGACCATTCCTCTAAACTAGTGGTAAAGCTGCTTCGTATACTTTTGTAAGACACACCGCTTGCCTTCTATCTAGGGTCTACTAAACCCTTTGAGGCTCTGCTCTACCACTTTATGGGGTTCTGCCTGCACCAGCAGGGAACAGAAAGGCAGTCCAGAGAACACATGTCTTTCCTAGGAGTATTGGCTTAAACTCTGCTGGAAACAAAAACAAAAACAAAACAAAAATAAATGAGACTGCTGATACCAGTCTCATTATTATAATAATTCATTCTTAATTTTTATTTTGTGCTAGGTATTATATAAAGAATGTCTATAATCCTAACACCAGTCCAGCACAATGGGTAATTATAATCATTTTCTTTTTTAAAGATTTTATTTATTTATTTGACAGAGAGAGAGAGAGAGAGAGAGATTACAAGTAGGCAGAGAGAGAGGAGGAAGCAGGCTCCCCACCAAGCAGGGAGCCTGATGTGGGGCTTGATCCCAGGACCCTGAGATCATGACCTGAGCCAAAGGCAGAGGCTTTAACCCTCTGAATCACTCAGGCGCCCCTATACTCATTTTCTGATGGAGAACTTGAGACTGAAAAGTTAAATATCAAAGCGAAGCTATGCTTCAAGCTGAGTTCCAATTGGCATCATCTCTAACATTATTCTGTTTTACTCCATAACTTTCTTTTTCTTAATCCTTCATGTTTTATAAGTCTGCAGTCTACTTGATTGCCACCTTCGGAGTTCTTTTCTCTATTCTCTACTTTCTAGGACTTTCTAGGACATTGGGCTTGGCTTTCCTGTCGAAACTATGATTCTAACAGATTCACTCTGCAGGATTCTGTGTCCTTGACTGGGTTTTGAATATGGTGGTGTAGTTCAATTTCTTGTTTTCCTAGAAAACATCTTCCCAGGCTCCTTCTTTTAATTAAACTTTTCTCTATGGCCTCTTCTATTTCTTCATATCAGAATAGAAGCTATTAACTAATGTCTGGTGGGCCATACCCACCCTAACCTGTTTATCTAACCCAGGATTGTTGTTCATTGTTTTTTAGCATTTTGACCACATTTAAAATGGAGTGATTTCAGAAGCCAGACACAAAAGATCACATATTGTATACTTCTATTCATATGAACTACCCAGAATAGGTAAATCCATAGGAATAGAAAGTAGATTGGTGACTTCCAATTGCTGGAAGAAAGAAAGAATGGGGAGAGCTGTGTAATTTTATTTTGGAATGATGGAAATATTTTGGAACTAGATACAGGTGCTGATTGCACAACATCATGAGTGTACTAAATGCTACTGAATTTTTCACCTTAAAATGGTTAATTTTATGCTATGTGACTTTCACACAAATGAAATGATTGGGGCGATTTCAGATTTTCTACCTTTCTTAGGAAACTGTTCTCTTATTCTCACCATGCAACCATCAGCTAGAATTGAGTGGACGTTACTCCTTTAGATGAGAAGATGTGTTTTAAGGACCACCATCACCAGACTCTATTGTTGACTTAAGTCAGAGAGGAAGAGTTGGGGGCCCAGTTTCTACATGCCCTAGCTGTTAATTTACTGTAGCAGAGAACCATTTCTCTGCATGCTCCATCAAAAGCAGGAAAAGATTTGCTGAAAGATCTCTACTGTTGAAGAAAAAATATGGGGTTCAGTGGAGAAGTAAGGAAACAGATTTCCTTTCTGGAAATAAAGGATATTCTTTTATGTG
The DNA here is from genome assembly GCA_002007465.1 of Ailurus styani. Taxonomy (NCBI): domain Eukaryota; kingdom Metazoa; phylum Chordata; class Mammalia; order Carnivora; family Ailuridae; genus Ailurus; species Ailurus styani. The sequence goes on along the minus strand of LNAC01000308.1, from coordinate 1,937,143 downwards.
TAATATGCAAACAAAGTATATCAACGTTGAGCCAACATCATAAGGGAGCTTCACTCCTTTATCTATCTTTGTGGACATTGTATAGATGACCCCTAACTCAGAGAGACATTTTAGTAATTGAAACAAACTGCATTGGATTGGAGGAAGCCAAGTGAACAGAAAGGGAATAAAAAGAAGAGAAAACAGCAGGAGCATAAAATGAATAGTATCCCGTTTCCCCAACTACCCTTACTACTCTGATGGCAAAAAGACAATTACTTGTTCCCTCCGTTAAAAAAAAAATCATGGAGACACCTGGGTGGCTCAGTCCCTTAAGCGGCTGCCTTTGGCTCAGGTCATGATCCCAGGGTCCAGGGATCGAGCCCCCACATCAGGCTCCTTGCACAGCAGGGAGCCTGCTTCTCTCCTGCCTGCCATTCCCTGTGCTTGTACTTGCCCTCTGTCTCTCTCACTCACTCTGTCAAGTAAATAAATAAAATCTTTTAAAAAAATGAAAATAAAAATAAAAAAATAAAATAAATTTTAAAAAATTATGGAATAATGTCTGAAATCAACTGAAAAAAATAAGAGTCTGGGTGCTTGTACTGCTCTGATAGTTTCTTCACTTGGAGGACTGTGTAATAGAGAACTTAACCTTGCCCCCCTTCCCCAATTCTGACCTTTAACCTTGGCTTCTTGGGGGTAATCACTAAGCCTTTGGAACGACAGGTCAGAAAGTAGTGTCTCTGTTTTCCTAAGCCTTCACCAGATGGTCTAACAATACGATGCATGGTGGAGGCTGGCTGTGCCCAGGAGCTGGCACACCAGACAACCCAGCAGTGTCACGTAGGGTCATGCTGGGTCAGACAACCTGGAGACTGAGCTCAACGAGGTGGGTGATGAGCCTATCAATCACACGTATGGAATAGAGCCCCAATAAAAACTTTGAGCACTGAGGTGTGGGTGAATTTCCCTTGTTGGCAATACTCCATGTATATTGTCACAAACTGATGCCAGGAATATAAAGTGTCCTGACACTATAGGGGGAGGACAATGGGAGCTCTGTCTGGTCCTTCCCAGACTCTGCCCTATCGGCTTCCTCCATCAGGTGATTTTCATTTGTATCCTTTCCCTGAAATAAACTGTAGCCATGAGTATAACAGCTTTCAGTGAGTTCTGAGTCCGAGAAAATGTTCAAATCTGAGGTTGGCTTTGGGATCCCCATAAACTTATGGTTGGTGTCAGAGTGAGAGCAGTCTTGTGTGGACTCTAATTTTGCAGTTGGCAAAAACTCTTCACAAAGTCCCATTCCATTTTTTTAACACACTCATGCATGTGCATGCACACACGTGCACACACACGCACACACACACACTTCATATTTTGATTACTTAATGAGAGTAGAATTCGTGGGAGCAGGGACAAGCTTCACCTCTTATTTTACCCACTTTCTGCTGTTTTCGCTCCCTCAGCTTTTTAAGTGCGTTTTCTCGAGATGTGTGACAAGAGGCGCTGCCGCATTTTGGACCCGGGCGAGGCGCCATTTTGTGGGCCCCTGGCGCCGGGATCGAGTTCTCCGGGATTTCTCGCCCAATTCTAACCAGCTTTCTGTCCAGATCAATATCGATTTGGGCAGAGAGCTAGTGAGAATTGGGCGGAAATACCCGCCGATTTTGACAGAGCAGGCTCGGCGTTTTCTGTGCGTTTTCTCAAGGAGCACCCCGAGAGTCACCACGCTATTTTTGGGCCCACAGCCGTCCGTGACTTCTCCCCAGTTCTCACGAGTTTTCTTCCCAAATCGATATCGATTTGTCAGAAACCTCGGGAGAATTGGTCAGAAAGACCCGCCTATTTGGACCACTCTCACTCGGCCTTTGGCATATGTTTTTTGAAGATGTGAGACCTGAGGCCCTGCGCCATCTTGGACGTGGCCGAACTGCCATTTTGTGCGCCCTGGCGCCGCGATTGAGTAGTCCGGGATTTCTCGCCCAATTCTCACGAGCTTTCTGCCCAAATCAATATCGATTTGGGCAGAAAGCTCATGATAATTTATTTTAATCCTTTGGAATATTTTAAAGAAGTATATTTAATTAGGTATATAAAGTGTTGTTTTTGGATAGCAATTAAGTCATTTAAACTATAATTAGAATTTTAAAATAATTCATCATAATTTCTCTAAAAATGCACACTGAGTCATACTATTGCTTTACGGGAACTACATCAAAGATATTTTTAATATCTTTTTAATAAAAGTTGTAAAGTTTCATGAGTTTATGTCTATGCATGTATTGGACAAAATAGAGATCATTTGGGAGAAAAAAAACAAACCCAAACTCTGAGAGTCAAATTTGGGGGTCAAATGAAATAAGTATTTGGAAATAGTATTGAGAGATAGTAGATTTTAAGAAGGATGGAAAATACTAAAATAAAATAAAGTAATAAATAAATAAATAAATAAATAAATAAATAAATAAATAAATAAATAGGGGCACCTGGGTGGCTCAGTCGTTAAGCTTCTGCCTTCGTCTCAGGTCATGATCCCAGAGTCCTGGGATCCAGCCTCACACCGGGCTCCCTGCTCTGCTCTTCTCCCTCTCCCACTCCCCCTGCTGGTGTTCCCTCTCTTGCTGTGTCTCTCTTTGTCAAACAAAAAAAATAAAATCTTAATAAATAAGTAAATAAGAATTTGCTGATTTCTCCCTCCTCTCTGCCCTCTCCATTTCAGGAGCTGGGGAAAGGTAGGGCCCTGTTTTTAGGCCAAAGGTGATGTCAAAGACAGAACTGTGTCAGAGACAAAATGAGCAAAGGCTGCTTCTCCTTAACCTGGGCAAGGGAACCCATCTGTCAGCAGGTTTGTTTTAGCAGGGGTTCTAAAGTGGTGGAAAGTAGAGTGCGTTTATAATGTACAGAGAGGAAACACAGTCTCTGATTGACAAACAACCCCTATTCAGGTGGGATTTTTTGGAAGTAGGGGAGACTTTTTATTTGAACTTTAGGAACACTCAGCATTCCTTGGTTGCCTCAGGGGCAAGTGAACCATCCTGGGAGATTTCAAAAGAGGCCAATTGTTCAGTACTAGGGGTGGGGCTGTACCACAGCTGGTCATATCCTGGAACACGTAGGGGGTCCACGGAATCCTTTTTTTGATGTCATACCATCATAATGATCCTTTGGTAATAGACAGGAATGGCTACCCGGCAGACAGTTTCTCAGTGAAGATAGGGTTGGCCAGCTAGCAAGTATTACTCTAGGTGGGGGTCACTGGCCTTTCCCTTCCTTTCTACTTCCTTTCTTCTTCCCTTCCCTTCTTTTCTTCTGCCACACTCTCCCTCATGCAGTCTGACTTTCCTTTGATCTCCACTTTGAGCCTTTCTTTGGCATTCTTCCTTGCTTTGACCTTCCTTCTGATCCTTACATGACGCCCGCTCCTGCCTTGGGGCCTCCGATCTCTCTTTCCTCTCCCTGGAACATTCTCCTCCTGGATCTGCACATCTGCACATCTGCATCTCCTGGATTTGCACTGTCTTTCCTCTACACAGGCCTTACCTCATCACCCCACTTAAACCGATCTTTTAAAGGAAGGGAAGAGAAAGAATCTATATTCAAATTTGCTTCTGCAGGAATAGTGATACTCTGAAAGTTACATGAGACTCTAACAACAATGGTTACTTCTGGTAATGAGCAATAAGAACCATCTGAGAATATGGGAGTGAGCACTGGAGGGTGAGTTTTAGCAGATATATCTTTCTATGTATTCTGATTTTTGAATCATGTGAATGAATTACTTATCAAAATATTTTTAAAAACTGAAAATACATTAACAGGAACATCAGCCCCTTTGCCAGCCACCATCACTATACCTCATGTATGCCTGTGTGTTTTTTTGAAAATGACTTTTTTCATTTTCATGGTTAGTTAATGTGTCTGAGTATAGAAGGCTAAGTTGAAGATAATTTCAGCACAGAATTTTGAATTTGAATTTTTTCTTCCCTGTTATCTAGTATCCAGGGTTCCTGATCAGAAATTGAATGTTTTGTTTTGTTTTTCTTTTTTGTGGGTGACCTATCTTTTGGGTTTTTTCCTCCTCTTTATGGAAACTTGTAGAACCATCTCTTTATCTCTAGTAATTTTACCCCACTTTAAAACATTGTGGTAAAATCCAAATAGCATGAAATTGACCATTTTAGTCACTTTTAAGTGTACAGTTTACTGGTATCAAGTACATTCATATTGTGTACCCATCACCACCATTCACCTCCAGAACTCTTTCCATTTTGTTAAACTTACACTCTGTACCTGCTAAATAATGATTCACTATTCCCTCCCTGGCAACCGCTGTTCGCTTTCTGTCTTATGAATTTGACTACTCTGTGTACTTTATATGAGTGGAATCATACAGCTTTTTATATCTTGTGTTTTTAGAGCACTTTTCAGCATTTCTTTTTTTTATTCATTTGCTTATTGTTTATCACCTCCATTGCATTTTAAGTTCCTTGGAAACATGGACAGTGCTTCCCTGAACATCCCTGTATGCTCAGAACTGACAGCAGTGCTTGCAACAAAGTAGGAAGTGAGTGGATGAATGTTGAATGGTACCAAACATGGTAGTTCCTCCTGGGGGAGGAAGATTTACATCACTTTCACAGAAGAGATGTGAACCTGGTTGATATTTAACACGTCACCAACTGTCTGGAATATGGGGTGAGCTTGGGTCTCGATTGCCTGAATTTCTGACTCACTGTGTACTATTATAATGGAATAACCCAAATAAGTCCCCATTTAGTATAATTAAGATCCAACTACCACTATAAGACAATTTGGGAAAATTCTTATGATAAGTAATCCTTAAGTAGAGTTTCTTAGTTGGCAAATAACTGGTCTTTCTTTTTTTCTTTTTTTTCCCCCTTCTCTTGTCTTGAAGCAGAAGATTATTCTACAGTCATCAGATAAATACCAGCTTATCCTCTGCTTAATAGAACCTTGCCTATAATCTTGTTAGTGTGCCAGTCTTCTTTCTGGGATAGATTTAGGCTAGACTAGATGGGGTCGAGGGGTGGTGTCAGCAACATTTTCTTTAAGGGCTAGATACTAAATATTTTAGGCTTTGTGGGCCATATGATTTCTGTCCTAACTATTCAACTCTGCTGTTGTAGCATAAAAGTAGCCAAGAAAATAGATAATATGTAAGGGTATGAGTATGGTTGTGTTCCAATAACACTTTCTTTATGGATATTGAAATTTTAATTTCACATAATTTTCACATGTCACAAAATATAATTCTTCCTTAGATTTTTTTCTCTACCCATTTAATCAAAATCATTCTTAGTTCATAGGCCATATGAAAACTGGCAGTAAGCTCAATTTGGCCCATGGGCAGGAGTTTGCCTACTTCTGGGCTACACTGTTATCACTTTGAAGGAAGAATTACCTGTGAAAGGTAAAACAGAAACCCAGGTCGTGCAGGGCATACAGAAGACAATATATAGATGTTCACATTTCATTGAGTATGAATGTTCTTGAAACCAACAGGAAAAAAAGAGCTTTGTTAACTCACTTGTAACAATAAACACACAGATTCGCTTGTAGCAATAACCACCATGTGTATAATAAACACGCAGGTACACTAAAACGTGCTCCCCCCCCAGGGAATAACTTTAGCTTCATTCCTGAAATAAATTATTCTAAGACTAAATTTAGACACTAACTGAAAAGCCTGCATTGAGCCAAGTTGAATAAACTATTTACCTTCTTAGTAGAAAGGAAAAATATCACCTCAAATTGGTTGTAGCGAGAGTTCATTTCACGTGTATGAATTCTTCTGCTGGGTCTCATTATTGTCCTTTATGTTCTTTATCTGTAATCACTCAGCTTAAAGAGAAATCGGCAGCATTCGATGAGAGTTTGTGTGTGTATACCACTGAGTTTAAAGATGAGAAAACTGAGACTCCTGAGTCGTTGAGAGACTTGCCTGAAGTCACAGCTACCACAAGCAGACCCAGGCAGTATGACCCTAGAACTCACTCTTTTTACCACTCTGCTATTTTTAAATCATCACACCTTTTAATTTCCATGCTAATAATATTCTTTCTCTTCAAGGGAAATTGTTCCCTTGGTAAAGAGAGAGTGAGTGTTAAAAATATTTCACCCACTTCAATAAATAAACTGTGATATATAAATATTCAAGTCTTAAGTACAGACTCATCAGCCTGGCAAAGTAAGTCCTACCCAAGACCTACTCAGGGAAACCACCTGGGTTCTATGCACGAAAACCAAAATAGCCTTTTTGGAAGGAAGCATAGGATTTTTTTAAATTTTATTTTTATTTTTTTTGGCAGAAACATAGGATAAGAATACATTTGTCTGTAGAAATGCTCACTTTGAACAATGAACTTTGGAACACTGAAAAATAAAATAAAATTAAAAAAAAAGAAATGCTCACGTTGCCGGATTTCAATATATATGCAAAGCATAATTAAATAAATACAATTTCAAATTGGTGCTAGTAAAATACTTGTAGATGGAAGTGTTTCCATCAATATAAGAAGCTAAGCAAAGTCCATATTATTTAAAAATACTAATTGCAGTCACCATTGTCTCTTTTGAAGGAAGGCTTTTGGTCAAAACCTGTTCCAGAATGCTAAATATTGGATCTGGCAGGTAAAATCCTATGTTAGTGTAAGTGATTTTTCTCTTCATTGAACCTACCTGGGAAACCAAATGATAGAGATATGAGACCCTGTGATGATTTTTTTTTATATTTTATTTATTTATTTGACAGAGAGAGACGCAGAGAGAGAGAGGGAACACAGTAGGGGGAGTGGGAGAGGGAGAAATAGGCTTCCCGCTGAGCAGGGAGCCCGATGCTGAGCTCGATCCCAGGACCCTGGGATCATGACCTGAGCCAAAGGCAGATTCTTAATGACTGAGCCACCCAGGCACCCCGAAACCCTGTGATGATAATAGTTCATTCTTTCCCAATCTCATATATTTTAATCTCATAATTTATCATTGCCATTGAGAAGTTAAAATAAAAATGTGGTTTAGTTTGACCTTAAGTAATAAGGATAAAATTAGACAGAAAGTGCCACTCTTGGATGAGGCAGTTATTCAGTGTTCTTTATTTAAAACCACTTCCTATATCTTCGATCCCTTCTGTCCCAAATAAGAAATAAAAATATTTTGAACTTCACTGCATCATGTAATTTTTTAAAAAAAAGTTTATTTGGAGGGGGGTGTGAATAGGGGGGTGGGGCAGAGGAAGAGGGAAAGAGAGAATCTTAAGGAGGTTCCACACCCAGCATGGAGCCCCACATGGGGCTGATCTCATGACCCTGAGATCATGACCTGAGCCAGAATCAGGAGTGGACTCTTGACTGACTATGCCACCCAGGTGCCCCTGCATCATCTAATTTTGAAGTATTTTCACATACACGAACTGAGTTTATCTGTACAACACTGATGGGTGTTCTTGCTCCTTTTTACAGATGAGGAAATTGAGAAAGGTTAGATGAATTTGCCAGGATGAATTTTTCTATCCTCTCATTTATTTTTTGAAGCGACTCATTTTATTATCCAGCTTCTCATAAGAAGACATTGTGGAGAAATGAGACTATGATGAGTATTCCATAATTCTTCCTGGTATGTGGATAAAGAAATTTAACTGTTGGTGGGATAGGAGAAAAATTGCTGTTTGTCCTTTGACTTACTTTTCTTAATAATATTAGACACCATCTACTGAGTTGTTACTCTATGGCAGGCTATATAAGAAGCATTTGATGGACATTGACATTTTAGTTATCATGATCCTTAAGTGGTAGGTACATACAGATGTGGAAACTGAGGCTCAGAGATACTAATTTAACCAAGATTATATATCCAGTAAATGGTTAAACAGGGCTCAACCCAGATCAGCTGATCCCAAATCCCAAGCTGTTTTATGCTCTTTACTAATTCTTTAGAATTATAATATATAATAAAATATTCTATATTTTGCTTAGCTGTATCATTTCATGGCCCTTGTAGGGAACTAAGTTTCCTGTAACTTATATAAAAATTAAATAACTTGAAAAAATCAGAGGTTGGTTGTAGGCTGTTTTTGTTTTTGTTTTAATTTTGTTTTTGATAACATTCTATACTGTGGAGTTTGGAGAGATGAGTCTATGAAAAGCCACAGAAGCTTCTACTTGCTGTTGTTCCTTCTGGACCATAGACCCGGGCTGACAGCACCTGCAGTGGTCGGTCTGGGGATCCGGGTACTGCCTGTACCTGCTGTGGGTTCCCCTGGGGGAGTCCTAGCTCAGCCAGGAGCCCAAGTTCTTCAGCCACAAGGGGGATTTCTCGAACCGCTGATCACAGTAGAAGATTTCCCCTAAAGACTTCATCTTCTTCAGAAGTGGGACTCGGTGACATGATTCAATGCAAAGATTTGCATGCAATGGGGGAGGCGGGAGTGCTGCATTTGGGGGTCCGGGGGAGGCCCCGCACCACCTTGGGGTACTCTCGCATTGTGGCAGTGTGCCCGTGGCCTTCGGGGCACTCTTTCCGCTCTCACAGCCACCTATGAGAGGCCCACGTTTTTTAAACGTGTGTTTGAAAGTAGAACATCACTTTAATGCAACTAGTACCAATTGGAGGCAAATCATAGGGGTATATTTACAGATTAACATTATTACCCCCTACCGCCTGCCGGCAGCCCACTTTCTTGAATCCTAGGCACTCAGGACCCACCACCTTCCCTTTCTGAGTAAGAGGGTTGTACTCTACCACCCTTCCTTCCAGTCTATGCCTTGTTTTGCACTTTTCTTTCATCTAGTTCAGCACGTTGTACATGATCAGCGGGCAACTCAGGCCCAGAAAACTTTGAAGGACTGGCAGCCAGCGCTATCTGCCTGTCAGTATTCTCATGCAGAAGGAGAATTCTGACGTTTGATGAGCAATCCCTCTCCCCACAAAAAAGAATTCTGGGTGGTGAGATTACCGTTGTGGTATCGAACTTAGAGTGAGAAACGGGGTATGGAGAAGGAAGAGATCATTTTTCGGAGGAGATTTATCTTTGGGCTAGAATCGTCAGAACTGGATTTGAACCAAGGCTGTGCAATCCTTTAGTCTGTGTGTTCTGGTACAAGTGATTTAACGTCTCTGATTCCGAGCTTCTTTACCTGTAAAATGGGACCAGTAATGAAATCTGTCTCAAAGGGTTGTCGTGTGTGATTGGGTGATGCTAATTAAGTACTTTTAGATGATTAGACGAAAAGGCCTATGTACCCTTCCAGCCCTCAATAATACGGCCACAGCCAAGGGTGCGGCTTGAGGCTAATGGCTCAAAAGGTGTGTGTGTGTGTGTGTGTGTGTGTGATGAATCCTCAGGATCTAACATTTCATTTCGTCCCTCAAGCAAATACAAGAACAAAGCATCTTCCTATCTCTTACTCAAAAGTCATAATGCCATGACCTTCTCTGGGCCTCCCTGGAGTGTTTTAAAGGCACAGGCAAGGCCTGGGGTTTAGGGATACATTGTGAATTGAACCATGAGTTAAAAGCAGATGAATGCTTTTAACTCACAGTTCAATAACTGTGTGACTTGCAACAGGTCACATCACCTTTTTGAGCTTTGATCCCACCTTTACAAAACATGAGTTGTTGTAAGAATTGATGAGACAATATTTAAAACACATGCAAAATATTTAGCAATCAATAGCTAATCTGGGTGCTGTTGTTACTATTACCTACCATTGGATTCCCTGGGCCCAGCTGACCAGCTGGTCCAACTTCTACGGTAAGGGATTTAGGCTTCCAAACAGCAAATGAGGTCTGAAAATATAATGGCTCCAGTATTTGTTCTTATAAGCCACCTATGATCCAATCCTTGAAGTATTTTGTCCTGTGGAAAAAGCAAAAAAGCTAAAAGGAAGGTGGTTTGGAAAGCTGACAGTAGGTCACTCTGCTGAGTTATATTAGTAGCAAAAGCCAGCATTAGACTTCTTGGAGAAGCAGCCTATAATTAACTGTGAGGGCAACAAATCCTTTCAAACATCTTCATTTTACAGAGTGCTCCTTGATTTTGGCACTTCCTTACTATCCTTTTCTCTTTCTTGGGTCCAGATATACATACATTGAATTACTTTGAATAGTTAGCCAAGGAGCACAGATACTTCTTTTATTGATAAGTCAGGAGCATTGTTCCCCAAGGAAATCTGAGGTTACTGAATTTATTCAGCTCACTTTTCAGAATCCTTTGTTACTTTATGTGGGTTTGATCCCATACAGATGGCACATCTGAAATAAAGTGACAGCTTTCTAAAGATTCTCTTTTAAATAATGTTCTAGGGCCCAGAGAACTAATTACTTAGCCAGCAATCAAAGACTTTATTCTCACTTGTATACTTTGCAACTCCAAAGGATAACAGTTGGCAAATTTGTTAGTGCATGTGAATCTAGATGCAATTAAAATTCCTAGAACAAATTCTTGTTTGTGTTTAGGCATGGATGCTGAGCTTTAATATTTTTGTGCCAATCTACTCAGGAACAGTTGAACACTTGATTCAGTAAATATTTGTTGAAGGTCTACTTGGTTCATTGCGGAATGTTGAATATAGCCATTACACCTCAGTGGGAGCAGGTGGGCATTTTAGACAACCAACTCAGGTGTACAAGAAGGGAAATATAGTTTCTTTACTAGGGAGAAGGAGCAGATCAAATTTAGAGGATCTCCCCCACCCCTCTCACCCTGAATTTTTTTCTTCTGTCATCCAGAAAGGTAGCTTGTTTTGCTTCCTCCCTTCCAGGGAGGTTTATGACACTTTTGAAAGAAGACGTCACAGCAAACCTTCCTGGATTTAGTCTCCAAAAGCCTAAGCCAAGGTTAACAAATCCAAATGCTTAGAAGGGTCTGGCAGATAAAACGATGGGAGGAGAGCGCTGGAAGGGTCCGTGGTGAGCTGGAGGGCATGTGGTTTGGATAAAGCAGGCGGCTGCTTCACCGTCCCAGCTTTTGTTCTGTGGGATGTGTGCCCAGAAAGGCCAGACTTCCAATTTTTTAAAGGGAAACTGAAAATCCAACTTTTTTAATACAAAGAAATTCCAGCCCCAAGTTTCTTGGGAGAAGAGAATTAGACAAAGAGATAGGTTCCCCAAGACTAAAAATGGAATTTCCTGGGTTCAGAAAGATATATAATTTTGTGACTTCCATAGAAATAGAGATCTTCAGCCAAAGCCCCATGACAGCCCCTCCATGGATTGAGAAGGAAGAAATGGCATCATGATTTTCTATGGAGAAGGGACGCCAGGCATTGGGATTTCCAGGGAAGCCTCCGAAAATTACAGCAAACCAATAAAATGAGTTTTGGGTATAGAATCCCAATTTAAGGAAAGAAAAGAAACGATGGATATAAAAAATTAAAATATTTAATGGGATTGCATAAGATAATATTATCTCTATGAGTTTACTTATAGCAGAGTAGTTTAACATAACCTGGTTCCGAATACAGAATTTGAATTTTAAATCTCAAATTTACTTGCTGAGAGAGCATCTGGAGGAAACTTATGTAAGCTCTCAATGTATCAGTTTCCTCATCTTATTTTTTTAAAAAATTATTTATTTGAGAGACAGCAAGAGAGAGTGCATGAGCAGAAAGACCAGAGGGGTAGGGAGAGAGAATCCCATACAGGCTCCACGCTGATCATGGAGCCCAACGTGGGACTCCATCTCACAAACCTGAGATCGGGACCTGGGCCAAAACCAAGAGCCGGATGTTTAACTGACGGAGCCATCCAGGCGCTCCTCGGTTACCTCAACTTTAAAATGGAAATGATGCTTAATAATACTAGGCTTACCCTCACTGTATTATGAGAATTAAGGTAAATGATAGTGTGTATCTGATATGTTAAACAAGCAAGACTTGAAATATAATCAGAAATCATCTTTATTTTAATCTCCCGTTGTCCTTTTAAAATTAATTTGGTAGGAAAGTCCTTCCTCGGTTCCTGGTTGAAAATACAGATTGATCAATGAATTTTCCTCTTCCTTTTAGAGATTAAGAAGCTTTTCAGATATTCAATGTCACAAGTACTATTTCAATTCTGAAAATGGTCTGATCCCATATAAAAATAAAAGCTCCAAATTTGATTTAAAGTTGGATCTTCTCTCTCATCTCGAGGATGGGAAGGGGAAAGGAAAGCTCTCAGCCATTTGGCACTGCTCTGAGATGGCATCGTGCCCATGGGCCTGCAGGCAGCTAAATATGGACTGATTCTTGGCCATTTTTGTATGTCCCTCAGGGGCCTCCTCTGAGAGAATGTCCTAGAAATGCAGGCAATGCTCTCTCCTCCAGCCAGCTACTTCTTCTTACTGTCCGTGTTTTGCTTTGTTTTGTTTTTCCTCTGGTGGTCCACAGGGGAGACTGTATCTCTGGCTGTCCTATTACTCCCGTCCACGGTGCTCTGAGGTAGGTTTTACAACAGTCCCATGCTGGCACAGGGGAAGGATTTAAAAAACCCTATTATTATTACTATGGTTGGAAAGAACTGTTTGAAAGAATTGCACGAAAAGAAATGTTTATCTAGTTCCAAATTAGGCACCTTGTACCATAGATACATTTTAAGTATTTTTCTTTTCTTTTTTTTTTTAAAGATTTTATTTATTTATTTGACACAGAGAGAGAGATCAGATCACAAGTAGGCAGAGAGGCCGACAGAGAGAGAAGAGGAAGCAGGCTCCCTGCTGAGCAGAGAGCCCGATGCGGGCCTCGATCCCAGGATCCTGAGATCATGACCTGAGCCGAAAGCAGAGGCTTTAGCCCACTGAGCCACCCAGGCGCCCTTAAGTATTTTTCAAATAAAAATTTGCCAGGTGGGTGTTCTTCCCATGTATCTGTTGTAAGTGCCATGCAAGAGTTTACAAAGTGTGAATGGACCAACATAGGATACATTAGCTGAATATATGCAGATTTTTATGAAAGGGGCACGAGAGACTTTCTGAAATGGACAGCATTTGAGTTAGGCCTTTGAGGGCGAGGAGGGTTTTGGCACAATGGGCCCAGATAGCTGGAAGGAGGAAGGAGTGGGAAAACAGAAACAAATGAAATGTGTGTACAGCTCATGCCTGGGTGACAGCATGTTACAGCAGAATTCAATTATGGATGATGGTAAAAATTAGTATTGATGAAAGATTTACTGAATCCTTCACTTGGACTACCTGATTTCTTCTCAACTCTAAGAGGCTGGTACTAGTATTATTTTCCTCTTATGCAGAAGGAAATGGAGCCACAGTGCGGTGAATGTAATTGCCTCAGATCGCCCAGCTGGGACTGGAACTCTGGCTGTCCTATCTGAGCAACACCATGATAATTACACTACCCAGGACCCTTAGTTTTTAGGTTCCACAGGAGGGCATTCACACAATATACACTGGATCATAAAGAAGGTTCAGGATGGCCTGCTTAAGAAAAAATTGTAGTTACATACGTAAATCTTAGATAAACTTTTAGTTTTTACTGTAGTAATCATTTTTATAATTTCCAGCCATTCCTTCTTCCTTTCCTTCCTCCTTTATCAAATATGTTAATTCAGAGATGGTGTTAGTCCTAGGATACACAATGGTGAACCAAAATATGTGGTCTTTGTCTCCATTGGGGATTATATTCTAATGGTGGAGATAGATATTCAAATAATATCTAAGAGTAAAAATTGCAGGCATGATTTTTATCCAAATAAAAGGAATTTGGAGCTATTAGAACTTAACACGAAGGACTTTGATTTGAAAAGCCTGGGGTGAATCAGTGACATAGAACTAAGTTCTGAAAGATAAGAGTTAACTAGATGAGTCTGGAAGAGAGGAGTGGCCAGGTGGTAGGAGCAGCATATGCAAAGTTCCCTTGGTAGGAAGAAGAAAGCCTGAGTGGTTACAGATGAGCTGTGTGCAGAGTAGACACTACAGTGGGAGCCTGGTCACGTGGAGTTTTGCAGTTTACATTAGAGTTTAACCTTTATCCTAAAGGTGAAGCATTCTGATTGTAGTATTTTAAGCAAGGGCAGCATCACAATCCATTTGCATTTTGAAAATACAGCCCTAGGCACACCTGGGTGGCTCAGTCAGTTAAGGGTCTGCCTTTGGCTCAGGTCATGATCCCAGTCCCACATGTGACCCCCTGCTCAGTGGGGAGCCTGCTTCTCCCTCTTCCTGCCAGTCCTCCTGCTTGTGCACCCTCTCTCTCTCTCTCTCTCTCTCTCTCTCTCTGACAAATAAACTAGTAAATCTTTGAAAATACGGCCCTCATTGCACTATGTAGAACAGATTGGAAGTGAGAGAAGCAAAAGGAGGTGGAAGGGTTAGGAAGTAATGAGTCAACCAAGTGAGAGAGTAGTTGCTTGAACCAAGTGGTGGGAGTGAGGAAGAGATGGACAGATTCAAGAGATACATAGAGGGTGAAATCAACTGAACTTTCCAATTAACTGGATATGGGAAGGGATGAAAAATGGGGGTGGCATCAAGCAGACTCTTTGTTTCTGACTTGGAAACTGGATGGTTTGCCATCATCAAAAAGGGTAAACTAGAAATAGGTTTTTGTTTTTGTTTTATTTTTTCAAGGATTGAGTTGAGTGACAGTGGCAGGGAAGAGCATGCATTTTGAGTTAAGGCACCTTTGAGACCTCAAAGATTTTTGGTAATGAAGTTTTATTTTATTATTTTTTAAAGATTTTATTTATTTATTTGTCTGAGAGAAAGAGAAAGGAGAGAGAGAAGAAGCAGGGGGAGCAGCAAGCTCCCTGCTGAGCAAGGAGCCTGATGTGGGACTCGATCCCAGGACCCTGGGATCAGGACCTTAGCCAAAGGCAGATGCTTAACCAAATGAGCTACCCAGCTGTCCCAGGAATGAAGTTTTAGCTTTGACTTTTCAACGCAGCTCCTGCCAACACCTACCTCTGATTTTCCCATTCATGGTTCAGCTCTTACGGGAGAGCTTGGTCTTCACAGACTGTCAAGGGCTGCTGCCTAGCACCACTTACTGGATATGCCCTTGAGCCCCTCAGAGGTGACCTCTCTCTCCTGCAGACCCCACAACTATTAATAATTACGTTGCTGATGATATGTGTAGTTTAAGAAACTTCAACATTTTTTCCTAAACATTATTTGAATGACTTAAAAAAACATCACATACCTTATAAATTAACACGTTTAACTGGGTGATCAAGTGTCCATTGGCAAAATTTCATGTGAGGAAGTAGCTAAAGGAGTTGTTCTTTCTAATTTGGAGATCTGGGTTACTAAGCCATGACTTGCAGAGATACTATCTTCCTCCCTCCAGCCCTTCCTTCTGTCCTTCTCTGAAACACTTCATTAGATACCTCAGTGAAACTGCTAAACCGTCAATGATCCACCAGATGGCACCAAAATATTATATTCCAAGTATGAAGCCCTCTCCACGCCTTCAGGGAAAAGAGCCCAAACCTTCTAGAGACTCAGATGATGAAGCACAGCCACATGTGCAAGTTCAACAGAATTAAAAATTCCCACTCCAACTTCTCAGGATATTTGGTGTTAGATTTTATCAGGAGAGGGAGAGAGAGAATGAGACTTGCTCAGGAAAAGAACACTATTTTTTAATTTTTCTTCTTTATATTCTGGTCAACAGGCTGTGATGGACATTGCACAATGAGGAGCATGAATATTCCCAGGGACCCTGTCATTATCATTCACTGTTTGCTTCACTATTCTTTCCCGAGTGCTAAAGCTTGCTTGTTACAGAACTGAGTGTCTCAAAGAATAGAAATATGATGCGTCCCTCTTATCAAAATATCAACTGAGATTAGTGAAAACCAATCTATGCATCCAGTAACCTAGCTAACCAGAAGAGAAAAGCTAGCCATTTCCTCCAATTTTAAGAATATTAATCATCTTTCTTCAATTCCAAAATTTAATTATCATTGACATAGCAAAATTAGTGTGGGCGACCATTTAAATTATGAAGACAATAAAATTAAAATATATCTACCCGGTATTATGTTCTAAGTGCAGAATAGTTGTTTCTTAAAGCAACATAATTAATAATTATGTTGCTGATGATACATGCAGTTTAAGAAACTTTGAGGGTTTTTTCCCCTAAACATTATTTCAGTGGCTTAAAAAACACCACACACCTTATAAATTAACACTTTCACTGGGTGATCAAGTGTCAATTTGGCAAAATTTCAAGTGAAGAAGTAGCTATAAGGAGTTGTTCTTTCCGATTTGGAGATCTGGGTACTAAGTGATGAATGACTTCGCCAGGGTGACTGAAAATGGATAAAGGGGCAGTAGATATTATTTTTTTATTATTTTTATTCTTCTTTGAAAGGGGAAGAAATGAATAAATACACAGCATGAAGTGAATTTTAAAAAGGAAGTCATATTAAAAAGTAATTTGGTGTTATTAGTTTTATGTGTACACTTTTATAATATTTTACAGTGTTCTCTTCTGTAAAATTTTGCCAGCAATTGTAACATGCACATATGTATACATAGAGTACATAAATAAACCTTATTTTACAAAGGTGTGTGTGCATGGGGATGGGTGTTGTGTTTTCACACTGCAGAAAAGAATGTGTCTCACTCAAGATCTTGGATGAGGGCTTGTTTCCCTACCCTGGGGAGTCACCTGAATGTCCACAGTTCCCAAAGTGCTTTGGGAGCACTTAGGCTAAAAGATGCTATTTATTGTGGAGCTATCTTACTTTATTCCCAAGGGAATTTCATCATTTTTGTATTTGTGAAAACTGTCAATGTGTCTTTCTCAAAATGCAATTATTTGCAAGAAGCAAACCAACACAGAGTGGACCCCTTGTCTTCAAAGTCATTTTATTAAGAGTAAATTAGACTGGAAAAATGATAGTCTAAAATGCATTTTCAATAGATTGCTGTCTAAAATGCATTTTCAATAGATTGCTGTCAGGCTCGCTACCTGTCAGACAGAGAGGCCTGAAGCTTCATAGTGACATATGGATTAGCCCAGTCTTCCCTGCAGCGTGAAAACAAAAGACAATTGGTGATGCATGGGGCAAACTCATCTTAAAACAGAGATATCAACAAAGGAATATGACAGCATGAAAAGACAGAGTGCAGTCTGCTGTCCGCATTTGCAAAGAGATTCCGTCTGAATCCATAACTTCAATACACTATGAGACAGAAAAAGAGAAAATACACATTACATGTAATTGTTTGTAGGGTACATCGTTTTAGCAAATGCTGAATTTCATTCTCTAAAGTGAGGAACATGTGGGAACAATGGATAAAATAGCTGCTGTTATAAAAAGTCATTAAGAGCCATATGGAATTACAATTATTTGATTTTTTAAAAATCATCCATCATAGGGACTTTAAATGAATGTTCAAATTTCTCTCCTGCTAATCAACTGAAAAATAAAGCCTGAAGTCACAAAAGAATCTCAAGGGCAAAATCTCTTTTCCCAGTTAGAGCTTTTAACTAGACTGGCGAGGTCACTTAGTTCAGAGTTGGTTTAGAAAAGAAGGGCATATCAAAGTTAAAGAAAATCATACAGATCTGCTTAGGTTTGGGAAAATACAGTATAGATTGTTTTAGCATCCCATGTGAACAATTACATAGCACACTTGTCTGACCAGCAACTTTCAATTAAATAGAAATGAAAGTTTCTCTCATAGCCATTTTAATCCATATATCCTAAGGGACTCCGCAAACAAGTGTAATAACATGATGCAAAAGTTAGTGAAGGAAAATGGTGCATTGAATTATAGAAGCTGCTGAGTATCTAAGCTTGAGATCAGGTGCTAAGAAAACAAAGCAAGATAGTTTTCGAGTTAGAGTGCCCACCGGAGAACAATGCTGAGTTCACTAGGAAAAGTTCAGGAAAGGGCACATTTGGGGTATCCTGAAGGAGTTTATCTATAGCACAGGGATCAGTGATGACTGCTCTTCTGCCAAACTATCATCTGTGTGATGGTCTCTTCCTCTGGTGACAGGGCTGGCTCTGCAAGTAGGAATAAGCAGGCCCCTACAAAGGGTCATTTAAGAGGAGCTGGAAGGCTCATTGGGGTACCATGGTATCTGAGACTTCTGTGATTAGCTGTGTCTTAATGGCCTACCAGAAGCATGTGTTAAGGGCTCACGGATATTTTTTGTAAGTGGGAGAAGGGCATAATTTCTAATTAACATATGAGGGCACCTGGGTGGCTCAGAGGGTTAAAGCCTCTGCCTTCGGCTCAGGTCATGGTCTCAGGGTCCTGGGATGGAGGCCTGCATCGGGCTCTCTGCTCAGCGGGGAGCCTGCTTCTTCCTCTCTCTCTCTGCCTGCCTTTCTGCCTGCTTGTAAGCTCTCTCTCTCTCTGTCAAGTGAATAAATAAATAAAATCTTTAAAAACAAAAACAAAAACAACAACAAAAAAAACATATGAGGGTACTTTAGCACATCCATGCCCTTTCTGGCAAAGTGCAGGGTCCTGAAGATTTGAAGAATGGGACAGATGAGTTTTGGGTGTTATCCTTTGCTGAGTCAGAAAACACACATAAAAGGCACTAAGTTAGAAGTCATGAAGGGCACCTGCATGGCTCAGTTGGTTAACCCTCTGACTTTGATTTTGGCTCAGGTTATAATCTCGTGGATCATGGGATCGAACCCCATGTCAAGCTCCGGGCTCAGGGGGAGTCTGCTTGAGACTCTCTTCTTCTGCTCCTTCCCCAACTCGTGCATGCACTCCCTCTCTCTCTCTCTCTTTCAAGTAAATAAATAAATAAATCTTTAGAAAAAAGAAATCATGCAGTTTTGGAAGGGGCTGAGAATATTAAAAGTTGGTAGGGAAGTAGCAAAAAATTAGGGGTGCCAGTGAAAGCATTTTTGAAATTCATAATTTTGTCTTTATAGAGCTCTGTCCAGATAATTTAGCTTACTAATATTTGCTTTAGTAATATGTAGGGTTAATCCAAGTACAGAAAAATTACATATGAGTAAAATAAACTTGTTCATTGTCCATTTTGCATCACTTTTTACACTTGTGTTTTCATTTAACGTTTCTTTGTTTTCTCTATTGATTGTATCTTTTGTCAATAAATGTTTCTCTCTTCTTTTTTTTTTTTTTCAAGCCCATAGGAACCAGCTTTGATTTCTCATTTTTGGAGCATAAACTCACACCCTTGAAACCACAATGTGTACTCTTCTGATATAATTGCTGTTGACTTTGTTGCTATTAGATTTGCTTTTCTTGCTGTCGTAGCAGTGTGGTTACACTATTATCTGGGCTTTAGCAAACTGTGTCAGATAAGATTGTTTTCAACCACATAAAACAAATCAGTCATTATCCAAATAAGGGTTTATTTTTCTTGCGCAGAAAATAGACCAGGGTTCAGCCCTCCAGGACTGTTATGGTGGCTCTTGTTGACATCAGAGCCTAGGTGCTTTCTCCTGGGTTCCTCCATTTTTGGCCTATGACTTATCCACATGTTACCTCATGAATCCCAGATGTTTGATCTCTAGCCTTCCCTGAGCATTGCCGGTGAAAGAAAAAAGAAATCTACAAGATGAAAGAAGAGTAGTGTTCTTCCTTATCAGGAAAACAGAACTGTCCCAGACAGTCCCAGTCACCTTATGTACATCTTGTTAGCCTGACGGCTGCCTGACAACCACCCCTACTCTGAGAATGCTTGGAAATAGAGTATTGAAGTAGGGCACAAAACCAGTGTTCTATTTTTTTTAGAAGGAGAGGCTTAGATACTGGTGGGTAACTGGCAGACTCGATCCCACACTGATATCTCACAGAATGTATCTAAAGTGGAATAGGATAATGCATTTTTTAAAAAATCAAATATTTAATTGCTTAGGGTATAGAGAAAATATATTGGAAGGAAATGCAACCAGTAGAAGCATGGTTAGAAACTCTAGTTGGGGACATAAAGAGGTTGGTGCTTGGCCCAAGTACATCAAGAAAGTTTTGGGGTTTTTTTTAATTAACATATAATGTATTATTTGTTTCAGGGGTACAGGTAGTTATTTTTTATTTTAAAAGGAATTGAGATTGGCTTGTGTGGAATGAAGAAAGAGGAACAGGAAAGAATACTAAAGTAAAGGAATGGAAAAAGATAGCCGTCTTGCTCCTTCATTAATGTTTGAAAATCAAAGATGGGCCGATGAATTTTAGCTATCTGCACTGCCTATGGTACTGTAAAGATGAGCAAGGGCAGGTTAAAGCCAGGTTAAAGTTTTCTTGACTATTCACTACCTGGGTGATTTGGCCAAGTTTACTCTGCCTCCATCCCCATTTCTGTTTGCAAATGTTATGATGCCCAATATACAGCAATCTATCAAAATAGGTTAAATATCATCATCATTAATTTTATGACTACAAGATGGGAATTATTTCATTGATTCTGGCCTAATCTTCATACAGCTCTTCTGGGTAATCTTGGACAAGTGATGTGTCCCGGGGCCCAGATTTCTTTCTTCAGTAAAATCAAAGAAGTAACACCAAGCTCATGGGTTCTGCCTGTAACAAGTAAGTCACAAAATCATGTAAAAATCCTTTAAATAGGAAAGTGTTATATCAAAGCGGGAGATAGTGTTACCATATTGTCTGTTCTTCCTGCCCACCCCCTTTACTATTCGTTCCTTCTTTTCTTTCCCACTCTCTACTTACTCTCTCAGATGAAATTGGCACAGGGTGGAGTAGATAATACTTGGGATATTTCTAAAAATTAGACTTGACAAGTATGGATGGTATTCCTTCTGTAACTACAAGTGCTCAAATATTTATCTATAAAAAACTGAGCCACAGTCTCAAATTTTCCTTGTGATTTTTAACTCAAATGGAAAAATTGTGTTTTCAAGCTGTGCGTGCCAGAGACCCACATATTATTCTGACATGTTACAACTTCTAATTGCTTCCTTTCAGCTTTGAAAAGTATTAAAATCATCTACCTTTATAATAAACAATTCCCATTAAAAACAATCTCAGCTTGGGAGAGTCCCCAGAGGACAACAGGGCCAGCTACCAGCCTCTGATGGTGAGGGTCCTCAGGACCTTCTGTACACGGCCTCAGGCCCTGGGGCAATTCCATAAGCGGCTGGCCTTAAAGGCACCAGTGTTCCCACAAAGACTGTCAGCTGTAGTCACTTTAAGTGGTCTCTGGTAAGTAGTAAAGAAATGGTTTCAGTAGGATATTCTTAATTTTTAGAGCCTAGGTAGATTCCAACACATTCCTTTTATGCCTCCTACATAATTTTCTATTTGTGCAATATACTGAATCTCTATTTCAATTTTCCATAATTTTACTTAAGGGACACTTAGTACTTGATAACAGCTTTTTCCAAATGGATGCATCAGAACTTTTGCTTTTTTGCCATTAATACTAAACCTTTGAAATGAGACTGAGTAAGAGCTGACATTTTTCCTTTTTATGTGTTAGAAAGAAGAGTTCTTTATATCTGGCTTCGGCTCTCCTTTAGTTTACCTTCTTTTCTCCCATTTCTTCATACCCTTCTTAAAGACAAGATCAGTGCTGTCCAAGATGCCACCCAGTCCTGAGGCAAACCAGGAGGGTGCCATTGTGGTTTGGATTGAGTTCTCAAAGATACAGGACTAGGGAGCTCATGAGACTGCATGATGACGAACTGGTTTACAGTCGGGAAACCCACCACAAATTTATTTATAAATAAGAAGACCAGTATACTAATTTACAGCAGAAAATATTTCTTATCATGACCAGACTCTTTATGACTAACCATCCCTGGTATTAGCAGGCCCACCCCTAAATTGTGTGGGGCCTGGGGCAAGAGTACAGATCAAGGCCCACATCTAAGTGTTTATAAATAATTAATCAATATGTTATTAATTAAAACATGTTCTGTCTTCCTACTTTAATAAATACACCTTCATTATGATCTAGAAGGCCCATATAGGATTAGAATTCTTCGATTCCTTGTGGGAAGGAATCAGCTTCATGGCTCCCAGCCTCCATCCTATGTTCTTCATCCCCAATTCTTTCCCTGACTTGTTAAGGGTCTCACATCCATGTTGGGAACACCTCTGCTGACACAAAGTTCCATCCACCCCACCAGCAATCAGTCACTCATTGGTCATTCCTCTGCCTGTCTCTGGCATGAGACCCAAGGGAGAACTAGAACAGACTCTGGAGACCAGTCTTGGAGCCATTTGGGCAGGTGACTGTAGGGTCTTGGGCACTTAGAACATGAATGTACAGCTGGCCCCGTTGCCCAGAATAGATTTCAATTGGCTCAGGTGCTTTAGGTTTGTGCCCTGTCTTGAGAACACAGGGTGTGACT
Source organism: Ailurus styani (assembly GCA_002007465.1). Taxonomy (NCBI): domain Eukaryota; kingdom Metazoa; phylum Chordata; class Mammalia; order Carnivora; family Ailuridae; genus Ailurus; species Ailurus styani. The sequence goes on along the minus strand of LNAC01000308.1, from coordinate 1,914,883 downwards.
CCTCCTGGCACCGATTATGGTATTCAGCTGCTCTGGCCTTGTTTCAGCCCTTGCTGGTTTGGCTGTATCACCACCTACTTTCTCCCTCCCCAGTCTTGACTGCCACCTCCCCTTTACTCCTTACCAGTATTCCCAGCTTCCCCCACTCTCTCTCTGCCCCTTTGCTCTGCCTAGAAGTCTTTGCATACACAGACATACTTTGTTTCTAGAAAGGGCAAAATTGGGGCGCCTGGGTGGCTCAGTGGGTTAAAGCCGCTGCCTTCGGCTCAGGTCATGATCCCAGGGTCCTGGGATCGAGGCCCGCATCGGGCTCTCTGCTCAGCAGGGAGCCTGCTTCCTCCTCTCTCCTCTCTCCCTGCCTGCCTCTCTGCCTGCTTGTAATCTCTATCTCTGTGTCAAATGAATAAATAAAATCTTTAAAAAAAAAAAAAGAAAGAAAGGGCAAAATTGATTAAATTGAATCAAACAAATGATAAGTCGGCAAGCTTGAAATTCCCCTGAGTCACCTTGCTTGGATTTGCAGTGGGTTCCTCAACTCCTTAGTCACCTGTTTTTAGGAATTTTCTGGGTTTGTGTATCTATTATTAATCTCATTATTATGTAAGCTTCTTTAACCATTGTCAGAAATCATTAACAGATATTTCACTGGTTACCAAGATACTTTTAATATAATCACTTCCCATATTTTTAAGTAAACACAGCATAAATTCCTCCTCATTATTAAATAAACACCTTGAGTTAATAACAAGAACCAATAGTTCTCAAACTCTAGCAAGCATCAGAGTCATCTGGAAGGCTCATGAAAACCCAGATTGACAACTGGGGGATATGTGTGTGCATGTGGGAATGTGCATTTCTAACAAATTCCCAGGTCAAGCTAATGCTGCTGGTCCTGGGGACACACTTTAAGAACCGGAGCTCTCCATGTGCGTGGCTCCCTTCCTCTCCTGGTTCATTCTTCAGTATGGCACAATCCATCTTCCAATCTCACGGTCACTGGCGTTTCTCTGACCACAGCCACCAATGCTCTCCTATGGCTAAATCCAATGGCTAAATCTAAAGAATATTTTTCATCGTCCGTCAGTTCCTTAGAGAATTTCTGATACGTTTGATGTGACTATTCCTTCTATATACCCTCTTTTTTTTTAAAGATTTTATTTATTTATTTGACAGAGAGAGAGATCAGATCACAAGTAGGCAGAGAGGCAGGCAGAGAGAGAGAGGAGGAAGCAGGTTCCCCACTGAGCAGGGAGCCCGATGTGGGCCTCGATCCCAGGACCCTGAGATCATGACCTGAGCTGAAAGCGGAGGCTTTAACCCACTGAGCCACCCAGGCGCCCTACCCTCTTTTTTGAGTTTTTTGTCTCACAACTTTCTGGTTCTTCTACTTCTCTGGATGCCATAGTTTTCTTGCTGCACGCTCTGCTTGGAAGCCTCTCCCCACCTGTCTTTCTAGAATAAAGTCCAGGGTCACTTCTTCAAAGAAGTAGTTTCTTTTCTTGCCTCAAAACATGGATGACCTTTCCCCCCAGCCCCACATTCTACTCTACTTGTGCTTATATCATTTCCTCTCTAACACCTCTAATGGGATATATTTATTAGTCTCCTTGTCAGGGAGAATTTTGACCAGGTTTGGTTTTTTGTTTGTGTGTGTGTGTGGTGTTTTTTTTCTCCTAAATGTTGCTAAATAACAGATGTGAAAGTTTTTTATGGTCCATTATCACCCTGCTAGGTACCCCTGCCCATTTCATTCTTTGGGATGTAGCAAAGGTGTGTTTATATGAGGCACATCAGAACGGTGAAAGCCAAGTCTCTGGGTTGGGATGGATGTCAACTGATCCACTTGACAAAGAGCTAGTTGCCCACAAGGGGAAACCCTTCACGTATGCGGGGGACAGTGGCCATGTTTTGCAGGCCTGGTAGACTGAGGGTGTTAAGTCAGCCCTCATTCATCTCTTGCGTGCCTGAACAATGTCATGGTTGTCTTTCACTGAAAATAGTTTTCAGTTAACATGGCTTTCATGGAGTTGGCGTTCACTTCCTCTTCTCATTAAACCCTCTGCCCTCATCCTTTCCCCTTTCATCTCTCCTTCCTGCTTCAGAAAAGGAGAATCTGTCTCTATCTTCAGAAAAGAAGCAAATGTTTTATCCATTATAGGAGTTCGCTGTGTCCTCTAGGCTTAAATCTTTGGAAGCAAAGTCAGGAAGAAGAAAGACGTTTTTTCTTCTTTGCTTTTATCACCCAATTATGTCGCTTTCTTGAGTAATGTGCCGGGTGCTTCTCTGTAGGATGACGTGCAGGTGAGAAGTACTGCATCCGCAGAAAGGAAATACGTTGGTTGTTATGCTGGAAGATAGTGATTATGCTGGTAGCCTATGATTCGACTCATCATGCTGCTAGAGGGCTCGACAACAACCACTCTGTGGCCAGGAACTCTGTGCTAGTCACCCTCGTGGCCACCTGGCCTGTCCCAGCTGGCACGCTGTTCTTGTTTACTAGGGAATCCGGAGACATCGTCGTCTTACACACAATGATAGCCTCTTGCTACATTGTTAGAATTTCAAAGAGTATGCTGTTAAACCCCTACCATTAATGCACTCTTGGGGCTTCTAGTTCTGCAGGTCTGAAAAGAGCCCCTTGAATAATGATCCCCTCCCCACTCCGAAGCCCCATTTCTCCGTATAATCCAGGGTCAGTTGCAGCAGTAGGAAAGCCGGCAGCAGTCACATATGTGTAAGTCAAGCTTCTCTCCATCTGCTTCCTCCTTAGGGAAAATCTAACGCTAAAATGACTTTCTAAGGGGAGGAAGCACAGCTGCTGTCACCGCCATCTCTACAGAGTCGCGGGATAAAAAAACCTGCTTCCTCTCCCCCTGAGCCCCCCTTTCTTTTGGACACGTTCTGAATGGCAGCGGTGATTCACTCTGCTGTGAGGAGGCTGGCTCCCACAGCACCTCCCTCGTGGCTCTGGCCTCCACCCATTCGTCTTCTGGCCCTGGGAGCCAGGAAGACAGGACTATTTCTATCTCAGGCATCTGTGTTTCTGATCAGCTGGTGTTTTAGGCCAATCGAAGTGTGAGGAGGAACTGGAACTACTTCACGTTTCTCTGAAGTCGTGCTTTCATTCGGGTGAGGGGCAGAGAAGTATGTGCTGCTCCCGAAATGCCAGAGTCACGGGACAGGGAATTTAGGGGAGATGCCACTGCCGTCTTTGGGAATTCTGCTGGAGTGCAGGACACTTACAATGTGGGCTCTGGAGAACACCTTCAGACAAATCTGGCAAGTCTGTGTGTTTCTCATCAAAAATGAAACAAACAGGTTCTAAACAGAATCACTTCTGATTTCTCTGGCCCTGAAGATAAGATTGCCAGCCTGGGCAAATGATCTCAGGTTTTTACTTTAGTTAACCCCTCCATGTGGAAGTCCTGATTTTCTAGAAGGGTTCTAACTTTTAATATCAAAATTTTATATTAACAACTCTTAGTTTCTTAATTGTTTTCCCATGTACTATCATTCTTCTCAAGAAGGATTATTTACTCTGATGTAGTGGGCTTGAATGTAGGACCTGAGCATCTGTATTATTTCAGTCCTCCCCCAGTGGATTCTATTGTACAGCAAAGGCAGAGAACCACTGATTGAAAATCTGTAAGATTGTCTCACTCTAAAATGTTATTTCAGGAGTCAAAGACTTAATAGTAACCTACCGATGTAATTTATTGATTGGTTTCTTGCTCTATACGTTAACAGTACACAGTTGGCATCTTTTAACTCCATAATTTGTTTTTGGTACAGAAGTATATTGCAACTGGAATATAGGGCTACATGGATTGTTTCCTCAGTGACTTAATATTAATACCATGATACCTTACTTTTTATTGTCATTTACATTTTATCAACAGCTTTTATGCAATCTCATTTTATTCTCCAAACAATTCCATATGGTCAATGTGCTGACATTTGTAATAGGATGGGAAGAATATTTCTGTAATGCTTCATGAGAAATATGCATGGAGCACTGGGTGTGGTGCATAAACAATGAATCTTGGATCACTAAATAAATAAAATTAAAAAATTTTAAAAAATTTAAAAAAAAAAGAAAGAAAAGAAAAGTAGCTTTTCTTTCCACATCCAATCTACCCTAGGGTCCCAGAAAGAGTTCAAAGTCAGGGATGTGAAATAAACAAAACACTTGACAAACGAAAAGAAGTATAAATCTTGCCCCTTCCACGCCATGTGGGAGTGAGGAGGAAAGGCTAAGAAATGAGGGAAGGCAATTGGTCGGACATGATTGTATGCCTTCCTTTCTCTGGGTTGGAAACCCAAGAGGGCATCTGGGAGAGTAGTAGTCATTTTGAGAGGAAATCTAAAGCAGAGCTGGACATTGGCCTCTACTGAAACATAGGGATGGAAATAAAAGTGGAAGCAAGACATAATTATGCAAAGTTCCATGTTCTCATCAAAACTTACCTAATTGTGTCTCTTCTGTGTGGACACTGGCAGCTGAATGATTTAAGATGGCTGCGTCAAACAGAGAGGAGTAGAATAGAGACTATGTGGCCAGACAGACCTAGCCCAGCCTGAACACTTCCCAGTTTGTTCTCTTTAAACAAGTCACTTAACATCTCTCAGCTGAGAATTCTTGTCAGTGTCAGATGCATACATCTAGCTCTTAGAGTGATAGGAAGCTCTTAGCTACAAATAGCAGAAATCCTAACTCAAATTCTTTTCAAAATGAAGAAATATATTGGATAACATAATTGAGAAAGACCAGAAGATTGACAATGATCAGGTATGGTTGAATCAATGGCCTCATTTCTTTGTGATTCTGTAACTTTGCCTTCCTGCCTGTGATGACTTTTTTCTCATACCAGCATTGAGATGGTTGCAAGAGTTCTAGACCTTATAATGCACAAGGAAAATTCAGAGAAAAAGAGGCCATTATTTGCAACTCTCTCTTCAGTGTGAGGAAATGTCTCTCCCAGAACTGCCATCAAATTGCTCTTTAAGTGTCCATTTGGCCAAATGGTAGCACATGCTTATTTGTGAGCCAAAGTTTTAATTAATGCTTATCACCGAATGGCTCAATGGATTATTCTTAGAATAGTTAGTCCTAACAATCTTAGAGCAATCTGAAGCTAGCACTAGCAGTACGGTCATCTCTGCCTGAAGCACATGGGTTATGTTGGGAGGGGTGGATACTTGAACCCAAATTAGAGTACTTTTTGAAAAGAGAAAATGGGTGGTGGTGAGACAACCAACCATTAATATTTACCACAATTATATAAGCTACAGCCACCGTATTTGACATGTGGTGAGCTTTCACTCAGTGCTGCCTCTATTTCTCTTGTAAGCAGTACTTTACAAAATTCAAAGAAAGTAAACAGATTTTAAGTGGTAGACAGTAAATAGTTCAGTGGGATCGGGGAAAAAAATAGAGAGTTTATCCGTTAGTGTCCCAAGAGCTAACACATGACACACTGAATTGAGACAACTGAGGAGAATTTTAGTAAATATTTACAAAAGCAAAGGAACCAGGAATAGAGACAGACCCACTGTGGTGTTAGCAATGAGGAGTATGTTACTACCCCTGTGCCCGAAGGGGCAAAAGGGGGGAACTCTTAACAAAACCTCGGGAGAGTAGCTGCCAGTTGTTCTCAATGGTTCTCCTTGGGGCACATTCGGAACACTGTGGATTGTCATGACTGAGGGGATGCTCTTGGCATCCAGTGGATAGAGCCCAGGGATGCTGTTAAACAGATGCAAACAACAAAGTGTTATATCTGGCCCAAGATATCAGTAGTGTTAAGGTTCAGAAGATCTGTCCTAGAGAAAGCATTGTGAAGACAGGACTGTGGGAGTGTGGCCTTTGTGTATAACTGAAAGCAATCTGAGACAGGGAGAGAGCTGGGGCAAGAGGTATTTCTCCCTCCATCCTACCTGCCCATCTTTCATCAGCTCCCATTGGGCAAAACCAACCTAAAGCTAGAAAGCAAGGAATTTCATAGATGCGGACCATAAATGTCAACCCCACAGGACACAGAGTAAGGTGGAGAAGGGTGGAGAGTACACCTGGAAGAGCAGGTGAAAAATATCTAATGCAGAGGGAAAGAATTGGGATGTGGGTCAGAAACCATCAAATATGGATTATTTGATATGGTTCAACCTAATGGAATCTGAAGGCAGGCAGGCAAGATGCAGGTGTAATTGGAGAAAGAGTTTAAGCTTCTGATTCTGCATTCAAAATTATACTCACAATTTTTTGTAATTTCTGAAAACATAGGCTAAATAAGTGTTTTTCCCAAAGTAGTTTCAGTGGCATGCTAGATCTCTCAAATGTTTTTAAGTATTGTGGGCAGGGCCCGGAATGGCTTTTTATCTAAATAGTTTAGGAACTGCTGCATTAAATAATGTGAAGAAAAACTAACTAATTTAATATTCTAATATTAACATGAATTTTCCAGACAGGGACAGATTTTAAATTATTTCCCAGACATATTTGACTCAGTCGAGAACCTGTACATGATTTATTTCATAAAGCTAATGTTCCAAGGGGCACACACAGTGGGAAATATAGGCATACATCTTGCTGGAAAAAAATGGATTTTGCTAAAATGTGTCTGAAAGAGAGAACAAAGAATAACTCCAGTCGTAAATAGCATGAAGTAACATGCAAATATTTATTTCAAAAACTGCAAAGAGTATCACCAATACTCAATGAGTAATGGACTCTTTTCCTTAAGTACAGCCATTGTTTAACTGTTTTTCTGGTCTTTGAAAACCTATCGGGGGTTGGAGACCAAGACTATTATAGAAAGATTTATTATATAACTTTTATCTTCTTTAGTTTTAGATGGGGATTAATAGCTTACTTTCATTAGTAAATCACACACTTGAGGCAGGCTTTTCTTGCAATTAATGGACACCTTGTTTTTTGTAGTGACAGATGAATGGGATAGGTGATTCATTTAGTCTGTTCTGTTATTACCAAATATTCATGGATTATAAAGGGTTTGAAACACTCTATAGGGTGTGCATAAATGTTAATGGTAAGGGCTTTTCCCATTTCTACTGACCAGAAATTCACCTAAAACAGACATAAGTGTAAGAGAAACTCATTGGATGACATAATAGAAAAGTTTACAGGTTGTTTTGGCGTTGGGTGAAGTTTGATTCAGGGGATCAAAAGATGCTGTCAATACTCAGTTTCTCCCTTTTACTTTGCCCAGTTTTCTGCCTATTGACTTTATAATCTAATCCTATAGTTCCTGTCTCATATCATCTCTAGAATTGTTTGTCCCAACAGTCTGAAGTATCATTGTAGCTATCATTGGCTTTGACTGGATCATATGCAATGGCTGCAGGAATTCAGTGCCCTGGTTGGTCAGGGTTGACCCTGTGCTAACCGGGGTATCAGAGATAGAGTCAGCTCCATCCAAAACACATAGAAGATTGAGGGGAAGGAAGGAAAAACCCACATATATGGAAGCTCGAAGACAAATACATCAGAGGTGCACTTGAACAGGTATCTTTCCTAAGGATAGCTCATCACATCTTAGAGTAAGAGAGGACCACAGGGCTTATAGATTCTAATCTGTTATTATACAGATGAGACTACTAAGAGGTAAAGAAGTTAGATGGTTTTTCTAAGCTCACAAAACTGTTGGCGAAAGGTAGGTTAAGAATCATAGATTCCTAATTTTTAGTTCTGACTCCATTGTATTCAACGTTACATTCAACCACATGAAGTGTGCTCACTGTGTGCAAGGCACCATGGGCAAGTGGGGGTAGGGGTATCACATTTGCAAAAATGTGGCAAAGGAATTGTCATGAGGCTAGCAATAGGCCAGATGTAGATGCCTTTCCAGTTCTCTTACTCTAAGTTTACAATGGCCCTATTTCCTCACCCTTGTACATTTGGCAATATGGCTCTTCATGCTGATAATGCTTGAGACATGGATCAAGTAGCTTGATTAGCATCAGGATATGTATGCCATTAAATTAGGCCTTATGTTGCTAATCAATTAGAATGCATGCCTGTGTAAACTAATTATAGCAGAGGCCACATAAATGCACTGCCCACTTTATGCAGCAAGATCTGTATTTCTTTTTGCCCTTAGAATCACAAGAGTGCTGATGCTTATACTAGCTTCCTTTAAAATCTCTTATAGTTAAAGCTTAATAGCCACCTTTGGTTCATCTCCTAGGGAGAAAACATCCCTGATATGATCTTTCATTAGTATAGTACTGTCTCCAGGTAAAAATGATGAAGAATGGAAGCAGACTTCACTCTTGGAAACTGTAGAGAAGAGTATTTTGCGATTACTTATCTTTCATCGCTCTTGATTCTGTATCTTCCTTCTTCACCTCTTGGGTGACAGTCTCCAATGTCATCTGCAGTTGCAGGGCTATCCCTCAAAGCTGAATTTTTTTTTAACTCTGAAGTCAAGTGAGCTTTTGAGACTAAGAAAGGCCTATTTCTAATTTATCTTGACAAAACTTACAATTTGATTCTTTCTGGTGAATATGAGTCACCTTTTGGAGATTCAGCTGTGCTAAATGCAATACTGATACCTGTTGGATGAGCTATTTTAAGCCTAATGTTCTTAGGCCAAAGTAAGAGTCTCTCTTTTCAAATTTTATTCTCATCAAAACCTTGGATCCTTTCTAATATTGACAATTTAGAAAAGGGGGAAAGCCTTGAAATTACCTTAAACTTGGGGAGTAGACCCAAGGCATACCCTAAGAATTTGTTAAGATTGCAACTTACAGATTCTTTGCAGATACGGGTGATAAATACTGGTGGGTAAAGCTTGATCATAAATGTCAGTCAGTCTCCTCAAATATGTGAAATTAAAAGAACAAATTAGGGCGCCTGGGTGGCTCAGTGGGTTAAAGCCTCTGCTTTCGGCTCAGGTCATGATCTCAGGGTCCTGGGATCGAGGCCCGCGTCGGGCTCCCTGCTCAGCGGGGAGCCTGCTTCCCCCCCCCCTCTCTGCCTGCCTCTCTGCCTCCTTGTGATCTCTCTCCCTCTGTGAAATAAATAAATAAAATCTTTAAANGTACAGCAGTGAAATAAATAAATAAAATCTTTAAAAAAAAAAAAATAAAAAAAAATAAAAAAAAAAATAAAAGAACAAATTATGTCACAACCATGTTCTCTAACACATGTGTTTTCTGTACAATCTTCCATGGTCCTCCAAGGTCACTAGATATCAACCTCTCTATCTCACATATAAGCAGACTCATCTACTTATCTCTGTCCTCTGCAAAGAAAGGAAAGTCTTCTCTACACTAATTTTTGCCTCTCTGGCCTTTGAGCAGTGTGTAAAAGAATTAGATTTTTTTTTCCTTCTGATAGAATTTTTTTGCCCTTAAGTAAGTATGGAGTAACCTTTCTCATAGTTTATTACAGTTATTGTCTGACCTTAATAAGGTTAAATAATATTTAACAATAAACAATGAAAAAAGTATAAATGGAAAATATTTGCAATGCTTACTCCTTTGTTACATTATGCTTTTTTTGAAGGTGTTCACTCTGTTGTACAAGATATTCCACTTCAGGATATTTCAGTTGGAGGGCAACTTGAAAGAAGATGCTCTGAAACTTAAGCAAATTAAGGTATTTCAGACCTTGTGGCTTTTGGATAAGTAGTAAAGCAATTGCAGATAGAATTACCTAGGACTGAGGAATGTTAACATGTTCTTTTGAGTGAGATTCAAGATAAAAGCGTACTTATGAGTTAAGAAGCTTTATTCCATGCTTCTGATATTTAGCTTCTGTTTAGAATTTTTATTATCAGATTTATTTTTTGCAGTAAAGAACAGTCATCTAACATATTATAAACAAATATGGACATATTTATCAAATTGTCTCTGTGGGATGTCTTGGAGATTTGTAATTATTTTATCTTGAAACTTAAACAAAAACAACTACTCAATTCATGCTACTCTAATAAGCTGGTGACAGCATTGAACAGAAGCCCCAGTCTAGAGGAGACCCTTAAAACTCATTTAGGATGTCCCCTGATACATACAGAGTTATGGGAACCACACCTGTAGCTCCATGGTAGTAAAAAAGTGCACAGACAGAAATATCCTAAACCTGGAAATAACTCTGCAGGAAAACAAATCTGGGAGACTTGTAGCAATTTTTTTTTCTTTTTGGTTATTCCACCTAAATTTCTGTTGTAGTTTTTTTTTCTTAAAGCAAAATGAATAATGAGTTATCAACTACAGACCAAGTAAACATCAAGGAAGTATGCAGAGTTCATTTAGCCTGCTACTTATTGTTCATCTGAAGAAGTATGGTCTCTGTTTTGCTTTTGATATTGCAGAGAATTGAAATTAAGATTTCTATATCAAAAAGAAGCTATAATTTCAGGAGATAAACAAGTAACAAAAGCTGCTAAAACCCTGAGAGACAAAAAGAGGTTCTTTTTAAGTTTCATTAGTGCCCCTCTGTTTCCAACCTCCCTGCTGTCCAACAACAACAAAATCCTTGAGAAAGTAGTTACATGTAAATACCAAATATAATGAGCCTCACTTTTTTTTTTCCTAAAGAGAATATACTAAAAATAGCGTTGAAGGTTTTTTAAGAAGGGAGAGAGATTGTAACAAACTTGATGACTTGCAGTGAGAGTTCAGGGATGGGTTTAGCAAGGAGCCTCCTACAGGATGCCCACATGAGCCACCCAGGGTGTTTGGTTAGAAGACATTACATTGTGGACATAGATGCCAAGCCTTTACCCCTACTCCCCCAACCTCTTGCAATGGGGACATTCCTTTGGACAACCACATAGCCTCAACCTTAACTCCAGTGTTTTCAATGAAGTAACTCATCAGTTCTGCTCTCAGACACTCCCTCCACCCCTTATAACTCCAGGCCAATACTCCTGGTGGCACTGTATGACCCTCTAATGACTTCTTTACATGCCTATGTATGTACAAACCATCCATAATAGATGCTCTTTTTGAGTGAGGATGTTGCTAGGTACTCCAAGTTGTCTAAGATTTTGTGATGAATGAGCTGTTAAGTTTCTGTTATTATTCTTCTATTTGGCCAGTCTCCTCTCAGCATGTCTTCTAGCTCCCATGGCACATCCCATCATCTTATCTCTTAATCATACATGGTGGCTCAACAGTTTAATCTCTGAAGCTACATACTAAAGCAGATCTATCCACTATTAAATTTTTGCTCTTTTTATTCATTTTCCTGGCCTGGGAATCCTTGAAGTGGCAATCCTGGAAAGCAAGGTAATGAATCACAGCTCCTATGACATATCTGCTCTCCCACTAGACCATATGAAACTGCTTGCTATAAAAGTAGCAGATTCCTTAAGCTCGTGGTTCCTTTCTTAGGGCACTCTCTATTCCATGTTCAGGTTCTATCTGGACTTGCATATGGCCCTGTGGAACTTGGAGCTTAGGGAGCTGGCACAAATATGTTGATTCTCCTGCTATTGCTTTTGTTGTGAGTACTAAAGTTCTTTGTCTCTGAAAGAGTCTTATGTCTTTTGTTAGCATCTATGGACCTGTGGAAGACTACTTATTAGCTGGTATAGTTTGGTATTCTACTCCTTCCAGCTATTCTCCACTCTGTCAAACTTCTTTAAGTAGAGTAAAATTCTCCACAATTGTGAGCCTGTACATCTGCCTAAAGGTACAGGCATTTCTTTCCTCCCTTCCTTCTTTCCTTGCCTCTTAGCTTCTTACCAGTATTATAGCTATCTATCTATCTATCTATCTATCTATCTATCTATCTATCATCCATCCATCTCTACTTATCTGCCATTTACCATTTTTTAAATTAATTCAACAAAAATCGAGTGCCTTCTATATGTCAGGCACTGTTCTAGGTTCTGCAAATGCAATAACAAGCAAAACAAAACAAGCTAGTATCTCTCACTTTTGTCTATATCTTTATTTGAAAAAAATTAGAAGCAGCTTTCAAGGAATACATGCAACTAGCATAATCTTACGAGAAATAAGTAAAGAACAGGTGAAATACAAGGAGGGAGAGGGTAAAGAAAATAGTGCTTAGGGATGAGATTAAAACAAAAATACAAAAAGAGAAAACATTTTGTTTTTGCTGCAAATTTGACACAAAGGTTTATGACGAAATATTCTAAATTCTATTGGTATGAAAAGGTCCCTAGAATAGTCATATATTTTAATAAGGCCGGGCACATAAATAGCTTCTCTTGATATTGCTTCACAATTGAAAGTGGTTTACTATTCTATGGGAGCATCTAAGTAGTGAGGACCACATCTAGAAATCACAGAGTAAGAGACCATCTAAGCCATGTCCATTTTCAGGCTTTGGTTCCTCATTCACAAACTCCTTTATTGTAAATCTACAGCTTGTGTCTCTCCATGAGCGTGGTATTATATGTGTTATAATATACAAATGCAGAGACATATAAAGGTGAAAAGTGATTATGATTCTAATATGGGACATAAAATATGACCCTTCAGATAAGCTGTGCATATAGAAAATTCATATTTATTTCCTCACTGGCCCTTCATTGTACCCAAGTTCTGGCATTTCAGCTCTTTAAGATTCTAACTTGGTCTTTAAGATATCTCTCATATATTAAACTCTTGCAATAAGGGTTGCTCAGCATGTTACTTGTTAATAAAGGACATCTGCATTTGTTTTAGTGCTTATTTAAAAAGAAATTGGGATTTAGTGCTTGTCAGCACTAATGGAATCAATGGTACTTTAATATGTGTTAATGGCACTTCAGTTCCCTTAACAGCAGAAAACAGTAAGGTTATTATCCAAACACACTGTTGCTCCAAAGGAAAGAGAAAGTATATGGAATCTAGAAAAGGCAAAGATGGGACACAATTTTGCTAGCGTAAGGTCATTTAAAGCCAAATGAAATATATACATTTTTCTCTCTTGCTATATTTTAATTCCAAGGGCAAACAAAATCTTAACAGCAGGTGTTGGTAAATCTATCATGCATCTTAGCAAAACTGAAGGAAAATGAACATGCTCAGTGCTCTTTCTTATGAAATTTCAATGAGCTACTAACTGTCACTTGCTAGCTTTAGGAAGGGATTTTTCCTCCCTGTTGATAGAAATATCTTCAAAAGACCAACTGATTAAGAGGGAAATAAGGGAAAATGTGTTCCGAAGGAACAGAAAAGGGTGATATATCAAGTTAGGCCTTAAGTCATTGTATTAAACTCAACCAAGCAGGAAGGCAAATCAGTGGTGAGAGCTTTGACTTGTAAACCCCGCTTTTGGACCACCAAGACTACCTTACACTGTATCTGTACAGAGTTTTATTTTTTAGTGTTCACTCCTGGGTGCATTCATTACATCTGGAGGGAAATTTTGTAATTTAGGAATTGTAGCCTGTTAAGTGAGAGACTAGAAATAAGATTATGAGAAAGTAAGCCATAATTACCCTCCAAAAGAAAGAAACTACTCATCCATTTGATATCTCTACCAAAATGATTCTAAATACTTTCTAAATGGCTAATCCTTAGCTTTTTAAAAGACTAGTGAACATGTTCTGCAGTTAAAAGATTAGTCAACTATTTTGAATTAGTAAAGCATATGCTTCACTTTGGGAATGTTTTCTGTAGTTACTGGAAAATATCTATTTTATTGATCTTCTCTTACCATTCGCTTCTTCTTTAGGCTGAAATAATAGACTTAAATCCTTAGCTAGAAGAAAGTCACTTGAATTCTCATACAATTGATTTTTAAACTTTTACTTAATGGTTTAGAGACTCTAAAAGAATCTTCTCTGAAATATAACCTTTTTCAAGTCTTGTATAGAATGAATAATTTTTGGCATTTTTGGAAACTGGAAGGATGACTAATATAATAAATGTTTGAAATACTAGACTAGGTTAGGAATCAGCAAACTTATGGTATCTCAGCTCAGCACATTGTGGTCTCAGACACTGCACATTCCTGAGTTGTTATAAAACCCAATAAGACAATTTTAAGGAAGTGCTTTTTATTTTTTGGAAGAAAGGTTTTACATCAATATAAAGCATTAATACAAGTTGGCTTGGAGTGCCATTGTCTGATATCTGGAAGTTCATACCGTATTCTCTCTTGCTAGAGTCTAGTTACATAAAACACTCTAGGATTATGCTGTCAACTTAATAGCCATACAGGGTTTTTGTTAATGCACACTCTAAAAGGTGACACTAAACAGATCAATGAACTATTAGAAATCACTCTGTATGTGGGCAACATTGCTTCCTGTATCATACCTACTAGTTTCCTAAAGGGATGTTTTCCTATCCTTGAATTTCAACAGGTTATATTTACTTTCACAATACAAAGTTAAATGTATTGTTTAAATTTTCTCACTTTTGAAGAACAATGACAAATAAATGAACAAATAAACATCAGTGGTCTTGAATGTGTCACAAAGGAGGGGAATAATTCAATTGTGAATCTACAGCAGATTGCTGGACATGAGTCCAACAGCAGTGAATTAAGTCAATAATAACACTGCAGCTTCAATCCAGAAAGAATGGACTGCCTAGAAGGCAAGTTTATATATAGCACAATTTCTGCCACAAGACTGTAGCTATTTTCAAATCTTTTAAAATGTATTTCAGGTAGCATTCTTAGCACTTTAATGTGGGGCCATTTTCTTCAATGTTCTCTTCGGGATGAATAGCTATCATCCTACAAAATAAGAATGCAGGCCACATGTCAAACTTTCAAGGAGGTGCACTGGGAGGTGATAATGCCCAAAAGATAAATTGGAAAGATACCATGGGTATTAGCTTGTGTAAATGCTGCTTTCAATTTGTGTAGCAGCCACTGTAGTGCTTTCAGAACAAGATAATGAATTCAATGTAATTCTTGGCTGTCCCCGCAAGTCCTAATAAGGATCAAATAGCTGTATTCAAACTGATTTGAAACCTATCCTGGAACCATTCCATGGATACCTCACTTTCACCCCATAATTGGGCCAAGACAAGCTTTACTATAGCTTAATGTCTACCCTCTTTAAAGCACTGAGAGAATGGCTCTTGAATTCTAGCAAAACATCATGTGTTTTCTTGCTTATTAAATACTCACCAAAATGCCGAGACTTTTGTCCTGGTTCTTATTTCTGAAGTAACATAGTGTTTTATCTATGTTTCCCTTTTCTTCCCTTCTGTTAACCCAGGTCATAATGACAATACAAGTCAGCTCTTTTGTTACACAGTGTTCTAGGTTGACCTTAAAAGAAACTTAATTTTAACTAAGACACTTCAGTCATTCAACACCACCTCACCTAATACAGTTTGGTCATTTGAATAGTATAAGTAAGTATAAAACATGTTTCCAGCTTATGGAGCTCAAAATAAATTTGGATGGAGGAAGTGGACAGCAAAATCAAAACTCTTGTATATTAATGTGAAACAATCAACTCAGATTTTATTGTATGAAATTCATTTTAAGTGGACGGAAAATGTAGATACTATTTTTGTTTGGCCTTCCACTGCTAGTCATTGCTAGGAGTTTATTGAAAAGGGTTTGCCGTAAGGAAGAATGGTGAGGGCAAGTTAAGAAGAACTTATCTCCTTTGGAATATGCAAGCCGATATTTTCTAAATTCAATTTGTATTTTAATTCATGCTTTGCAGGACTTTTCCAAAATTGGTTCAACCAACCAGTAAATAAAAAAGGATTCATTAAAGTATTTCCCTGCAAGGCACTGTTTATAAAAAATTAAGCAGATAGCATCATTTAGGTTTGAATGCTATACAGGGCAAATGAACCCATGGAGTCAAAGTTTTCTAGAGGAAGAGGCAGGATGACTTAGGGCTCCTTTGTCCACAGTCAAGTGGTTAGAGCAACTTCTCTCTCATGAAAGCATCCTAGTTATTGCCCTGCCTTTGCTTGAAGGTCTCACTGACCTGAGGATCACAGTCTTAGACTTCTCTGACCGATATCTTACCACAATGACATTGAAACTTGTCTTCTTAAATGCATCTCCACAAGACTCTAGGTTTTACCTGATTCTGTCTTGTCGACCTGTTTCTAGGGTTGTTCCAGTAAATGACCCAGGCTCCCAGTGGGATTTCCATAATGGAAATTTCTGAATGAAAAGTTTTCTTTACATTTATAGTATATCCTTGTTTACCTTCAAACCCTTGGTAAATTACGCTCTTCAAAGTACAAGGGGGACTTTTGAGACTTGCAAAGTTTAGACTCAGGAGCATGATCTCTAATGGGTGAGTCTCCCCTTTGAGCAGTGACACTGAGTAGGTGGCACCCATGAGTCTTGCTGAGCCACCACCAACTAAGGCAGAGTGGGTCTGGGTCTTGTATCTTTTCACAGGGGGAAGGAAAGCTGTGGTCTGCCTCATTCACCAGAGGGCCTGGAGAACTCTTGCTTGTGTAGCTTCTGTGCAATAATTTAAATCAGATAGTACTCTTCTAGGAGGCTCTGACAACCACATACTCTGACAACCCAGAACTCTTCTGGATTTAGAGAAAAAGAGTAATCTTAAGAAGAAAGAAAATTCTCGCCTCTGGAGAAGCAGGGTAAAAAGAAAAAAAAAGGAATGAGATCTGAACAGTAGTGAATTTATTATTTTATTCAACAAGAGGGAAGATAAAGGATTCCTATATACCTAAAAATTTCTCAAAAGCCTAGCTTTTTTAATAAAAAAATTGTACTTAGTCTCTACTTGTGGTTTGAGACATTTTGTTTTAAAAATATGTTAAATAAAATGTTCCCTGTTTAAAAAAAGAAGAAGAACGCCTTTGCACTAACAAAAGGCATGCTGCAGAAAAGAACTTGGCAGAGACGGAGTGGAGTCCAGGCAACAGCAGAGTTGGTTAGGAGAAATTGGGGTCAAAATATCTGATTTTTGCATATAGTCTGGAGAGAGGGGCCACATGAGACTGTAAGCCGAAAATCACACAAGGAAACACCAAGAGTCCCAGAGGGAGATTCTGGATACTAAAATCAAGGGCCAGAGCTGAGTTAACAACCAAATGGGAATTCAGGTATCATGAAAAGGAATAGGGCTATCAGGCAATGGCTCCTAAAGTTTTGCTGAACAGATTTCTTCAGTATCAGCCAGCTTTTACTGGTCCAATCTAATTTGTAAACAGATAAACCAGTGGTGTCTTCAGGGTAGCTCAGGCTTCTGATACAATCACTGTGACAAAATTTCATTATGTGAAGATACTAAGAGAAATATGCACATAAAAACTAGCCAAATAAGTCCATATATCTAAGAGACATTCTACGTTTCTCATAATCTATTCATCACATGTGTGAGAAAGAATCCTCTCAACGAGAAAAAATCATTTTAAATTGAGTATCTACTCCAAAGTGCAAAC
This sequence comes from Ailurus styani, assembly GCA_002007465.1. Classification (NCBI taxonomy): domain Eukaryota; kingdom Metazoa; phylum Chordata; class Mammalia; order Carnivora; family Ailuridae; genus Ailurus; species Ailurus styani. The sequence continues at coordinate 1,897,558 of LNAC01000308.1, read as the reverse complement.
ACACTATATCTTTTATGACTCCCTCTTACTTTACCCATCAAATAGCAAATAAAGCCATGTGCAAAGGTTTGGGGAGAGTCCCCAGTGAGGGCTACTGTGAAGACAAATGGTTAATGTCTGCTCTCCCAGCTGCTCAGTTAATTACTGTAATAGAAAACATCTTGAGGGAAAACACTGCATACAGTTATTAGCAATTAACCCACAACTCTAAAAATCACAATTCTTACTAATAATAGAACATTGCCCAGCCAGCCTAATTATAATTTCTACACAAGAGTCTTGTATTTTCAGAAAATGTGAACTCTTGTAAGTTACTACTATTGAAAATGTGAATAGGAAACTGGGATGATGATTACACTGAGAAATGCAAAATGGAGTAGAGTAGATAGAAACAGAGGGGGCATGATTTATGTGGTAATAGACTAATTCCCAGACATACAAAAGACTCAGATATATTAGCCAGAAGAACTTTTCTCTGAGTGTTTACTACAGTAGAGGGCCCTGTGGTGTCAGTGGTTGATGGTACTAAAGTGGTGAAGAAAGCAGACTAGAATCATGCAGGGCAGGATCAATCCATGAAATAAAATAAACAGATGTGGGATTGCTTTGCTTTTCTTTGAATCACATAATCTTCTCAGACACAGCACAATCTTGAAGCTCAAATGATTTTCTCCCATTTGGATATGTCTCTTCTACTGTTTCCCATATGCTGACTTTGCCCCTAGTGCGTACTGGTCTTCTTGCCTTTCTAGAACACACTAAATTTAGTATTGCCTCACGATCTTAACACTTATTACTTTTGCCTGGAGGATTGGTCCTCCAAATTTGGCATGACTGGATCCTTCTAAGAATTCAGATATCTCGTCAGAAAAGGCCTGATCACACTACAAAACAGCCTGCCTCTCCTTTCTTTCTATTCTAGGACATTCTTTTATTTTTCCATACATGTACCATCATCTGATAGATTAACCTATTCTGTTCTTGCTTTGTTTTTTAAGGATTTATTTATTTTGGGAGGGGAGCAGAGGAAAGCAGGAGAATATCAGATAGTCTTCCACTGAGCACAGAGCCTAACATGGGCCTCGATTCCATGAGCCTGAGATCATGACCTAAGCCGAAACCAAGAGTCGGACTCTTAACCCACCGAGCCACCCAGGTGCTCTGATTCTGTTATTTCTTAACTTATTATATAAGGCTGTGTTTATTGACTTCCTTATGATTTTGGATCTGTTAACGCCCTACTTCCCCAACCTTCCTTTCCTTTATGCTCTCAGTAGTTTACCACAAATACACATTAATATTAATATTGTTTTATATGTGGCATATTGTTTGCAGCTACACCAAATAATGTCTTAAGATATTTCCTTTTTCATTTGAGCTTTGGTTTTGTTGTCATTTCATAATTTTACAGATAATCATTTTCTTGTGTAGTTTTTTTCTCATTTATTGGTAGTTAATTTTCTCTCCAAATGCTCGAATACCTAGAAATAATTTCTGTATCTCCAAAACATGTAAAATGACCCCTCCCTTTTATTTTCCAGAGATTTTCACCTTATGACCCCTACTTATTCCCAGCTGGTAGGATGCTTTTTAGTTCTGACTCACAGCTTGGGTTGTAAAAATTCCCTTTGCTGGGGCGCCTGTACGGCTCAGGCGTTTAAGCGTTCAGCTCTCGATTTTGGCTCAGCTCATGATCTCAGGGCTGTGAGATCCAGTGCCCTGTTGGGCAGCTCCATGCTCAGCAGGGAGTCTGCTTAGGATTCTCTCTCTCTCACTCTCCCTCCATGTGTGCGCTCTCTCTCTTTCTCTCAAAATAAGTAAATAAAAAATCTTTTAAAAAAATTCCTTTCATCAACTTCCTGGAAATTCTCTTTGTCTTATTAAGTGCCAAAGCATATATTTTCTGATTTCCATATCTTTCTTCTTATTCCTTTCCTTCTTTTTTCACTTCCTCATTTTGCTGAGACATTTCCTCTAATAGCTTCCTAAGAAAGGGTATAAGAGTGGGTCAATTTTCTGAGTTTTTGTATGTCTGAAATTGTCTTTCTCTTATGCTTGATAGTTTAGTTGAGTATGGCATTCTAGGATGAAAGCATTCCATAATGTTATAATTGTCAAATTGCTATGTTGTATACCTGAAAGTAATATAATGTTGTATGCCAAATATATTGCAATTGTAAATCACTGTAAAAACATTTTCCCATTTTCTGAATGTTTCTTTTTTAGAGCAAAACATTTTTTTTGTGTATGTGAATGTAGTATATTCTCTTTCTGAAGTTAATATTTATAAATTTGGGGGAGCAGGCAGTTTTTTCTCTTTTTTTTTTTCAGTTTCCCTTTATCTACTTTTTTCCTATAGGTCTCTACGTACTTACGTACTTAAAGCTTTCTTCACACCTGGTGATCCTCAGCTGATTATGTTTAAGCATAAATAAACAGATTTTTTTTTTAGATTTTTATTTATTTATTTGACAGAGAGAGAGAAAGAGATCACAAGCAGGCAGAGAGGCAGGCTGAGAAAGAGGAGAAACCAGGCTCTCCGCCGAGCAGGGACCCTGATGCGGGGCTCAATCCCAGGACCCTGAGATCATGACCTGAGCCGAAGGCAAAGGCTTAGCCCACTGAGCCATCCAGGTGCCCCCGTACAGAGATTGTTGAAAGGAAGCTCTGTTTTTGTAGGTGGGAATAGTCAAGTGGTAGAATCACTGGAAGGTTATCAATCACTGGCCTTTTTATTGGGGTCTCCAGAAAATAATCTTCCAACCTCCATCTGGTGCATGATATACACTTGGATACAGGTTTTCTGGGGACTACAGGTGAGAAGGGCCTCCTTTTCATCCTATAAACTTTTACTTAATGTTCCTGTGCCCTTTGCCTCACTGCTGTTTTGCGTTGTGTCAAGGATGAACACCTACAGTTCTGCTTTTCCAGGAAATACATCACCTGTCTCTTGAGGTACATAAGGAGAAGGTAACATCAGAAAGTCAACTAATGTCCATACTTTACAACTAGATGCATCATTTTAGGGTCACACATCACCTACTCCTTCCAAGTACCTTCAAGTACCAAGTTCCTTTGCGTTCTCTCTGGGGAACTGGCTCACTTCTCTTTCAGGCATTGCCTTCTGCAGGCACCTGCACTGTATGTTTATGACTTCTCTCTACCAAGGCAGTTCGGAAAGGACTCATTAGGCTTCTACCCTCCCAACTCTTCTGGAAATAGTTGACTGGTTCTGGTCTCCTCGCCCATTTGTCTTGATGGGTAATATCTTAAAACATTTGTTTATTCTTCATTTAGTGAGATTTTCTGAGGGAGAAGGGATAAAATAGTGATAAACTAGAACATTCTCTTTGCTTTTCTTTTCAAGACTCAATATATATTTTTAAAGTCTTTTCTGTATTTATGAAAAATTGTGTTTTTCAAACTTTAGTGTATATCAGAAGCACTTGAAGGGCTTGTTAAAACAGATTGCTGGGCCCCACCCCAGACTGTCTGATTCCTTATTTAGGGTATGGGCCTGAGAATTATTTCTAACAAGTTCCCAAGCAATGCTGATGCTGCTGGTCTGGGAACCGCACCTTGACAAACACTAGTTTATATGTATGACTTTTTACTTTAATTAACTCCAGTTCTATTCTTCCATATTCCACAGTGTATGCCTGTTAAACACCTATTCATCCTTTATGATGCACCTCATATGCATCCTCTAGATTTTTCTGACCATATAGAAAGCATATCTTGTCCCAAAATAACCTCCCTGTCCTCTATATTTTATTGTTACTTCTCTTGCTATACTCATCACATTGGACAAGTCACATGTTTAACTTCCCAGAAAAAGTTCTTTAAGTATATAGGACCTGTCTTATTATTTTAGGTTCTTCTCCCTTCTCCACTTTTCCTTCTCCACTTCTCATCCTCCTTCTCTAGCTCTTCCTCCTGCCCTCCTCCTTCTTAATTTCTGGTACCTCATCCATTGCCTGATATATAGAGACATGACGAACTGAACTGAAGTTATGTTACCATGTACGATCAAATGTTAGACATAAGTGTGGAATGGTTGCTCTCTGAAATTGCGAATGTCTTAATTCATTTATCAGTGTGTCATTTAACCAAGTCAGGCATGCAGATTACAGCGGCTTTATTCAGAGTAGCTGATCTGTGACCTCTTCATTACCTGTCCCAAGGATGATAAGGAGCTTACCTTAGAAGGAGAATCAATGGACTGCTTACTTCATTGAGAAAGCCTTGCCATGAAAAAAAAGAAAAAAAAGTCAGCTGAACTAAACAGAGTGCTCAGTGATGTAGTCTGCTTTCATCGTGGCATAGACTTCTCATCTTGTCAGGGACCAATATAAAACACTTTGTAGTTTGGTACTGACCTGTAAACTCAACTTTAAAAAAATTGGGATATAATACATATGTCAGAAAATTCACTCTTTTTATTTTATTTTTTTTACGATTTTATTTATTTGACAGAGAGAGACACAGCAAGAGAGGGGACACAAGCAGGGGGAGTGGGAGAGGTAGAAGCAGGCTTCCAGCTGAGCAGGGAGCCCTATGTGGGGCTCAATCCCAGAACTCTGGGATCATAACCTGAGCCAAAGGCAGACACTTAACAACTGAGCCACCGAGGCACCCTGAAAACTCACCCTTTTAAAGTATATATAATTCAGTGCATTTTAGTATTTTCACAATGTTGTATAACTACCACCACTTTCATTTTCATTACCCAGAACATTTTCATTACCTCAAAAAAAACCCCCATACCCATTAACAGTCACTCCCCAATTCCCCCTCTCTCCCAGGTCCTGGTAATCACTCATTTACTTTCTGTATCTATAGATTTACCTGTTCTGTACCTCTCATATAAAAGGAATCATAAATCAATAGGTTTTCTGGCTTTTGTGTCTGGCTTCTTTTACTTAGACTATGGTTTTCAAGGTTCATCTATGTTGTACCATGTATCAGTACTTCATTTCTTTTTATGGGTGAATGATATATTGTATGGATATGCCATATTTTGCTTATGTATTTGTCAACTGATGGTCATTTAGTTTGTTTCCACACTTTGGCTCTTATAAATAATGCTATTATGAATATTCTTTTACAAATTTTTGTGTGGACATATGCTTTCCATTTTCTTGAAATATAATTGCTGGGTCATATGGTAATCCAGCATTTGGAAGAACTGTCAATGTGTTTTCCAAATTAAATGCACTATTTTACATTCCCACCAGCAATGTATGAGAGTTCTAATTTCTCTCCACCACTGTCAACACTAGTTAGAGTCTCTTTGATTATAACCATCTTAGGAGATGTGAAGTTGTATCTCATTGTGGTTTTGGATTGCAATTCCCTGTTGACTAGTGAAGTTTAGCATCTTTTCATTTGCTTATTGGCTGTTTATATATCTACTTGGAGAAACTAGTCTATTCATATAATTTCCCCCTTTTTTCTTTTTACTGTTGAACTGTATGCTTTACATATGCTGGATACTAGTCCCTTATCAGATTTTTGATTTGTAAGTATTTTTTCCCATTCTGTGGATTGTTCACCTTTTGGATAATACACTGACAGGACTTTGGGTAATGATGTTCCATAGCTACATAGTAGGCTGAAGCTGCTTCTCATTTGCTACATAAAACACACAGTCAAAACTATAAAAAATATTCCAGGTACAAATTGGCACTATATTTGGATGTAAATGTAGGATAATGAGCTTTCAAGTATATTGACTTTAGGCTGGTGATTTGGGGCCTTAGCTACAATTTGGGCTTAACCTTCCAGAGAACAGCTAACAATGCTTCCTATCTTCTTAACTGGTGTTGAAATAGATAGGCCTGAGGCTATAGTGGGTTTGATCATCTTTCCTTAGGTAGATACTTTTCCTTATTTATAGAATTTCATCAGCTACTATTTTGCTCACTTATCCATTTTTGTGAGATCTTCCTTGGCTTTATCCATATTGGGTTAGGAAAGGAATGAAAAGCTCTATTTTCTCAAGAATTATTTTTGATCTTTCCTAGATATGAATGACGTTAATAAAGGATGTTTGGACTTGATCAGTTACTCAAGGCATTCAGACACCAAAAAATAGGAATTCAGAATAAAAGTTGTTGGGGAAGAGATTTTGGTGTTAATTTTTATCTCTGACAGAAAAGATGTAGAAAAACTGTGTCTTACTCAAATATTAATGAAGAACTTCTTTGCATACAAGAATTAGTTTTAAGGGATTCCCAATAGCTAAAATAATCTTGAAAAAGAACAAAGTTGGAGATCTCACACTTCTTGATTTCAAAACATATTGTAAAGCATGGTAATCAAAATTCTGGGCGCCTGGGTGGCTCAAGGGCGCCTGGGTGGCTCAGTGGGTTAAAGCCTCTGCCTTCAGCTCAGGTCATGATCTCAGGGTCCTGGGATCGAGGCCCGCACTGGGCTCTCTGCTCAGCAGGGAGCCTGCTTCCTCCTCTCTCTCTGCCTGCCTCTCTGCCTGCTTGTAATCTCTCTCTGTCAAATAAATAAATAAAATCTTTAAAAAAAAAATTCTGTGTACTGGCAAAAAGACAGATATCCAGACCAAGAGAATATAAGAGTCCAGAAATAAATCTTGCATATATGGCCAAATGATTTTGACAAGAGTGCCATGACTATACAGTGGAGAAAGGACAGTTTCTTCAACAAATGGTGGTGGGATAACTGTATATCCACATGCAAGCAATTGAAGTTAGACTCTCACCTTATACCACATGCAAAACTTAGTCCAAAATAGATTGAAGATCTCAACATATAACCTAAAACTGTAAGACTGTTAGAAGAAAATATAGGGGAAAAGCTTTAGGACATTAGACTTGTCTGTGATTTCCTGGAGATGACACCAAAAAAATAGGCAACAAAAATAAAAATAGACAAAAGAGACAAAGACAAAATAATGACATTGAAATTAAGAACTTCTGAGTATCAAAGGAAACAATCAACAGAGTGAAAGGGAACCTATGAGATGGGAGAAAATATTTGTAAATCATATATCTGATAAGGGGTTAATATCTATAATATATAAGGAATTTCTTTTTTTAAGCTTTTATTTATTTATTTGACAGAATGTGTGTGAGAGAGAGGGTGCACTGCATGAGCAGGGGGGAAGGGTGGAGGGAGAGGGAGAAGCAGACTCTCTGCCGAGCATGGATCCTAATGTGGAACTTAATTGTGGGACCCTCGGATCATGACCTGAGCTGAAGGCAGACGCTTAACCAACTGAACCCCCCCGGGTGCCCAAGGAATTTCTACAACAAAACCAAAATAACTCAATCAAAAGAAATGGGCAAAAAATGGACAGTTCTCTAAAGAAAATATACAAATGGCCAAGAAATACATGAAAAGATGCTCAACGTCTCAAATTGTAAGAAAAATTCAATTAAAGTCACAATGAGATGCCTCACACCCATTAGAATGGCCACGATACAAAGAACAGAAAATAAGTGTTGGTAAGGAAGAAGAGACAATGGAACTTTTGTGCACTGCTGATAGGAATATAAAATGGTGCAGCCATTATGTAAATCAGTAGGGAGATTTTCCCCCCAAATTAAAAAAAAAATAGAATTACCATATGATCCAGCAAACTCACTTCTGGATATATGTCCAGAGAATTCACAGCATGATCTCAAAGAGATATTTACACAACCAGGTGCATTGCAACATTATGGATAATAGCCAAAAGGTGGAAGCAATCTAAATGTCTCTTGACAGAAGAATGGATAAACAAAATGTGGTGGATAATACAATGGAATATGATATAGCCTTCAAAAGTAGGAAATCCTGTCACATGTTACAACATAGTTGAACCCTGAGGACCTTATGCTAGGCAAAATAAGTCACAGAAGAACAAATACTGTATGATTCTACTCATAAAGAATCTAAGTAGTCAAAATCATAGAAACAGAAAGTAGAGAGCTATTTGTGAAGGGCTGAACAGAGAGGGAGAGGAGGAATTAGTGTTAAATAGAAAATAAGTTTCAGTTCTGCTGGATGAAAAAGTTCTAGAGATCTGTTGCACTACAATGTGAATATATATATATATATATTTAAAGATTTTATTTATTTGACAGAGAGAGACACAGCAAGAGAGGGAACACAAGCAGGGGGAGTGGAAGAGGGAGAACCAGGCTTCCCACAGAGCAGGGAGCCCCGATACAGGGCTAGATCCTAGGACTCTGGGATCATAACCTGAGCCGAAGGCAGACGTTTAACGACTGAGCCACCCAGGCGCCCCCAATGTGAATATATTTAACACTGAATTGTGTATTTAAAAATTATTGAGATACTAAATTTAAAGTTACACATTTTTACCCCCATACACAAAAGAATTAGCTGTGCAAGGTATAGTTTCCAAAAAAGTCCAAGTCAATGTATATCTGGGCTAATCTAATAATGTTCTCATAAAAATGTGTAATTCCGAAGTTGTAGTTCTATCTCACATCTGATTGGCCAAATCTTTATGGTCGGTGAGTAGCATAGTACTGAGAAATTATGTGTAAGTCAATAGACAGATATCTTATGAATTTTATGCTGAATTTATCATTTTCCTTAAAAAGAGAGAGAGCTATTGGTTCATGGGGCCAAAATTTAGTAGCAGATGAAACCAAAGTGAGAACAATTATTCACATCTTGGTGTGACAATCCCAGTTGGTTCCTGGGTGAATTTCATTCTATTTTGCCTGACATCAAGATTTCAATGTACATGGCTCATTAGTGCTTGTAGGCATTTCTATAATGGCAATTTATTACACTTTCAGGTGACAGAAGCTGTCCTTTGAAGAATTACTTTTTGACCTCCTCTTTCAAACCACAACACCTGCCAAATGAAGTGGCCTGCTCTCTTTTCCTGTCCCCACACAGACACTGGAAGTTTTTGTGTGCAAAAGGAGAGCTGGGTTGAAAAGCTTTGGCAGGAAGGTTTTTGCAGCAGCCTGCCTGTCGAACTGCATGGATCAACAATTTCTCAATTAGAAGGAGATAGACGAGAAGATAAAGTATGCGGTGACTGTAAATCTTCAAGCAGCAGCTGAGGAAGATTTTGAGAACATCTGGCCAGAATCTATTTCTTTTTAGGTAAGCATTCCTTTTTACAACCAGCATACATAAAGCATGAAATTGGCTTACCCCGCCTCCTCCTAACAAGGGAAAAGCTGGTTAGATTTATTAGTTCTTTGATGCAGGTCTGGAGAGAGTGGGGTGGCATGTGGCATTCCCACTGGAGGTCCCTCCAAATCTTCTGGACTCCTCTCAGAGAGAACATTTGTCTGCTACATCAAATTCATTTTTAAGAGCCTGTCCAGGTTGACAGTGTGAAAAAATCATTCACAAGAACAAAATCCAATTCATGATGTTTCTATTTTTTTCCCCCATGAAATTTATGTCTGAGCAAGGGATGCCAACAACACAAAACTTTTTTCTCTCTCAATCTTAATTTTAAAAATTGGTCCTTTGTGTATTTGGCTCATTCTTTTGCTTTGTTAATTTTAAAATTTCTTTCACTTTAGGCAATAAGTAAATGCTGAATGAATTGTTTTGTTTGTTTCTGGCTTCACTTTATGTGTTAATAGCATCCCAAGCCACCAAACTGCGTTGCTTTTTTAGTATCTAAGACTGTAGCTAACAGGTTTCATGATGCTCCCCTGTTTTAGAGATAAAGCATAACCAACCAAACAAACCAAATCACCAATTAGTCTTAAACTGTATGAATAGACTGCTTAAGGAGAGCTGGATTCAAATTAGAGTTTCCTAGTTCATGGCAAAATTTTAAATTGATTTAATGATAATTGTTTACATGACATTGTGCTCATATTATTACCCATGCTAGATTAATCCGAAATCAGCCTCACTTTACAAAATATACATTAATCATATTTAGCCTGTTACCAAGTGCTTAAAATGTTCATCTGTAATAAACATGTTTTTTTTTAAAGATTTTATTTATTTATTTGACACATAGAGAGGGATTACAAGTAGGCAGAGAGGCCGGCAGAGAGAGAAGAGAGAGGAGGAAGCAGGCTCCCTGCCAAGCAGAGAGCCCGATGCGGGCCTCGATCCCAGGACCCTGGGATCATGACCTGAGCTGAAGGCAGAGGCTTTAACCCACTGAGCCACCCAGGCACCCAATGTTTTTAAACTAATGTACATAAAAGGAAAATTTCCTAATTTGTGATTTTCAATTTACTGATTCACTTCTCATGTACCTAAGCTGTCTTTTACTAAACAACTATGCAGTCAGATAATTTACTTATGTTCTAGTATTTTTCCATCATTCTTTAGTTCTTAAAATAGTTCTGAGTTTCAGCTGTGGCTTATATAAAATTTAGCCTTGTAATAAAAGAGGTCTATTATTTATGCAAGGGTTTCTGTATTATAAAGGAAGAAAATGAGTGGAAACTTTTCACACTCCAGGAAGGAATGAGATTAGTTTAAGATAGAGCCCTGCAGAGTTAAAACTAGTCTAGAAGCAAAGAAAGTTTTATCAAGTCATGGGAAATTTCAGGGTACAGTTTAATCTCTACTGTCATCTTTCAGTGTGCTATAAATTTTCATTGAAACAATTAAGATCAACTGTATTGAAATAATCTTGAGTCTTTAGGTTTCATGCAAAAGATAAACTAGAAATTGAATCAATGGAGAGAATTAAACTTTTCACCTATACTTTAACCCAGAAGGAGAGAAAAAAGGTCCCACCTTATGTAGTCAGTACACTTAGTTTAGGAGCGACCATCATTGTGAATTATTCCGGTTCTTTTTCTTCCTTTCCTCCCCACAGTTCTCTGCCTGCCTTTGGTCACTTTACTGTTCATTAGCACCTTACCAGAGGAAAAAAGAAGAGGAAATGAAATTAAGTAATGAACATTGTTACTTGATAATAAAGGTGGCACAGAGATTTAGAAGAAATTAAGAGTTAACAATAGATTTAAAAATTATCAGTATGTTTTAGCAACACACATTAGACCTGCCATTTTCAGAACTAATAAAGATTTAGCCAAGTGACAACGAATCTCTACAACAGATACCAGCACTGTCCCCAAGTCCACCCTCTGGGATCGGAGAAGGCCTGGTTCATGTATAACCGCTGTTTAGAAAATGAAGAATGAATCCCTCTTTTATGAAATGAGGTTCAAATAAAGATTTCTGGTTTACAAATGACTAAAATTCTGTTTGTTAAAGGTATTTGTTGAAAGATAGAGATAGCATCTTGTTTCGTTTTATATTTGTGGATTTTTCACTTTATTAAGCTTCAATAAAAAACCCAAACTATTTAGATATGACTAAGAGAAATAGAAGACGCTGCAGGTTGGTGTGACTTCGAAATCAAGGAGGACAAAGTCACAAAAGGGTAAAGATTTCGTGGTTCTATCTCACCCTCATTTTTTTTCCTTTCTTTTCAGAGAAACTTCAAGAGTTTACTCCTCAGTCCCTCCTTTAAATGCCCAATTGCTTCTTTAGTTGCAGAAAAAGCGTAAAGAAAGAACAAAGGCTCAGAAGACTGAAACTAAGCCAGATGGTTAATTCACATATGAAGGGCAAAAGGGAGCCCAAAAGACCATTTGGGGATCATTTTAGGGCTCCTAGGACTGAGGAAATCAGAGGGTACCACTTTAAGTATTGGACTGAATGAGTCATTGGAGAGCCACTTTTGGTAAGTTTAGGAACCAAAGAAAAAAGTTGTCCGTCTGCAGACTGATCCGTTTTCTACAGGGCTGAACTGCAGATTATGGCTTCCGAACCTGGGCTGTCCTTGTTGGAGGGCACGGTGCACCATAGATTTTTATTTTCACGAAGCAGACTCCAGAGGTTTGTGGCCTTTCAGACAGCAGCTGGCGCCGGGCGGAGGCATAGCCTCGGGCCGGAGCTGCTGGCTACGGCGCTGCTCTTGGCTGTGCGTCCCAGGCTCGCGGGCCAGCACCGCAGCCCGGGCTTCCGGTTCGAGCAGACGCCGTTCCCTTCTGGAAGGGCCGTGGGGGCTAGCAACTGGCTGCTCCTCCGTAAATTATGGGGAAGAGGAGAAGATTTGGAGGAAAGGAGGCAGGTTTGTAAAAGGGTTGGCTCCTCCTTATAAACTCTGGTGCCTGAAGGGGGTGAGATGGTGGCCAAATAAATGAAAGGGGATTATCCCATTTTGAGTAACGAGGGGTTTTGGGTAAGCCGACGACGTGTCCTGCAACTGTCGATTTGGCAGGAGATTTGACTCGATCAACTGCCATTCGGTTCCCACTTCGAACACACCTCCCCCAAGCCTGTGTTCTGACGGACTCCCGAGACTTGGGGTGGGAGCGAGCGGAGCGAGAGAGAATCCAAAGTCAGCCTCCGTCTGGTCTCGCTCGGGGCAGATGCACAGCTGGCTGGGCTCTGAGCAGGTTGGTGCACGAAGGGGAGAGCCTAGGCAGCTTTGCCTGTTTGGCGGGGTTTGGGTGTGTGCTCTGGGCGGGGATGTGCGTTGGCTGGGTGGGAGGGTAGGAAGAGGTGGGGAGCAGAGTTAGGCGGGAGTATTGGGCGAAGCCCCGTATTTTGCGTCTCAGCGGCCTCTGCAGACCCCAGCATCCAGCCCCCGCCGCGCGGGGTGTAGGGGAGGGAGTGAGGAGGGCGTGGGGGGAAGTGGGGGACCCGGAGGCTCGCCGAGCCCGCGGTGGCGGCGCGGCTGTCTCTTTAAGCGCTCAGCAGGGGCCGAGGCGGGAGGGCGGCGAGCGCGTTTCCATGGCACCGAGGCTGCGGGGGCTGCGGGGCCGAGCGGCTCGCTGGGTTCCAGTCGCTCCCGGCGGAGCAGGGACGCGCAGCTCGGCTGCCGCGGCGCCTCGGGGGCTCGCCCGGCAGCTCCTCCCGCGCCGCCCGGAGCCGGTGATGCCCAGTGCGGTGGAGCCGCTGCCGCTCGCTCCTCAGCCAGGCGCTCCTGGCCGGCGCCGCGAGCCCCGCACACCAACTTCTGCCTCGCGAGCCCAACTTCTGCGCCGGGCTCGGACTTGCCAGTCGGAGTGGCGCGCCGCGCGCAGCAGCCCCGGCGGCTGCAGGAGCCGCTCCGCCCCGCTGAGGTGACCTGGCGACTGTGGCTCTGGTGCTTTTGCGTCTGGGTGGCCGCCGGCTGGCCGCCAGGCAGCGCCCTCCAGCTCCGGCCGGGCATGTAAGTGACGCCCGCGCGCTCCGGGACGCGTCGGGAGAGCGAGTCCCCGTGCGCCTCAGCCCCACTCGGACCCGCGGCGGACACTGCGGCCGCAGCGCGCTCCCTCAGGGAAGCGAAGGAAGGGAGGGCGGGAACTGCGGGCTGGCGCCGAGCGCGATCTGCGGGATGTCCCAGGCGGAGCGCGGCGGGAACGCTGTCCCCATCCAGCGCGTCCTCTGGGAGCGCCAGCCCCCGGGCAGCAGCCGCGATCCGGGGCCGATCAGGAACGCAATATTTCACCTGATACTTTTCAGCTCCTGACAGAATCCACCCCCCACCCCCGCCAGATTTGGGTGTGTGCTTGTGTACGCCGTTTGTGAATGTGTGTTTCAGTTCATTTATATGAGTAATCGGCTAATGTCAAGTTCCACTTTCTGAAAGGGTTTGGATGAAATCAAGACGAGCAGCTAGTTTCTTGACACGTTCTTTCTAGAGACCCACGAGTTACTGTACATTTTTTTTTTTTGAAAGTGTCTCTGAGTCGGAAGGAGTGGATTATTCCACAGGTTTGATGAGAAGCGAACCCGGGCTCATCCGCCCAAGTGAGGAGCTGGGGAGATGAGTGTGTCCAGGGCGGACTGCGCAGCGACTTAGAAGCTGGCCTCCTCAGAGCTGAAGAGCACGGAGACGGCTGAAAAGCGTGGTCTGTGCATGGGGCGTGGTTTCACTTCCACATTCGAAGTGAGGAAGGCCGGGAGATATTAATTCTTGGTCTTGGACACTGTGGCATGCGTAGCGAGCAGCTCAGGGGAAGTCTAAGTCTTTACAAATTGCCTGATCGTTTTGACTGGCTGGAGAAGTTTTCACTGAATTCTGTAGCATCAGAAGGATCATTATCCAACCGCTTGAAAGAGAGAAGCCAGATCTAATTCTGCTTTTCCTTTCTGCTCTCGAGCTGTTGTGAATAGACACCAGAGTATTTTGAACATTTTAAAATGCTTTGCTGCTTCACTACTTCTCTGCTTCATCTGTGATTTTCTGAAATGTGAATATTTTATAATAGGAAAAAGATTTAGATAAGTACATAAAGCCATCCATACCTTTCTGGGGCTTTACTTTTCCTTGTAGGAAAAATACTGTTTTGGGGTTCACTTAACATTTCCATATTTCTTCCTTCTCACTTGAGATTAAATTTGCTACCTGGTTACTGCGAATGTCACTAACTATAAATCTTGAGACATGGGCAGGGTGTTCGTAGCATTGCAGAACAACTTGTTTTCTACATAGTTTGTAAATATGTATTTGGCAATGCAAGGAGTTTCTGGGTAGGTGATTTCTCCTGCATTGATAAAATATGTCTGTTTATTTTTTTTTTTAAAGATTTTATTTATTTATTTCACAGAGGGAGAGAGATCACAAGGAGGCAGAGAGGCAGGCAGAGAGAGAGAGGGGGAAGCAGGCTCCTCACTGAGCAGGGAGCCCGATGTGGGCCTCGATCCCAGGACCCTGAGATCATGACTTGAGCCGAAAGCAGAGGCTTTAACCCACTGAGCCACCTAGGCGCCCATGTCTGTTTATTTTGAAGAGAGGGTTGGTTCAGACTTTGCCTCTCCATTTTATCCCAGAAAACACATCTTTCTTTGATATCTTGTGAGTGGATAAGCCTTCATGTCTTAGAAACTGCTTTTTATTTAACAGGCTTGCCAGCTAGCCATGGTTTTACCTTTACAAGTGCTGTTATTAAAGTGGATTCCAGGTTAGCTCATTAGGTAGTCACAGAGTCATCCACACAACGTGAGACTAAATAATCCCTTTGGGGGGAACTGAGCAATAATAGAAATACCCTATCACTTTTTACATTGCTTAACTGTTTTACCTCATGTTTCAATATTGACACTTTTTTTGGAAAAGGCTGGAAGGATGACATCGCATTTTTTTTTTAAAGGACACTACTATTGCAGCTTATTTATTTATCAGGTGAGCCGAGATCGGATATTAAAACCAATATAAATCCTTGGGTGTTTAATAGAGATGCTCTTTCTGTGGATTATTGAGATCACTCTGATGACTTAGTATTTTCTGAAATCTAGATGGGAAGAAATCCAATTAAATTTGTATTTAATCTTCCCTGGTATTAGAGTTAGGGTTGGTTTTTTTTTTTTTCCCCCAGCAAGAACCATGTTGTGATTTAGAGGTAGGTTCTGCAGATACCTTTGCAATTGCTGTGGGCATGTGGAATGCAGTCATGGATAACACATGGCTTCCATATACCTGTCCATCTATTAAATTAAGGAGAATTTTTCCCAAGATTTTTATTGACCTCCGAGGTCCATTATCAGTGAGAGCAGGCTTCTAATGAGGTGAAGACCACTAATGAGAATGCATCATCTTACTGACTGGCACTTATAGGTCATTAACACAGGTGAAACTTTTATGTACCTGATCTTGTACTTGAGCAGATTTTGGAGTTGGGGTGACAACTGAAAAGAGGAGATGATTGTGGAGCTAAATAATGGCCAGCCTAAACTTAATTGTATTTATGGCACGTTCCCCCACAGGTAAGCTCATTTCCAAAGGAAACTTTATTAATGAAGCAAAAGATGTATGACAACTGGATACCCCAACGCTAATGATGTTTGCTCTGTTTATTGACCATGTATTATCATAGGTAGGAAACCTTGGATAAGTAAAGTTAGGTCAATTCATAAAATCAGTATTCCACAGAGAATACCGAAGTACCTACTATGTAAGGAGATTGGAAATCACAGGTAATAATTAATCTGTTTGAATTCTTACTTAAATACCAAACAAATTTCTAGCTACTGTATATGTATTATTTCACTTTATTCTGAAAATAGTCCTACTATTGTTGCCTTCATTTTATGATGAAGAAAGAGACACAGGTTAAGTTCACACTCCAAGAATTCACAAGATTTGTATCAAGGTAGTTTGAATTCTAGTGTTTAAGTTCTTAGCAAATATGCTCCATTTCAGAAGAACCAGTACCAGTGTCTGATTTTATGAAGTTCTTTTTAATCACTGCCAGAGGTTTGCGGTGGGAGTGTGGTTCATGAGTATTGAGAAACCTTAAAGCCCTCCCCACAAAGTGGGGCTTTCGATTGTTTTAAAAGATACAGGGTTCCACTGGCATTTGGTACTGGG
Organism: Ailurus styani; assembly: GCA_002007465.1. Taxonomy (NCBI): domain Eukaryota; kingdom Metazoa; phylum Chordata; class Mammalia; order Carnivora; family Ailuridae; genus Ailurus; species Ailurus styani. The sequence continues at coordinate 1,881,264 of LNAC01000308.1, read as the reverse complement.
TATGGGGAGGGTCTGGGGTGCTAAATGTCTAGAAATGGGTAAGATAGTTCCTCACAAAGAAGATACTGAGACTTTTCATAAGAAATTCTGCTCTCTCATGGCTATAAGGTGTTTAAGTATTAAATGATGGGCTGGGCTTAAACTGGGAATTGTGGAGTGGAGAAAGCTATCCTTGGCAAGTGCATTATGAATTGGAGAGTTGTCTAGTGATGGTATTTTGATAAAGGGATATTGAAGAGTTTACTTATGTTAATGGTACTCTGCAAATGTTTTCTAAAGGATTAAATAGAAGGAAATAAACTCTACTCTAGATCTTTGAGACATCAAAGGAAAATGACTGGCAGTAACACACTCTATTAAAACTTATCCTTTGTAATACTCTCATGTAAACACTTGCATAATTATTGTATATTACGTGATTAAAAGTAATAAACATGGAAGTATTGCAGATATCAGACGTACATGAGCAACCAGAAGTACATAAAGGCAGATCCAGTAGCTTATGCTCCTGGGACTTGAGATACTTGAATTCCTCTGGCACTTGGGGGAAATTTTAAAAAGGTGTGGCCACTGTGTGACTCGGCAGTCTTCTAAACTGTTTAGGACAAGTTGCAATCAGTTCCTAATACAGGTATTTGATGTAGACAGTTTGACATACAAACCCAAAATATGCCTTCTATAATACTGTTTATCCATCCTCCTCCCACCCCCAAACCCCTTTAAGGAGAACCTCAGGCTTCTGTAGCTGATACAGAAACCTGTAGTCAGAGTGGCAGAGATTTAGTTTGCTGAGGAATCAATAAATTTAGAAGTAGACAAAAGCAAGAAGCTATAATAATCCAAAACCATGAAGGGGAATTGACAAAGTTATCTCTTGCACCACACAACATATTGGAATTTGCTTTATTTTGCTGTGGTCCTTTTTTTCTTTTTTCTCATGATAAAATCTGGAATTGAGCTAATTAGTGTCTGGGTCTGTTAACAGTCCACTTTTTAAATTTACAAATAATGTAAGCATGACCTATGGTCCATCATTTACTCATCACTGAAAATTAGTTCAAAAATATTTTTCTTTCTTGTGAGATCAGCCACACCAAATGAGTATAAAGTGTACAGAGAAGGCTGTCTGTACTTACTATGGGCAAGGCATTATTTTCAGCATTTTGTATTTATTAATATCTTGAATCCTAACAACAGTCATATGAGGGAGATAATACCGTCATCTCCAATTTTCAGTTGAGGACATTGAGGTAGAAAGAGGTTAAGTAACTCGCCTGAAGTTTCATAGCTGACAAGGGGTGGGATGGGCTTTGGACCCATTCTGTCTAACTCCAAGCTGTATTCCTAATCACTGTTCTCTGTGGTGGTCCCTCATCCCTTGACCTCTCCTTCCTTGGCTCTCAATTTACCAGCCTCCTTTGTCTTCCTATTTCAGTCTGAATCTGTTTATTTACATTCAACAGTAGCTAAGTCTTTCTCTTATTACACCAAGCAGAATGAAACCTCAACTCTGCCTTGGAGTTTTAGCAGTCAACTTTGTTCTACACTTTAATTAATGAAATTGACATTATGTTATATGAATTTTTCAGGCTTCCTGTTGTTGGCCTCAATACATATTTTTCCTACATTTTTACCTCTTTTCTTCTGTGTCTCATGGGAATAAGTTTCCCACTCTTTTTTTCAAGGTAATCCCTTCCCTGTATCTTCCAGATCCCATCCCTCCCCCTTTTTTTTTAAAGATTTTATTTATTTATTTCACAGAGGGAGAGAGATCACAAGGAAGCAGAGAGGCAGGCAGTGGGGGGNGATGCGTCATGATCCCAGGACGCTGAGATCATGACCTGAGCCGAAAGCAGAGGCTTTAACCCACTGAGCCACCCAGGCGCCCTCCTCCAGATCCCATCCTTAAAAATGTTTCTCTATCAGTCATCTCTTTAGTTTCTTTTATTGCCAACTCTTTCCTTTCCATTGTTTATTTTTCCCTTTTCTCCCCCATGTAACCAGGTCTCCCTTTCTACATCTCTATTTCATGTTTATCATATGTTTGTATCTATATGCAGATCTGTCTTGATCTTGCTTCTCTCCTTCATCTTCAGTTTCTCAAGTACAGCTCTTGATGCTGCTTCCTTCTTATTAATGATCGTTTAGCCCTTTGCAGTCTGGCTTCCTCTGCCAAAATTTCTTCTCAGAAACTGCTTTCTTTTCAAAACTCACCCAATTTTTTTCTGTAACATATGATATTACTGGCTATTCTTATTTCCTACTTCTCTACTTCCTTGCTTGTGCTTTTTCATTTGTACACTGGGTATCATTTGTAGTTCTCTGTTGGTACCTGTACTCTCCCATCTTCTATCTTTATTCCTCTCCCTATTCTTTACACTTTACCTGGTTTATTTTCTTTCTTCCCCACTGGCTTCTGTCAGATTCTCTATTCTGAGGAGACTCAGATCTGTACATGAAGTCCCAATGGCTTTGAAATCACAGACTCACTTTTTCAGCTATAGACTTATCACCTCCATTGGCCCGAGACTCAAAATGTCCATAAATCATCTGTAGTCTTCATTTTTTTCTTCTACATTTCGTCCTTCTTGGGTATTTTACTCTTCTTTCCCTTCCTTCATCTTTGAAATCTTTTATCTGTCACCTTTCTCCCAGTTTACTTTGTACTTATATGATGAGCTTTAGGTGAGATGATTGTGAAAAGGCCTTTGTATATGTTGACTAGATAACTATAAGTTAATATTTATATCCCCATCGATTGACAGATCCTATAAATACAAGCAATGAAATATTTCTTGAATTAGTTCTCTTTCCTGTTGGCAACACTTAAGCCCAGCCATACTATTTTTACTCCTACACTATTAAAATTGTCTCTTGGTTGGTCTTCTCTTTCATATTCTATTGCCTCTCTTTATTTTTATTATATATATGATACAATTTTCATCAAAATTGGTTTCCCAAGCAAAAACCTACTAACTTACATCATTTCTTTTCTTAAAAACTTGATTATTCATGAAATAAAGTTCAAGCAGCAGAATATTATTATTAAATAGCACTTATTATATGCCAGGAACAATTTAAGTACTTTACATATTTTAACTCATTTAATCCTCACAACAAGGTAATATTAGTAACCACATTTCTTGAAAAGGAAATTGAGATCCAAGGGAAGTTAAGGTTTTCTTTTGCATAGAAGAGTGTGATGCTCAGGGGAGTTTACATAGTTAATAATTATAAAGCTAGGATATGAACCTGAGCTGTTCGACTCTAGAATCTATGCTCTTAACCACTACATTGTGCTCAAGATCATATCTTTCTGGCATTATTCAATTTTAGAAATATTTATTGAGCACTTTTTAATTACTTGCCTTTAGCTCTCTTTCCCCTGTCAAGAACTATAAAGTGTTTAAGATTTTCTCTGCTTACAGGGACGCCTGGGTGGCTCAGTTGGTTAAGCAGCTGCCTTCGGCTTGGATCATGATCCCAGGGTCCTGGGATTGAGTCCCACATCGGGCTCCTTGCTCAGCAGGAAGCGTGCTTCTCCCTCTGCCTCTGCCTGCCACTCTGCCTACTTGTGTTCTCTCTAACAAATAAATAAATAAAATCTTAAAAAGAAAAACCAACGACAAGATTTTCTCTGCTTACAAAGTAACAAGATAGTCTGCCACAGTTCACAGTTTCTGAAGGAATATATGAGACCCCTGGATCAAAGACAAAGGACTTTAATAGTCACGCCATAACAGGTAGCATGAGCTTTATGTTTGAATTGGTTTCCCTTGCTTATACTTCCTCCTCTCCCAAATTCCACAGGGGCAATGAAAAATGACCTCAGTGCATACTGTGCACACAGTGGAATTTATGTCACAGCTGCAGAACCTAGGCCTTAAAAAAATCTCTAGTCTTAGAAGGGGACTGTTAGCAAACTTGGCCAATTTTTGCCCTTAGAGGGAGACATCATCTTTATTATCCTGCTCATTAAACAACTCTTCTCTCAGCCTTGGCAGGAGACACTCTCTAAATCTTCCAAGGCTATTTGCTATACAAACATCTTTCCAGAACAAAAGCCATCTAAGCTTCACAAGACATGTAGAAATGCAAGAGACCTTGAAGAGTGGTCTCCCAACACTCCTAACGCTTTCCTTCCCAATTTCTGCTGCATGGGCTTTGCTAAGGCTTAAATCTAGTTTTGTTCTTCTTTGTTGAATCCAGTGCTTGATTTTCCCTTTCTTTTTCCATAGGTAGGAAGACTCTGGAACTAGATGAACACATACGTTTAGTGAGCTGACCCAAAAGATATTTAAATCCCAAGTATGTGTCTTTTTTCTACTGAAGCTGAAATCAAATCACTAACCAAGTTGTTTCATATGTAGCTGATTTCTTTTCTTGCTACTTCCATTCAAAAAATACTTATTCAGTCTCAAGTACTTTGCTAGGCTTTGGGGATACAGAGAAGTTAGGGTGATCCTCTGTCTTTGAGCACCTCATAGGGAGGCCAGTGGACAGACAAGAACCTACCAAAAAAAAAAAAACCAACAAAAAAACCCAACAACAACAAAAAACAACTTGGCAGAGGTAAAAGTAACCTAGCTGGAGGGAAGAAAGAATCTGGGGCCTCAGTGTAGGTTTTCAAGAGTTTAATTTTCTTAAGCAGATTCTTTGAGTAGAGGCTAGATGGTTGGTAATAGGGGTTCCAGTTGATGAGAAGAATATGTGCAAAAGGGAGGCCCAATCTCTGTTTTAGGAAAACCATAGCCATTTCCTTAATGATGTGTCTAGAGGAAAGAATATGAAAAGGGTTGCAATAGAAGATGAGCTTACAGCAGCTGAGAGGGGATAGCCCGGGAAAGGTCTTCCATATCAAGATGAGAATTTAGGACTTTGTGGGGAGCAGCAAGGAGCCAGGAAGTGACTGACTGAAAGTAGGGGAGTAACCTAATCATATTTGTGTTTTGAGCAATGGGCTGAAGAGGGAAGGAGCCAGAAGCAACGAGCCTGATTAGAGTGTTCTTTCAGTAGTAGAGGGAGAAGTAGTATGAGTCTGATGAACAAAGGTAAGAGTGGTGGTGATGAAAGGAACGAATGGATTTGAAGGATTAATAGCGAGACTCGAGGGTGGCCTCTGGATAATGGAAGAAAATCAGAAATACAAGAAAAGGAGGAGTTTTACAGGGGGAAGAGGCTAAGTACTATGTGTTTGCTTATCTCAGATGGAGATGTTCTGGAAGAGCTCCAAATAAGCATCTGAGGCTAGGACAGTGCTCTGGACTATAGCTATTCCTGAATGTTGAAGTAGCAAAACATAAGCACGTATAAAAGTGAGGAGAAAAGGTTATTGAAGAAGAAAACCTGGCAAATTTTAATGAGAGGAGAGCAGATAAAGAAGGACCTAAGGAAGAGATTAAGAAACTGCCTGAGAGGAAGAGAGAGGGAGTGGTAAATGCTATGGAAGGCCTCAGGAAAGTTGAATTAAACAAGAAATTGGGAAGTTGAAAGTGTCACTACAGGGGAAAAAAAATTAGAGTTACCTATATCGAACTGATGAAAGAACCTTGTTCTAGTTGAGAAGTTAACTGTAGCAGCTATCACTCTTGGTCTTGGCGACAAGAAATGGAAATTTCTATAGGGTGGCTACATGTGTTGGCAGTCTAAATTCTTGCATGACTAAACATTTACTATGTATCTGCCATCATTCTCAGCCTCATTATTCCTATAGCCAGAAATGACAGGAGAAATAACTTCCTGCTACATTGCTCCAGCATAATTAATTACAGATGGGGCACAATTTATGTTCAACTCACAATCATCAAGGCATTTTCTGTAGGGATTGTAAAGATAGGTGAAATAAAGCTTCCATTTCTAAGGAGCTTATAATCAAGTACTTTCTTCTTTGTTGTGGATAGTTAAGTACCATAAAGGATTTAGACCAAGGTATTACTGTAATAAAAAATAAAAACCAAATTCATGAGAGGAAATCATGAAAAGTTTCATGAACATGGTGACATTTGAAAGCGAGTTAGGATTGTGAGCAGAACATTCCTTACCTGAAGAGAGCAGAGAAGACCTTGGAGGCTGTTAGAGGGGGACAGTACTTTATGGGGATGATTTACACTACAGTTAAGTGGTATTACCATCCTTGTCTCCATGTACTTGTAGCTCTACCTTCACCAGGACATCCCAGGGTCCCCACATGCACTCCACACATTCCTGCCATCTGACTTTTGTTCTCCGTGAACTTCCTGCCTCCTCCCTTTCTTCCAGGCTAATCTTCAGAAGTCATCTATTTCCCAATTAATTCTAGGTCCTTCAGATAGCATTAATTGCTTGTTTGTCGGTTTCAGCAATCTTTTTTTTTTTTTTTAAGATTTTATTTATCTCTGACACAGAGACAGAGATCAGATCACAAGTAGGCAGAGAGGTAGGCAGAGAGAGAGGAGGAAGCAGGCTCCCCACTGAGCAGGGAGCCCGATGCGGGCCTCGATCCCAGGACCCTGAGATCATGACCTGAGCTGAAGGCAGAGGCTTTAACCCACTGAGCCTCGCAGGCGCCCCTGTTTCAGCAATCTTAACTGACATCTTTATTTTACATAGGTATCTGGAGGCCTCTAGTTTCTTTAAAGAAATCTATTTGAAAACCATAGGATAATGATGGGCACATGTTCAGAAGGCTTAGTAAAGGCATTTCCAATCAGCTTTTTGTAAATCAGCCCCTTGTGGATAAATTATGTGGCTTGTCAACTTGCGACCTGGGAAGTGTTTTTTGTCATTCTTCAGTGGCGTTTAATGTTTCTTTTCACTGATATGGTTAATTAAGAATCGACAGTGACTCTGAACTTTAGTGGATTTTGCTCTTGAGGGAAGACACAATCCTAGGAGATTTGAATTTGTTTCTCTGAATTATTAAGAAAACTATTTACATGGTTTAGTATAGCAGATTCTGACAAGGAGAAACGCAACCTAGATTTGAATGGTTTTCCTTTCTGGAGCTCAAAGTACTAATATTAATTTGCAGTACTTCCAGATTTTTGTTACAGTGGGAAGGATTTTGTTTATAGTCAAAAGTATGTGACAATAAAATAATAGTAAATTATACTGCTTCTTTATTTATTGTGGAATTTAAATTTTGGCTATCTCAGCTTATGAACTCCAAAAGATAAAAAAAAAACAAAAACTATTCTCAGCATGAATAAACTGGGAATGTATCTTGACATCAAAAATTTATTTTCCAATGCATTTTGCAGTTTACTCATGCTGAGAACTACTTCTTATCTTTTGAACTTTTGAACTCTCCGTGAATCGGGATGAGCAAAAATGAACATGAGTTTTCTTTCAATGTACTAGTATACCACATGTAAAATAAAACAAGTAGGAACTCAAGACACAGCAATACACCCTGGCCAATTATATGATAACAGAATAGTATTTGTATCGGGCTTTACGCATGTTATATGCAATACTGAAATGAATTTTGAAGTAGGAAACACAGTAGGCAGCAGCCATTAAAAGGTATGTCTTACATCTCTTGTAAAACACATCTTGCTTGAATTCAATTGACAGTAACAAGTAGGGGCCAGGAAACAACTCAGTCAGCATTCTCCTTCTTTCATAAATCTATTTACAGTAGAAACCCCATTAACATTTTAATTGTTTCACAGCTAAAGTTGATCTCCGTGCCACCTTTAAAGGGCTGAGGTTCATTAAAATTTAAGGGACCAGGGAGCCCATAGTCTACTCTAATGACCTAGTGATGGTTGTAAAGGCTCTAAATATATTTTTGGCTCAATGAACAATTGAGAGATTCTTTGTAGCAGCTAAGTGTGTTCCCAGGTACATTGTTGCATTGCACCAGAAAACTCTCCCCCCACTTTCCTTCATCTTAATCCTAGGGTCTCCCAAGGTCCTGTTGAACATTTTCTGCCAACATTTATTTAGTTGACTGTGTTAATTCTACAGCTAGCTTTTACTCTCATTGAGGTCAAAGTATGAAGCCAATAATTGTTGAAATAAAACTAGTCATTGATAACTTACTTTCAACCCATATTTCTTTGCCCCCTATATTGTTCCCCTGACCCCAATAAAAAATATATCCAAACTTAAAATTATTTATAACTATTGGAAGTTCTTGTTCTGGCTGTGCTACAAATTAGCTGAGTGTAACCTCTCTGATCTCTAGTTTCTCATTTGTTAAAACTTTGGTATATATTTCAGAATATACATATGCTTCAAGGATCCACCAGCCTTAAAATATGTTCCTAATGTGAGTTGTTATATCAAAATATTTAACTGTTAGCTTTTAAATGTAGGGAAATTTCTGCCCAAGACAACAGTTTTCTGTTTGACTCTAGGTTATGTTAAGCCCTCCTTGAAAAGATACAGTTAAAGGATACTTTTAATCTAAAGAACATTTCTGGTTGATAATAATGAAGGCATCTCATTTGCTGATAGAAAGAAAATATTTGTTTTTTTTTTTTTAATGGGAAAACTTCAGATGGAAAAAGGTAAAGACTAACATCAAAATGACCCTAAAACCTTATACTATCATTAAAAGCCAAGAATATTTGGGACCCCTGGGTGGCTCAGTGGGTTAAGCGGATGCCTTCAGCTCAGGTCATGATCCCTGGGGCCTGGGATTGAGTCCCACATCCGGCTCCTTGCTCAGTGGGGAGCCTGCCTCTCCCTCTGCCTGCTGTTCCCTCTGCTTGTGCTTGCTCTCTCTCTCTCATAAATAAGTAAATAAAATCTTTGGAAAAAAAAAAACAGCAACCAGGAATATTCAAGATCATGTTACTTAACTTGGTATTTGGGGTGGTAAGGATCTATTCTTAAGCCTGAGATTTAGCAGTGATGATAGGATGTAGGTTATACAGAAACAGTAATAACTGGGAGCATGTGTTCACTTATTCTTTTTACCATGTGATTTCTGTACTTTTACAAACATGAAGAGTGAGGTGAACTATGTGTGGTTGTCAATTTCTGGAAGTGCCTTTGTTGGACTTTGCCCACACTGCATGTTCAACTTCCAAGTACTCTTTTGCCTTCAAAAAAATGTGGCTTTAGATTCATAGAGACAAATTTTGGTTAGTGGTAGGAAATAATGATCAGAATAGATTTTAAGGTATCTTATGCCAAGATAGTGTTTTATAGGCCAAATCTATATTAGAAGCTTTTGAAAACCTTTTGTTTTAAGGGGTATATAACTTTGATTCCACCAATTCTTTTTTGTATTGTAATTTTCATTAAAGTTCTTTCTGTTCAAGGCAGTGTTTTGTCTAGATGAAATCAGCATAAAGCTGTCCTTTTTATTTCTTAATTATTTATCCTTCTTAAATTTATACAGTAGACGGGTTTACCTGATAGTGTGTGATCATATCAAAAATAGTTTCATAATCCCTTATCCATAGTCTCAAATTAAAAAATCTCTAAACAGTGGGAGGTATTTTTGTTGCTGTTATTTGTCACAGATTAATTTGGTGGCATAACCTTCACTGAGCAGACATGAGTCTAATTATGGACTTTATTTGTTTTATCGGATATGAAAATTCTTAAGTTTCCCTGAAGAAATATTAATGTATTTGATTAGGATGTGACTCTTGAGACAGTTCTGGGCACATATGCATCATACTGCTTTTCTAAAATATGAAAAATTCTGAACTCTAAAATAGTTTGATCCCTAAGGATTCATGTACCTCAAATCTATATTTGTAAATATGATATTTGGAGAACATATTGAGTTTCAAATGGTTATTTAAACTTTTAAAAGTTCACTTGTTTGTATGGACCTTTTTTTAAATTTAATTTAATTTATTTATTTGACAGAGAGAGAGAGAGAGACAGTGAAAGAGGGAACACAAGCAAGGGGGAGTGGGAGAGGGAGAAGCAGGCTTCCTGGTGAGCAGGGAGCCCAGTGGGGACCCTGGGATCATAGCTTGAGCCAAAGGCAGATGCTTAACAACTGAGCCACCCAGGCGCCCCTGGAATTTTTTTTTTTAATAAAATGAAGTTTACTTTTAAGCAAAGAAGTGCCCACTTATTTTTGTTCATTTAAATTCTGGATGTTGCAATGACGTAGATGGAACTAGAGTGTATTATGCTCTGTGAAATAAGTCAGAGAAAGACAACTATCACGTAATCTTGCTTATATGTGGAATTTAGAAACAGGATCATAGGGAAGAGAGGAAAAAAATAAAACTAAATGAAATCAGAGAGGGAGACAAACCATAAGAGACTCTTTTTTATTTTTAAAGAATTTATTTATTTGAGAGAGAGAGAGAGAAAGAGAGAGAGCATGAGTGGGGGTGGGGGGGAAGGGAGACTCCCCACTGTGCAGGGAGTCTGACACAGGGCTTGATCCTGGGACTCTGGGATCATGACCTGAACCTAAGGCAGACACCCAACTGACTGAGTTGCTCAGGTGGCTCAGATACTCTTAATCATAGGAAACAAACCGAGGGTTGCTGGAGGTGGGGGCGAAGGGGGTATATGGGATAACTGGGTGATAGACATTAAGGAAGGCACATGACCTAATGAGCACTAGGTATTATATAAGACTAATGAATCACTGACCTCTACCTCAGAAACCAATAATACATTATATGTTAATTAATTAAATTTAAATTAAAAATGAAAAAAATTCTGGATGTTGGTTGGTGTAAAACAAGGACGGTTTAGCTTCTTGTGTCCTCCCTGCCATAAACAACAACAAAAGAGCTGTATCATTAGTGGATTTCTTTAAATCTGAAATCCCAACATTTTATGACACACCTTGTCAAAAGTATAGTATATATAACATCCCATCCTAATGATCAGAAAATAGAGATTAAAAGATCCACTAAGGGTAGTGCATGAAAGCAAGTTCTGCTGTTATTCTCGTAAGCCCATTTCTTCTTTATAGAAGAAAATAATCAGTTGACATCCATTGAAGAGGACCTTCATGCCAGGCAACAGGGTAAGGACTTTCTGTATTATTTCGTTTGAACACCAAACACTGTATAATTGTATTATGTCTCCAGTGTTTAAAAAAAACATTATTTAGGGATAGTGATAAAGGAATAAAAACCCATTTTCTACAGTCTAGATTTTTTATTCATTCCAATTCCATTCTCTGTGCAGGAAGGATAAAACTTCTTTGGTCCTACTCCTGGTTACTTTTTATGATGTCTAATTCCAGAGGGTGTGGTAGTCTTTTGAAGGGTAAGGTGGTCTGGTTAGGATCAGTCTGCTGGATCCCCTACCAACAGATTCAATATTAATAGAAGTAGGCTTTGAAGCCTTTTAGTCTCCTCTGATTCACAAACTTTCCTATTTCATATTTTTCATAAATTTTATTTTGTTTTATGAAATCCCTATTTTGACCCCAACAAGCTGTTATATTTTTAAGATTGTGTTTGTGATCAATATAGCTGTTTATATCAATCTACAGCAATCTATAGACTGTGGTAAGTGATTAGTTTCCAAGGAGAATCAACCGAAATTCCTAACTTACTCTGGTGTAGTTCTTGCATTTCATATTAAATATGCTTATAATATTCTCTTTTGTACATGCAATCTGCGTGACCACATGTTGCATTATTAATGGCCTCCCCAAGGCTTTGCTTCTTGCTGTGACTACTTCAATTATCTCAAAGTTTAAGCTCTTCATCTGGAGGCATAGGTGGGGCATTTATATTTCTGGCATGATTTTTCTATCATAGCAGGAAAGAGGCCTATCCTGAAGGAAATAGGGATCCTCTTAAGGTGGGGTGGAGTCCCTTGATATGGCTGTTTGGTCCCCATGGAGACAGACACTTCAAGGGAGCCTAAGAGCCTGGGAAGAAAAGTTTTCTAAAGTACCTAGAAGCCCAAGGAAGAGACTTTTGCATCTGACAGATGAGCCAAGAATTGAGCTTGAAGAAGAGGTAAATATTCTCAGAAAGGAGGAGGGTCACACATGGGCAGGATTGTAAGTGAGGCTTCCTGCCTCTGTTCAGTGTGGCAACAAGAGATAGTAGGGCTTTTGACCTACAGACAAATTAAATGCCACCTGTCAAAAAGTGAGCTTTATGGCTGATTCTTTGCAATTGTGTGAGATGGAAAACATATTTGTGAGGAAGCAGCTAGGAATGGAAAGTCTGAATTAAAATGAATTATTGCTTGAAGGAAAGATAAATGCCTATTCTGATTGAACCTGAAGCTACCAGTGAATCTATTACACTAACATATCATCACTGTCTGTTTCATTGTGTACTTCATTTGCCTACAAAATAAAACTTGTTTTCTCTTGAAAATCATCTTTAAAATTTCTGTGTTGGCAGAAAAAAAAAAATGGAAACAGCCTAAATGTCCAACAATGAGGAAACAGTTAGGTAAATTTTGGTATATCTTTACAATGGAACATTTATGCAGCTATTAAAAACGATGTTTACAAAGAATTTTAATGCTCTATAAAATGCTTACATTATAATAAGTCAAAAAAGAAGCAGGATACAAATGCCTATAACAGCATGATTTTATATAAAATGTATAAATATAAAGATAATAAGCACAGAAAGAGGAAAATGCATCAAAATGTTTTAATAGTGTTTATCTCGGTGGTGAAATATAGATAATTTTTATTCTCTCATCTACAGTTCTCAGTTTTTGCCAACTTCTCTATAATGTACACCTATTTTTTATTTTCCTTAGAAAAATACTTGAAAGGGGCGCCTGGGTGGCTCAGTCAGTTAAGCATCTGCCTTCAGCTCAGGCGGGCCTGGGATTGAGCCCTGCCTTGGACTCCCTGCTTGGCAGGAAGCCTGCTTCTCCCTCTCCCTCGGCTTACCACTCCCCATGCTTGTGCTCTCTCTCCTTCTCTTTCTGTCAAATAAATAAATAAATAATCTTTAAAAAAAAGAAAAATACATGAAAAATTTTTATTTGCTTTGGAAATAGTTTTCTGACCTGAGCTACTTGACAACATCTTTGCAAGACCACTATTGAGGCTACCATCACCACCAAACTTTATTTCTGATAAGAATCTTTACGGTTCATTTGTACTTTAGTAAAAGTACTCTCTATCTAGGTTGCTATTTCAGTGATGTGAAAAAAAATATATGAAGGCAATTTCCTCTGTTTAAAGGCTCTTGAAGCATCCCAGGGCAGGGGGGAAGAGTTAGTCTTATCACATGTGCTCCCATCTTGTGGCCTTGAAAGTAACTGACATAAGCATATTGAAGAACAAGTTGCCGTAAACATGGCTTCTTCAGATCTAGAGTTAGTGATTCAATGTTAGTCTTTTGTTTAACTTACTGGACGTTAGATGTGCTGTAAATTGCTAACTCTTTAACAAGTTTAACACATATTTTTCTACTTCTAAGGGTGAGATTAACCTGATTTGGCTTTTAGGTGACTCATTTCTGTAACCAGTTGCTTATACATAGGAATATATTGCTTCCCTAGAACTCAATTATCTGGAAGCCTATATACTTGGAAAGTAATTGAGCACCAAGAAATGAACAACAATAGTAATATAAGTAAGATACCTAACACTTATTGGGTACTAGCTGTTGTTTTCAACTCTCTGTGGAACACTTTACCTCATTGTCTTATTTAGTCTTCATAACAAGCATATTACAGTTGTTATTGTCCTCCCTATTTACAGATGAGAAAACTGAGACTCAGAAAAGTTGAGTAGTTTGTCCAGGGTCATAGAGCTAGTTGCTGTGAGGCTAGAAGTTGAACTACATTCCAAAGCCTAAACATACTATTATAGTAAATACAACATGCAAACAGATGTCACAAAGTCTGTGTTCAAAAAATGCAGATTTGATACTTCAAGGTCTCAAGAAAGAATCACTCCACTTTTCAAATGACTTTAGCAAATTTACAAGTAACATGTCTGAAAAGAGGAAAAGGGGACTTCTTGAAGCAGGAATTGATAGCAAAAAAGAAATTTAGCTGTAGACTAAATGAGAAGGACTGAAAAATCTAGACTATATTCCCAAGAACTCTGAAAGCATTGTATTTTGAATTGGTTTGTTAAGACATTTCTTAACTTTATTAGCTTCCAAGTGTACCAGTGGGTAAATATGGAACTTGATTGTGATCATTTATTTTGTCAATAAAATCTTAAATTCAATATAGTGCTAATTTTAATAAGCTTCTATCTTTATTATATAATTTATGCATTTTATTGTGAAAAGATTAGAATATACAGATGAAATAACAAAATAAAAATCTGTCATAATTTCATACCAGAGATATCCACTGTTAACATTTTGGAAGATCTAAATAATATAAATACAAATGTAAATATAAATGTAAATATGTATGTTTATGTTTTAACAAAATGGGACTATGCATACTTTTAAAAATCATATTTACTTACTATGGTATGAGTATATTTAAAATATTCTTTGATTCTAAAAGTAGAGAAGTTTATAATATATTTGAGAATGATTTACTTCCAGAAAGGATTAAAAACACCCATTTATTTGATGCTTAGGGGAAAAATACGTATTAACTTAGAAAATTATTTTATGTGAATTAGTTTCTTTCTTAATGATGCTTGTATCAATGAAGAAGTACTATACTTTTATCATATGGTTTCACTTATAAGGAATTAAATGGAGGACTCTAGGGGAAGGAAAGGAAAAGTAATTGGGGTAAATCGGAAGGGGAGATGAACCATGAGAGACTGTGGACTCTGAGAAACAAACTGAGGGTTATGGAGGGGAGAGGGGAGGAGGGATCGGTGAGCCTGGTGGTGGGTATTAAGGAGGGCACGTATTGCATGGAGCACTGGGTGTGGTGCATATGTAGCGAATCTTGGATCACTGGAAAAAAAAAAAGTACTGTACTTTAGTTATTTTCATCCTGTAGAGCTTTCATTACTCTCCTGTATTTAGATTAAACATGTTAAAGTAACATTTTCTTTCTTTCTTTCTCTTTCTTTCTTCCTTTCTTTCCTTCTTTTTCTTTCCTCTTTTTCTTTCTTTCTTTCTTTTTTTATTAAAAAAAGGTATCAATAATGAAAGTGATAATTTAAGGATGTTTTGAAAAGAAAAGAGTATATATTCCCTGGCTGGAATTGATGTGATTTAAAGCCATCTGCTTCTTTCACTTGAAGTGCAGTTAGCATTGTATCCATCTGCCTACTTAATTCAGAAGGAGGGACAGAAGCAAATTCCAAAAGCTGTGTTTCCACTTGCTATTTCATCTGACAAAGATTTATTGAGCACCTACTTCATATGAGTCCTGTGTTAGATGCTTATTTAATGTGAAGAGATTTGAGATGTGTCCTCTGTACTCAGAGAAGTCCCATAAGAAAACAAAGAAGAAGAAGGCAATTATAATTCAGTATGGTGGGCAACAGGGGAGAAGTGAGCTTAGGGGGCTATAGGACAGGAAAGGCTCTTTTGGGCATGGTCACTTGAGTGGGGAAGCAGACTGAAAGTGAACGAAAGATGATAGGTGAGTGGTAAGGGGCAGAAGGGTGTTTCAAGATGAGGGACCACATGTATACAGATTTGGGGACTAGAGGTTAGAACATAAGCTGGAACAAGACTTGAGAAGTAGCTATGACCTATTAGGGAGGCATTGTGTGCTGTGCTGAGGAGTTGGAATTTTATCCTGAAGGAATTAGGTAGGAGTCATTGGAGATATCATCAGTGGAGATGTGAGAACAGCTGTGATTTTAAGAAATCACTCTGGCAGCTGTGTGAAGAGGCTGTAAGTTGTCCTAAGGAATGATCAGCATCTGAACTAAGGTGTTGGACAGGAATTTGCTGAACTAATGAACTTGCTGATTGGTATATGTGCAGGGCAAGGCAGTGGATGGCAAAGGATGACATCATTATCTTCAGGCTAGGTGACTGTGTGCACCGTGGTATCTTCTACAAGTGAAAAATGCTCTGAATTAAGCACATTGATGGGTAGGTCAAAGGTGATGAGTTTGTTTGGATGTATTTAGCAGGCAGTTGGATGTGTGGATCTTGAGCTGAGAGATCTTGAGCTCTAGACTAGTATAACAGATTAGAGTTATCTGGGAACACAAGTATGAAATCAGGGAAGGGTAGGATCACTCAGGTAATATCTGTGGATTCAGAGGGCTCCTTGAGGGCCACCATCATTTAAAGGATTAACACAGAATAGTAGTTAAGGGTGTGGGCTCTGCTGTCTAGGTTCAAATCCTAGTTCTACTAGTTACTGGAACAAGTTACTTATTCTCTCTGTCCCTCAGTTTTCTCATCCATAATATGGAGATGATATATAATTGAGTTATAGGTTAGTTGCGAACCATAAAATGAGTTAATATATTAAAGTATATATGAGAGGACTGGTTCATAGTAAAAATTCAATGGATTTAGCTTTACTATAATATCATAATGATTAAAGGAAATTTGGCCAACATCCCCCTCCCTTTTTTTTCAGTGAAGAATGCAGAATAGTTGTTGTCAAAGGGTCGAGGAGAAATCTATGAGAGGAGTCATAAGAATAAAAGTGGGCCAGAAGGAAAGTGAGTTATATTAAACGATTTAGGAATGACAAACCAAGTAAGAGCAATGAAGTGTCCTTTGTTTTTTTATTACAAGTTTGTTGGCGGCATTTGTGGGATGGGCCTCAAATCCTGATCCAGTGGTCTGAGGGATGACCAGAAGGTGAGAGTGGAGTGAGCAGAGGGAAACTACTTTGATAGTTTGATTGAAATCCGAGTTAGAATAGTAGTTGGAAGGAGATGTGGGGTTGAGTGAGTGTTTGTGGTTGTTGTAAAGCAGGAGTGAATCGGAAGCGTTTTATGAGTGAGGGAAGAGCTAGCTAGCACAGGGCAGACAACTAAGCATTGACTTAAAAGAGCCCCTCATTTATTCATCATATTTCCCTCAGTATAGCCTGTGTCTGACACTGAGCCAGGAGCTGAGTGAACTCTCAAGAACTGTAGTCTGAGGTTGTGTATGAAGGGAGATGGCCATGACTTGTATTCTGGCTGAATATGAAGTGAGGCATTGGGAGGGACTCTGCCTCTTGTGGCTGCTACACTCTCTGGAGAGTATTGGTCTGGGTTAGGGATGGTAGGACCCCTGAGTGAGAGGCAAGGCATGATATTGGCCTGAAGTATATGAGTATTTCTTCAGCAGGTCAGACCAGTCAGGGAGCCTCGGGAGTGAGGGAATACCCTACAAATTTGACTACTCTGCAGTCATGCCAACCAAGCTATTTCCTGTGCGACCATTAATAACACCTCTTATTTGAATTTGTTCTCTTTCAAAGTAGAACAGTATATTGGAAAGAACATGAAGGTAGATAACAGAAAACATATTTGTTTCATTCATTCAAAAATATTCCTTGAGCACCTACTATGTGCCAGACAACATGCTATAGACTAGAATTACGATGGAGTCAAAAGAGGAAATGTGCCTGCCCAAAAGAATTTTGGATTTCAGAGAGGAATACCAGCAATTAAACAAGCAATCACAGTTCCATAGGGAGAGTAGAGGTCCACAACTCTGTGCAGAGAGGTCAGGGCATCTTCCTGGGGGAAATGACGAAAATAAACTGAATTTACAAAGGGAGAGATTTTATTTTTATTTACTTATTTATTTAAAGATTTTTACCTTTTTAAGTAATCTGTATACCCAGCGTGGGGCTGAAAACCACAACCCTGAAATCAAGAGTTGCCTGCCCCACTGACCCAGCCAGCTAGGTGCCCCCAACGGGAGAAATTTTATTTTTTATTTTTTAAATTTATTTTTACTTCTAATCTATTTTATTCATAAATTTTTATATTTACATTGGATCATTTTTCTTCTTGCCCCAAATTTTTATTTAAATTCTAGTGAGTTAACATATAGTGTAATATTGGTTCAAGGAGTAG
This sequence comes from Ailurus styani, assembly GCA_002007465.1. Classification (NCBI taxonomy): domain Eukaryota; kingdom Metazoa; phylum Chordata; class Mammalia; order Carnivora; family Ailuridae; genus Ailurus; species Ailurus styani. The sequence goes on along the minus strand of LNAC01000308.1, from coordinate 1,863,440 downwards.
AATTTAGTGATTCACCACTTACATGTAACACTCAGTGCTCAACATAACAAGTGCCCTCCTTAATGCCCATCCCCCACTTAGCCCACCCCCCACCATTTCCCTCCATCAACCAGAGGGAGAAATTTCCGAGGACAGGAGCTGGGAAGTCAATGAAGAAGACACAAAAGGTACACAGCACTGAAGAGAGCTCAATGAATTTGTGTTAAGGAATGTTAGAAGGCAGTGTTTAAAAAAAGTAGATTGAACTCTAAGTTTCTCTGGATAAATGCTCTTCTTCTTTTCAATCCCATTAATTGGGTACATTTTAGACTTAACAATAAAGAACTCCAAAGTGGTGTTTGTGGCTGGCGAAAGCATACCTGCTAAGTCATAGATGCCGCTCTTCTAGCAACTTTAGAGTTCATTTAGTCTATTTCATTTTATCACCAGTTTGTGAATACTAACAGATGCTTGAAGTTTCCAATATTCTGCTTAAGGTAACATAGTAAAAGACATTCACATTCCTTAGTAGAGTAGTTCCCAAGCAAATCAGGGGAGACTTAGGGGTAGGTCTTCTGGCAATAATTTGAAGTGGAGTGTGTGGAAATCTAGCTTTGTTGATACACGTTTGAATTCTGAAAGAGATGAAAGATACCGTGAAAATGCATTGCGCTGCGTATGTTAGGAAATGGGGTTGCCCCAAAGAGCACAGCCAAAGCCTGGTACAAGTTCTCTACTGACCTAGCGAGTGCGGACAGGAGGCTGGGCGCAGCTCAGATCGATAGGCAATCACCGGCGCCGCGGGGAGGCTCCCGGGCGGCTGGCTGGCCGGGCGGCTCCTCTGCGCGCTCCGCTCTCCCTTTGGAATTCAAGGTTTTCTTAGCATGCGCATGTCGCGTCTACTTTAGCATTAATGTTGTCAAAGAGAAGAAACTTGGGACCTTTAAAACAATCCTATCTTGGGTTACTATAATTTGCCTTTGGTTTCATTTTCCTCAGTGGTCAAAGAATGTTGTTTTCAGCCCGAATATCCTTCCTATGTGTCCTTCAAGAGACTGATTTATGGTTGCTATGGGAACTGGATTATCAAATTTTGAAAATTAGTATATTTTAGGCCCTGGAGACTACAACACTGTGTGTGTGTGTGTGTGTGTGTGTGTGTGTCTTCCATTTGGGGAAGGAAGGAATATAATCTTTTTCATGTACTGTTATTAAATGAAGTGAAACATACACTTTTGTTAGTTGAATTGTGTGGTGTATGGTTAACATTTCATTCACTCATTCATTCATATTTATAGCATGTCTTCATTATCTCATTCCCCTAGACACAAAGCAACTAAAATGCTCAGGAAGAGGGAGGTTACTTTGATGTGATTATAGCTCTTTTCAAAGTTTCCCCTTTTCCTTCTTTTGATGAGAAGTTAACTGTTTTCCCATAGTCACAGGATAAGTAGGTTCTTTCTGTCTCGTGCTTTTGCTTTTTTTCTCCATATATAAATGGAGAGGTACATTGTTTATACAAACGCATATATCACTTTATGGGGAATTTTGAAGATTCGATTACATACAATTTTACTTTCCATCCTTCGTTCTGGAATGATGTATGCTGGAGTTTGGGGTTGGTGGAGGGGGCTAGGTAGGAATGTATGGACACCAGCTTCCCTGAGATTCTCCTAAAAACAATGTAAGACCCCTTTTGGTTCCAAAGTCCTGTCATTGGTCTTCCTTCCAAGGATGAGGACATTTTACTTTCACTTATTGTTTCTTCCTGCCCTTACTACCACAGGGCATTGTGCCCAGCAACCATAGAGAGCTGTGGATTTCCATTCTGTGATTGATTGGGATTGTTCCTTCCAGTTGTCCCCTTCATACCCTGACTCCTTGTATTGTCACTCCCAACACTCTTAATCTGAGTACGAGTTATCTTTTTACATCCAGTCTTAGGGAGGTGGGGACACCACACTATTGAATATACCACCATTTTATACCTTTTATGTTTTTTTAAGCTGTGTGCAAAAGGTTATTTCTCCAAAGCAGTTGTTGTGTTTTGTTCATTTAGGTCCTAGCCAAGTCATTCTTCATTCCTCAGAAGTTACCACCTGCATTTTAATTTCAGAACCTTGTATTTTTCATTCAACTCATTCTCTTTCAAAGTGCTTAGGCATCAGTCTTTGACTCCTCTCTAGTTTGCACATTATATGCAAACCTGTGAGCTCTACCTCAAAATGTATGTAGACTTTGACCTCTGCTTGCCATCTTCACTGTAGTTACCCTGACCCAAACCATCATCATATCCCAGCTGGGTTATTAATGTAGCCCCCCCAGTTGGACTCCCTATTTATATCCTTGCCCTTTTTTCTCCACCCTTTCCCTGGAGTGAATCTGTTAAAATATAAGTTGGATAATGTTAGTTCTCTATTGAAAACCTTTCCCTTGACTCCCACTTTACTGAGAGTAAAAGCCAGTGTCTTTGCTGTGGCCCAGCAGGCCTTATGTGATCAAGCAACTGCCCACTCCCCACGGCCTATTTCTCTGAACTTCTCTCTTACATGTTCACCCTACTCTACTGGACACTTGCACGGAATTCTGCCTCAGGGCTTTGGAAATTGTTCTTCCCTCTGCCTGGAATGCTTTTCCCATAGACATATGCAATGCTCCCTCCCTCATCAGGTCTTTGCTCATGTCATTTTCTCAGTAAAGCTTTCCAAGTTCTTGATCTTTCCTTCCTATTCCATGTTTTCCATAGCACTTACAATAATCTCATATACTGGGCACCTGGGTGGCTCAGTTGGTTAAGTGTCTGCCTCTGCTCAGGTCATGATCCCAGTGTCCTGGGATGAGTCCTGCATTGGGCTCCCTGCTCAGCGGGGAGCCTGCTTCTCCCACTCCCCCTGCCTGTGCTCTCTCTCTCTCTCAAATAAATAAATAAAATCTTTAAAAAACAAAACAAAACAAAAAACAATGATCTCATATACTATATATTTTGCTTATGTCATGTATTTATTGCCCATTTCCTACATTAGGATGTAAGCTCCATTTGGGTAAGACATTTTGTCCATTTTGTTTACTGCTATATCCCCAGCATTTGGAAAAGTACCTAGCAAGCAGAATTTGCTAATAAATACTGTTGTTGAATAAATTGTTGAATAAATAAATGAATTGCATGTTGCCATATTAATATTAATTATTTTGCTACATTGCTTTGCATATCCTCCACAATGGTATCTATTTCTTTTGAAAATAGCTATTCCATTCCTATATAAGTGTTGACAATGTATTTTTCTGCAAACAGTGACGCCTAACACCAGGCACTAGAATACAAAGATAAAAAAGAAGCAGGCACTGTCCACAGGGGGCTTGCAGTTGAGGAAGGAGTCAGGTGGTTACAGTACATGGTGGTGAGTGCTTTAGTGGAGGTGAGCCTTGGGAGAAAGGTATAGATGTTTAGCCAGAATCCATGATATGGCAGGCACCTTGCTATTCCTCACTATTCCTCTCTTGGTTTTCTAATGAGGAAACTCAGCTTCAGTGAGGTAGCAAATTTCTCAAGATCTTACAAGGTGCAGGTTAGAATGTTCAGACTGGCTCTGTCTGGCTCTAAAGCTCCAGCTATAATTGATGCCAGTTAGTGTCTTTATGGAAAGGTGTGTTGATCTCTGTACAAATGCCTGTTTGCTTCTTTCCTGGAGGTCCTGGATGCAGGTGACAATGTGTGATTTTAGGAGACTGAAGCTGAAAGGCCTTTAACATTTAAGAGGGAAGAGACTATGTAAATTGGGATGTTTGGATAAATGTATGTTTATTTAAATACTCCTTTATCAGATGGGGTAACACCTTAAAGTGTTTTTGTCTTGATTCTGTTTCTGTACCTAGTGTCACTGAAAATGTTTGAGGAAACGAATCCATAGGAAGATATCCACAATGCAACTTATAAATCTATAGAAAGTACTCTCTGCCTGAATGAAACTGGTCTCTTTTAACCTCCAGCTAACATTGCAGGAGTTGGGGACAAAGAAAAATTGTGTAATATTTGTGAAACATCCATGCAGAACTGGACAGTAACAAGATATATCAAAAAATTGATTTTTACAATGAAAATGCTGATGACATGCGAAGAAAGTGAAAGAAAAATGATTCACAATTAGAATCCATAGATTATAATTGACCAAGTGCTTTCACAAACATTAATTATCACAAAACTCAGTGAGATAGAGTTATAATCCCATTTTACAGATGAGGAATCTATGGGAGAGGTTAGGATAACAGTGAACTTAATCATGTTGCACAATTAAATCTCTCAGTCTACCATGTTCTTTCCAGAATACCAGAGTCTTGTGTCATTAAGACTATGTAGGACTCAGGTCACCGGGTGGCTCAGTTGGCTAGGCATCTGCCTTGGGCTCAGGTCGTGATCCCAGGGTCTTAGTATCGAGCCCCACATCAGTCTCCCTGCTCAGCAGGGAGTCTGCTTCTCTCTCTCACTGTTCCTCTGTGCTCTCTCTCTCTGTCAAATAAATAAATAAAATCTTAAAAAAGAAAAGAATATGTAGGATTCTGACTTAAGTTCTCCGTTCACATTATCTGCAAAAGTAGTTGTATATTGTTTGTTTCATATCTTTTCTTTTCCTGTTCTAAAATACTTGGGTGACTGATTTAATAAGATTCTGAAATATGTTAAACCACATTTTATGTTTTATTCTTCTTTCATCTGTAAGATTGTGTTATAGCTCTCTATCTCTCTGAGTAACCTGAAATGCTTTAGAAGAGATAATCTTATGCAAAATCCAGATGGGCACAACTATCTTATGAATTTAGAAAAGGTTTTATTTATTTATTTATTTATTTATTTATTTATTTATTTATGCGTTCTGTCTTGCATATCATGACCTTTCAAAGGTTTGTGGTTAAATCCAGAATAACACACTCCTAATGTTATTTGCCCTAGAAGCTATTAGTATGAAATTTATAGATGACAGGAAATAGATGTAATCTTTGTAGATAAATATTAGTAATATGAAGTAGCAGATGTTAATATGAAAAATGAGAGTTTCTTTATAAAATATCAAGTGAACTTTTGACTTAAAGTTAATACAGCAGGCCTCCAGGGACAGTTGAGAATAGACAGGAATTCATGTTTCACACTAGCATACTTAAAACATCCAACTCTGATTTCCCTCCAGCATTACTAATTACATTGATTATAGTTCTTATTTTTCTTTGCACTTCAACCAAGTTTACAGACAATTCAGAGTAGTTAGATGATCGATTTGTGTACATTTGCTGATTGATTGCATTTATCACAAACCACAATGGAAAAAGTTGTCATAAAGATCTCGATTAAATAATATACAAACTGCCATGGACAAACATCTCATAGTTGAATTTTGGTTGAATACACCGGGCTGCAATTTTTCATTTCATATTGATTGGATACCCTGGTGATTGCAGATAGGGGCTGAAAATCGCTCTCTAGAGAAACTGTATCCATACTGTGTATGTGCAAGTGTGTTTATCTGGGAAACAAGGGTGAGAGTGCTGGGAAGGTTCATGAATTAACTATTGATCTAGAATCTGGAATTCACTCAAGATAATCTTTGAAGAGCATAAGAGCCTCTATAAAGGTGACAAAATGACATAACCTGAAACACTGGTTACAGATCATGGTAATTAGTAATACTGGAGTAAGCACACACTCTTGATTAGTGAGGGCAGAACTAGATTTTTTACTTCTGGTTGTTAAAAGACAAGAGCAATGTTCAGGTCCTTAATGGAGTCAGCACTCTTCCATAGGGAAGCTCCTTGCATGTAAAGGAATCATTCAGAATATGAGGAAATACCGTCAGCGTGATGATACTCATAACTGCCTTATTTACAAAAAGGAGAAACTGAAAACAGCGGTATAGGAATGTAATGTATCCACTAGACAGAATTTTTGTCGGCATTGGAAGTAATGCTTATGAAGCCTTGGCAACATGGAAACTTCTTCGATATGATGCAAGGTGAAAAATAATGTTATGCAGTTAAAATTGTAGATAACTTACTGTTGTGTTTTGTAAATATACATTGAAAATAGATTTGTGGAGAAATAGTAATCATTTGATAACTCTTATTAATAACATGCTGCAGATGAGAAAACCAAGGTTCAGAGCAGTGAAGTAACTTGTTCAGTTCACATGGCTACTCAGGAACAGTGTGGACTTGGTCCCAGGGTTGTTTGCCTCCAAAATCATGCCTTTAACATTTTGCTAAACTTGTGATAGTGCTTTTACATTTAAAATATACATATATATTAGAAGGAAAATTAAGGAAGAATCCAGAATGGTACCATAAAAATGGTTTTCTTTGAGTTATTTTGTTAAACTTTGATTTTCTTCCCACCGTCATCTTGCCTCTATAGTTCTTCATTATTTTTTCCCCTTCCTTTCTTCTCCTTTCCCATTCTCTTCTCCTTCCCATACTTTCGTAGGGGAGGAAAAGGTTTTCTTCGACTCTCTTAGGGTCCTTGGCTGAGTCTGAAAATGGGACTAACAAAGATAACCAGAAGGAAAGCATACATATTTATTTAATATCAGTTTTATGTGATATGGGCACTTTCATAAGGAAGAGAAGTCCCAGAAAATAGTTAAAGCTGAGTTTTTATGCTACGTTTGATAAAAAGTGGACATTTGTAGAAAGATATGATAGGACAAGGAGTATGAGGTAAATGCAATAAATTAAATTTAAATTTAAATTAATTTTGGAGAAACTTAATAAGGACCATGTGTGTAGATTCTTCTTGGTTTCCTGCATCTAGGAGATAAAGACGCCCAGTTTCTATGGATATAGAAAGGGTGCCTCCCACATGATGATCTTAACAGCTGCTTCAGGGGAGAAGCGAACGGTGGGGGATAAGGTCAGAGAGACCTTCCTGCTTCTGCTGCTCTCTCAAACTCTTTCAGCTTAAAATATTCAAATGCCTAGATGCCATATTTGGGGGTAATGTGTAGTGCTCGCTTCGGCAGCACATATACTAAAAATGGGGGTAATGTGTTCTAAACCCCATCACTTTCAGTTTTCAATTAGCAGGAATCATATTTCTAACTACAGCTGTGTTTTGGTGCATAATCAAATCACTGCTTCACCCAGTCTCCTCCTCCTGTTCCTGACTGGTCTTCTCCCTGCTTTGACATTCCCTCTTGGATATCCCAACTGTGTTAGTTTATTTCTTCTTGGTTGAGACTGCTGGAAACAGCCAAGGGAACTTCAGAGCCTCTTTGGGGGTGATACTCATTGTGTCTCATGTATTTTAAATTGGAGCGATTGGAAATTTCTACTCCTGGTCTTTAGCTTTGATTTTAGGAGTTGCGTTTCTTGGGGGTAATGACTGTATGGAGCAAATGTTAACTGTTTCTGGAGAAATCATACCAATTTGGCCCTTTAAAAGTTTAAAGCAGGAAGATTATTTTCCCTGGCCTCCCAGGAGTAGTGGGTAGAGGTGGAAGATGCTGGTGTTTATCTCATGTTTTTAATTAACATGTTTGTTTTTAGGGTGTCTTTTCTTCTCTGACACTTCTCCCTCAGGACTCAGGAAGTTTTTGAATCGCTGGTTCTCCTGCCATGAGAACATCCTTTGAGAGAGGCCCTAGAGATGTTAAGAGACCCTGGAGATCTCAAGAGATGTTAATTAGTAGAAGTAAATAAATGGCCTGTTTATTTGTATGCGCATTTTAATGCTGTCCTTTCCTTTTTTAAATTAAGAAGTAGAAAATGTGCTTGTGCTTAAATGTAGTGTAAAGTTTCCCATATTCCTCTGGGTGCTGGTGTATTTTCCCTGGTTGCAGAAAATATGTTCAAAAGAATTTTATCTCTTGAGAATGTCCCTCCTCCATTTTATTGTCTTATATTGCTACCCCTGCCCTTGCATAAAATGGTATCAGAATAATAATAATATTTTCCAATCTGTTATAGTAACCATACTTACTGATTTTCAATAATTACAAAGGGTTAGACTTGAAGAAACAGAGGTTTGGGAATTGCCCGTCATTTACATAAAACTCTCTTTACCCGAATTTGTAAAAATTAGAGTGACTGAGCAGGAAGGAGCCTTGACAATGTCCTCCCCACTCTTATCTTCAGGCAGCCTTACACTTAAATAGCTCAAGAAAATGAGATGCTGCCCTATTTCGGAAGCCATTAAAATTGTTTTCAAAACTTTACCGGGTATCCTTCTTTTAAAATATAAGTCATGCTATTATAACTTTCTTATTAATGTTTTACTTAATCTCTTGCAACAGAATTCAAGCTTCTTATTTTTTTTATATACGATTCCTAAGAAGCAATATCGAATAGTGGTTAAGAGCCAGGACCCTAAAGTTAGACCAGCTGGGACGAAATTGTGGCTTTGTCACTTACTATCATATGACCCTGGGTGAGATACTTAACTTCATTTGGCTGTTCTGATCTGTTAAGAATGGGTGACACTAGTTATGAGAATTTGGTGAGGCATTACATACTCTAAGATATGCAGGATAGTGCCTGATGTATGCACTAAATGATTATTATTAGATTAGATTTACTAAAATCTAGATTAGATTTATTAAAAGAGGAAAATGATCTTCAGACTGAAATCTCGAATGTCGGGGGATAGTAAGAAAGCCTCAATGACTAACTAACTATATTCCAGATTACTGAGATAATGTGTATATGTTATGATAGAACCATTTTTGGTAATCTTTCTAAAAACTTGAAGATATTTCCTAAGACAGGAAAGAAATAAATAATATTTTCAAAAGGCATCCATCAGAAGCTAGTGATAATGTGGGCGTGGTGGGGCAGTATTGACTTGATTATATACTGCTAGGTGGGATTACAGATTTATACCAATACAATTACAGTGTTAGTTAATGACTCAAAAACAATTGATTATTTCATCAGGAATTTGAAGGAGTTTACAATTAGAATAGCTATAATGAAAGAAATAAGATGTATATAAATGTAGAAATTGGTCCTGTGGTGCAACAGAACTCAAGTATGAGATCCAAGGTCTAACATATATGTTATCATTGAACTTTAGATTTAGCTCTGAGGTTCTTGGCAGCCAATATAACAAAGGAGATCTAGTCTTTGTACTGATTTTTAGAAGAGATTTATCACATGAGACCATAAATAATGAGCATCGATTTAATAGGCAATTTCTTCAGCAATATTTTTTGAAACAAATGCTCTTTTTAAAAGCAATCTTAGGAAAAAAAAATCTAAAGGTTATTTATTAAGTGTCAGTTCAGCAAAGGCACTGTTACGAAAAGCTAAGCTAATTTGGTCTGTATATGTAAACTTCAGGTGGTCTGACTTGATCCCAAGTCTAATTTAGAGATTGACTATTATATCCTTCAACAACATTCTTTAAAGTCACTTCTCTCAGCCAGAGTTTGAGAGGAGCTGGATAGCAGGTTCTAATTCAAAAAGAGGCAGAATTATGAATAGGTTTAGTTGGGTGTTTTTTTTTTTAGCAGGACCAGTATGCTCTAGAAATCATCTAGGAAGCTAGTGAAGTCAGCTTCCTATGAGGAAAATTATAGTATGTTTCTGTACCGAGTCCTGAAGCGCTGAGTTCATCAGAGGTATTTTGGGGCACGAGGATGGGGAAGGGGCAGGGAAGGGAAAGACTCGAGGGTAAGATTAAGTAGTTCAGCCTTTCTTATTTTTATACGTTAGGGCTATGCAAAGGACTATGTGACAAGCAGTAAGAGAAATTATTTTGCTTAAAATTTTGAAAAACTACTTCCATTTTGCATGGTCATAATGATTTTGGTCTAATTATTCATCATGGCAATATAACATCTACAATAAACTCATGGATTGATTTATTTTAACAAGAGCTTTTCCTGAGAATCTAGTTGAATGAATTAGTTGCACAGTGTACCACCTGGAAGGGGTATGGAAATGGGCAAATAAATTTCCATTGCCTTTTGAAGAAAAATTTCCAAGGACACTGATTTTAGTTTTAGAGTAATTAATATTAATTCATAATCTATTATTTTTGACTTTCGCTAAAAAACAAAACAAATTATATATTACTAGACCAACCTAGGATTCTAAGTTTAGACCAACTAGGAAAATGAAAATAAAATCATATTTTAGCATACAGGAAAATAATTATTTTTAAAATTTGTATGGAAATGGAGAATGCATCCAATTCATCCGATTATTTACTACAAACTTAGGATACTAAAGCACAGCCTTGCTCCATGCACCAATAGAAATTACAGTGGACCTTGAACAATGCAAGGGTTAGGGTCACCTCTTCTACCTCCCACCCACAGTCAAAAATCCATGTATAACCTTTTGATTTTCTGAAAACCTCGCTACTAATAGCCTACTGTTGACTATAACATAAACAGTTGATTGACATATATTTTATAAGTTATATGTGTTCTGTATTACAGTCTTAGAATAAATTAAGCTGGAGAAAAGAAAGTGTTAAGAAAATCATAAAGAAAAAGTATATATAGTACTATACTGTATTTATTGAAAAGAATCCACGTATAAGAGGACTCATTCTCTTCAAACCTGTTTTGTTCAGGGGTGGACTGTCTTTTTTTGCTTTGATAACCCTCTTTCTTCCAGTGTATAAAAATGCAAGTTTTGTGAGAGTATCAATAATTGGGTGTTCATACTGATACCATGGATCTTAGGTCACGCCTGGTTCCTGTTCTTAGAATTCAAGACAGTTCAAGGTAGATAAAAAGTGATCTTTAATCTGTTCTGAAATGGCAAAATATAGGAAAGTAGAGATGAGACTCTCTCTCAAGTCCTCTTCTGTTCTTAAAATGGAGCTTTAGCACATCTTTAGATAGAAAACTGGTCATATTTTAGAGAGTGTTTTACCCTTCCTCCAACTTCTATATCCCTAATTCTACAAATTCAGTTAGGATAGGGTCACCATTAATTTATTATATAAACCAGGACACCTTTGCTTATGGAAGTGGTTCATGACAGGGCAACAAGCAAAAATGAAAGGGACTCTCCTGGGCAAACCTCACGTGTAGTGTCACAAAGTCTGTGTATAAGCAGGTACAAAAATTCTGGTGTGTGGAGGGCTAGGGAGATGGAAAAATTGTTAATTAAAATTAAGAAATAAAACACATTCACTAGTGACCAGTTGGAATAAAAAAATATAGATAATAAAATATAAATCACCTGTAAGCCTACTTCCTAGAGATTACCTTTGTTAATATTTGGGTGAGTGACTTTGTATAGAGAATTTTCATTCATAAGAACATAAATCTTTCTTACATTCTTTTTTGAAAAAATCAAGATCCTATTTACCCACTGTTTTGTATCTGTTGCTTTTACTTAACTTTAATCATAAACATTTCCTCATGTGAAATATTATTTTTAAAAAATGCTCTTGTAGGGTTGTGAAGTATTTTATCTTGTAGTGGTACTATAATTTATTAATATTTCCCTATCATTGGTATTTTGACTTGTTTCTTTTTTTTGGCATTATAAAATATGATAAACATCTTTATACCTCAATTTTTAAGTGGAATTCTTATAATTTCTTAAGAATAAATTCCTGGAAGTAGAATTATTGAGTCACATTTTAGGGGCTCTGGATGTGTGTGTGTGTATGTATGTTTGTGTGTAATTAAAATTTTCTTTCTTTTTTCCTTCCTTCCTTCCTTCCTTCCACCCTTCCTCCTCCCTCCCTTTCTTTCACTTTCTCTCTCTCTCTCCTCTCTTTCTCATTCTTTCTTTCTAAATTGTCTTTCTTTAAAAGTACAGCAACCTAAAACACCACCAGCAATATATTAGGTTGCTCTGAAAAGTTAACTTCTTTTTCAATATAACATCTATAACACCAGTGCCTAAAATGGGAAAAAGAAATGTGTGTGCGTACATATGCATATGTGTGTTTGTGTGTGTGTGTGTACTCTCCCCCAGACAGATACATCTCATAAATTGCTATGTGGCAATTATTACTTACTAGTAGAAAATAATTATTTTACTGAGATAACCTTTGCTTTATTAACTTTGGAGAAATCATAAAGTCTTTTATTTTTATTTCAGTATTTTTACAAAAGGATAAGCAGTGTGTCTGGGGTTGGCTATGAAAATACGAAAATGTACAGAAGTTTCTTACATATCCAAGCAGGTTGAAAAATGAAGGGGAATTAGGCTTCTAAGTAAGTATTCAGTTGGTACTTTAGAGTTAAGTGCCAAACAGGTGGAATATGTGACATGGGGGTCAGAATATCAGGGCTTCTAACTTGGACGAACCTTCTAAACAGTGTAAGTGAGGAGTCTGATGTATGAGAGCAACATTCAGTTGGGAGTGTTCTCTTTGTTTAGTTGCATAAGATAAATCAGGTTATTTTCAGGAGCTTGAGTCTATTCGACTGGCATTGTTCTTTACTGAGAAGATGGACAGACAATACAGGAGCTCATCTCAGGGGGCCACTGTGATCCAGACCTAGCAAGCGAATAAAACATGTACTCCACTCTAATGGATCTCAGGAGCCCTAAGCAGATCTCCAACTGCCCATGAATGATTATTACTTATTTTTTTTTAATTTATGGGTGTCTTTAGCCAAGTTTCTTTTCGCTGTATTCTAAATAATCTGCTGAGAAAAATTCCATTTCTAGGTAGCTTTTTCTTGTTCCTCCAACTGAAGGAAGAACGTTGGATAGTCCACAGTTCTGAAAGGATCCTTGCATAGCCGTCATGTTTGAGGCACCTAAAGCAAGGAAGCTTCTAGATACGGTTATAGATCCTCTGTAGTTCTTTTCAAAGACTTCTTTGAGTGCATCCTCTAACCTTTTCTCCATCTTATGTGTACATTACATGAGGCCTGTATAGTGTCCAGGGTAGTGTGGGGCAGAAACTCTCGACTCAGGTGAGTGAACTCTTTATTAGGGCTTGATTGGTAAGAACCCAATATTAATCGGACACTTCAAGTGTGCTACTAATATATGTAAATCCTCTAAGCTAATAAGCTCTTTTGGATTTCTCCATTAAAATCATGCATATCTTAAGGTGAGTTGGCCACGCTACCATAGTGTGTGGAAGTTGGATTAGCAGCCACAATTCACCAAGCTTAAAGCTGAACCGTTCAATCCTTCACAGACTTTCAAAACAGGAGCCATCAGCTCAGACAAGATAACTGTGCAGACAGGATAAAAGAAATAGGATGTCATTGGCAGAGACAAAATTTGACGTACTCTGTATTTCTTCTACTAGATAAATAATCTAAAAGGCAATATGGTTTACAAGAAAAGCAAAGTAATATCAAAAGAGTTTCTTGGGTCATCCCTTGAAGTTTCCCCCACCCCGCCACCCCCCCTCCAATTATACAGAGGGAAATTATTGTACTCCACATCCACTAAAGTTAGAAAAAGGAGAGAAAACTGCACTGTGAGAAATTAGGTTGGGTGTAAGGAATTATACGCTGGTAGAGAATGAGTTACAGGAGAGACAGTGGAGGCCTAAGCATGGGCTGGAGGAGTTGTGAGCCTACCTGGCCTCCGAATGTATCATAGTACAAGCCTTTAGAGAGCTGCTGGCAAAGGTTATGTGAAAGAAGTAGACAAGCCATGGTGTAAAGAATTTGCAGAAAGAGGAACAGCAAACAATCACTCCTAGGCAAAACAAAACAAAAAACAAAAAAACCCATCATCTCAGGGACAGCTGAAGAGTGGAGGTGCTAATGCACATCAAAATATAAAGGAGGCACCAAAGGACAGGTCTACACAAGCAAAAATCCTTGGAGACGTGGAAAAAGAATAAAGAGGGAGAGGAATTAGCATGCTGGCTTGCTGTTTATAGAAAAGAGTTAGTGTTTGTAGAGATGCTTTGGTTTGGTGGCTGGAAACTATGTATAACATAAAATCTTTTGTATTTAAAATATTTTGACTTACTATCTTAGAAGAGTATTAAATATTGATAAATTCTTAATTGGCCAGATTATTTATGTGCCTTAAGATAGAAGGATAAAATCAATTGTTTACTAGAATCAACCCTTAAATTATGATTCCCTCAATGTCACTGAGATTGTCAGTGCTGAGTGTGTGATGTAAGGTTGTGAGGGGTAAGGGGATCATTAAATGTTTACCAAGCAACTACTGTAGAAAAGGCATGGTATACAAAGTTTAATAAGATGTGGTGGCACTTTTTTTTTTTTTAAACAAGGAGCTTGCAATATCCTCAGGTAGATTTGGCATTAACAGATGCCATAAAAGGCCACCTGAGAGGTACAGGACATTTCTATAAAGGTAGAGAGCGGCCAGAAGCGAGTTTGGGCAAGATGCGAACATGCAGGGCTTTCCTGGAGACATGGCCTTTGGGCTGGGCCTTGAAGGGGAGATGGAGCACAATGGACATTTGGAGGCAGAGGGCCCGCACAGAGAACAGTAGGTGGTAGGACATAGAAACTAAATGTGTAATGTGTGGTTTTCTAAAAGCCACTGAAGGCTCTTGAGGAGGCAAGAGCACCAGGAGAGTTAGGCGATAACCGTGAGGGAGGAGTTAAGACGGGAAGGCCAGGTGGGCACACACTGCAGTAGCTTAGGTGGGAGGAATGACTGCTTGTGTTAGGAAAGAGGCTGAAGAAGCAAAAATGGAGTCATGAGGAAGGAATCGTGAAGAAAGCCCTGGATAGGTGAGAAGGGAGAAGTCAGAACCAAAGACTGTAGGATGATTGGTAGAACATTGAGGCCATTGACAAAAACAAGAGAGAAGGAAAGGATACTGATAAGCTTGGAACAAAAGCTCGTTTCTCTTCTGGCTGTTTTTCTTTCTTCCTTCCCAGTCTTCGTTCCATTCCTCACACACCGCCTCTGCTTCGTGCTTGACTGTGTGCAATGTGAAGTAATGAAGGAAAAACGTGCAGAAGACATCCTCTTGCCCGTTAGATGCTCACTGTCTGGTTTGGGGAATAGGATCTACCCATACTTAGGAAATAATCAGCACACAGTTACAGATAATGTAGCTACTAAGCGAATGCAAAAGAGAAATATGATGGGTTGGAATCTCTGCCCTGAAGAAGCTAAACTTAGAAACCAATACACAGAGTGTACTGTATTTTAGTTGTGCATCAGGTAATAAATGGGGTCAAACTCATCAGTTCTGGCTGCAGTTTGCTATTAGCAAATTTCTCTTTCAGATAGCCTTGAAGATGCTAGCATGTCCCCATGTGTTGTCACCCTCATATTCAGAGATCAGAGGAATATTAAATAAGTTTATGACAAGCTATTCCTGCCCTCTTGTTATTTATGGAGATTTCTTTCCCCTAGGAATTACTTTGCAGGTGCTTCTTTTTGAAAGCTTTCCTGTATTTCATAAATATTTGTTGAATGAATGAACAGAGTGACTTTTTAAATTAACTTAGCCCCAACTTGCAAATGTGGCATAGCCAGATGAAGTGAAGCCTTCAAATGACTTTAGGGTCAGATTTGTCATGGTAATGTCTTAGCATAGGATTCAAGCATTGGATTTCACATCTGGGAGTTGTGAACTTAGATCTAAGCTTAAACACCACCTAACCACCCTCTATTTGTAAAGGCTCTGTGACTTCAGTAGAAGCTGTAAGAATTTATTCAAAACTCCTAAAAGAATCCAAAATGGGCTGGTTATTTTACACTTCCCTCTTAATAGAATCCACAGATAAATACCGGTATCTTTTGTTGCCATCTGTTTTTTAGTTTCTAGGACTATTTTTATGTCCTCTTTCTATTCTGTTAAAAATTCTATTCTATTTATAAAAAGTACATATAGTTGGCAATAAGATTTTTTGCATCTTCTTGTCTCTGATGAGACAAACTACTAGTCATTTTGGAAGACATAGTGGTTTATGAAATTTGAAATATGAAAACCAGTAGCAAAGGGAAGAAAAGCAGTCTGGGTATTTGCCAGATGGGAGATGCCTCACTGCTCTTTTGAAGGCTGGTGAGGGCCACTTGATAGGAAGAGGCTCACTGTATCTAATCTTTTGGTATTCACTTGTGGCAACCATGGACTTGAGACAGGTATTGCCTAGAGAAGGAGTAGATAGGGATCCCTGTGGACACTAGGAGGCATTTTTTTCTCTCTATTTCTACTCTTTTGGGTCTCTGTTCTCTAATTAAAATTGGTGTTTTGGAAAAAGAGAACATGAATTCTGAATACAGTAATAAATTATATCCTTGCCTCAGATGGAATTAAAATGACTGCAGACTTGAGATTTCCCTGCCTCTGAAAACTTAATTTGATATTTTCTGTTACACACCAAGTAGTGATTTGCAGAGGCACAGACTGTGAGATTAATTGAGGCAGCCATCTCTTCTGGCGCATCTAATCTTACATCTAATTATCTGATCATCTGAATCTCAAATACAGTAGTTAAAGGGTGTCTGTTTAAAGGGCAGCCTCAAAATGTAAATATTAAAAAGGAGCTCTCTGGTTTTTAGGAAGCAGATGTGGAGACTTACAAGAGCCATTATGTTTTTCATGGTATTAGGTCAGCAGGTCACATAAAAATGTGGTTATGTTGTTCTATCACTAAAATGTGAAGAGAATTCTGAAGTCTTCCTAGGCTTGTTTTGACAATTAACCTCCATTAGTATTCTCGACCATATAAGAGCAAAACTCTTAAAAGGCTCTCTTTTTCATGAATGTACTGTCAAATTGACTTCATCATTTATACAGGACTGTAGTCACAGTCAATGATGAGTTGATATTTATTCAAAGCATAACCTTTATTAAAATATTATGAACAATTAAACCCAGTGTTCACAGAATTATTGTACATTTATATGTAATAGAGTAAAAACATTGCATAGGACTGTTAAGCTTTTTGTATGAATCTAATTAACTTTGACAGGCTTTGGGCTTTTCTTCCCCTTATCTGTAGAAGTGCTGTAGATAAATGTACTTGCATCTGGAAAACTTCAAACAGTTTTGATCAGCAATTCAGGTCTGATTTAAAATGTATGTATTGAGGCGCCCTCTTAAATACAGAGTTGATAGGCATGCAGTGCACACGTTGTTGTAACAGGAAAGCAGATGTGGAAGGGAGAACAGCTGTACTCTGGAGTTGCCAGTGGGTATTGTTTTTGTCACAATTTAATGTCAGGCTGCTACTGCTGTGAGGTCTTTGTATATCTGGCTCTAGTTAATGAAAAGGTGAACTCACACTGCTGGCTCCCTGGAAGGCAATTAGGAGGGAGATATTTCTTCTCACCCTTACACTTCTATAACCCCACGGGAATAGAGGCACTAGGAGCAAATCCAAGTTCCCACGGAGTCCCAGGGACTTCCTGTGTTTCGTAAGCGAGGGAATGAAGTCCTCTTGCAAACAGTGAATTACGACATTGAGGCTACTGTAGTTCTTCTACTGTTGATTTCCTAAAATCCCACTAAGGATCGGCCCTGAGAGGAAGTTAGGAATTTGCCAGTGTAATAATTTCTGGGGTTCAAAGATAATAACAATAACAACAATGATAGTGACATTTTATTTGCTACCAATCATTTAGGTAATTTGCATGCATTATTTTGCTTAATCTTCACCCAACTTTTTTTTTTTTTTAAGATTTTATTTATTTATTTGACAGAGAGAGACAGTGAGAGAGGGAACACAAGCAGGGGAAATGGGAGAGGGAGTAGCGGGCTTTGCCTCAGAGCAGGGAGCCCAATGCGGGGCTCGATCCCAGGACCCCGGCATCATGACCTGAGCTGAAGGCAGACGCTTAACGACTGAGCCACCCAGGTGCCCCTTCACCCAACTTTTTGAAGTAGATACCATTTTCAGTTTAAACTGGTACTCAGAGCATTTATGTCTTTCTCAAAGGCACATAACTACAAAGTGTTGGTGCTCTTGAAGTGCAAGATAAACCATATATATATATATATATATATATATATATATACACACACACACACACACACACTTACAAATACATCCACAAATTGCTATATAAATATATACTTCTATGTATATAAATTGATGTTAAATAGTGAATGAGATCAATTAAATTAAGTGAAAAATGTAACAAAGCAATATGTAAATAATATAGACCTAGTTATTTAAAAAAATACAAAAAGTAAGTGTGAATCCACCTACTTATCTATCCGTCTATTTATACACACAGTCACGCATGTGTAAATGCAGATAGAGAACCAGAACTGAGCACCGTGGATGGGTGACCATGGTTATTTGAGGTAGCTGAGCAGGGGGAAGGACAGGCAAATGATTCCTTTCAAGATTTTCAGTAATTTTTTATGTTGCTTAAATCTTTAATTCATGCGTTGCTTAGGTAATTACCAACTTAAAGACCAAGAAAGTGGGGCGCCTGGGTGGCTCAGTCGTTAAGCGTTAAGCGTCTGCCTTTGGCTCAGGTCATGATCCCAGCATCTTGGGATTGAGCCCCACATTGGGCTCCCTGCTCTGCGGGAAAGCCTGCTTCTCTCTTTCCCACTCCTCCTGCTGGTGTTCCCTTTCTCGCTGTGTCTCTTTTTGTCAAATAAATAAATAAAATCTTAAAAAAAAAAAAAAGAGAAAAGAAAAAAGACCAAAAAAGGACTTTTGTTGCCCAGGTGAACATTTGAAAGTGAAAATAGCTTTAAAAAAAAAGAAAGTGGTGGCAGCTCTGATATCAGGTAGAGCTGTCTGGCCCCAACATTTGTGTTTTTTTCTACAGAACAATGTGACCTTTTAAAATGTGTGATTAATGTTTTAAAAATCCCATGAATCTCCTGATTCCCCTTGGTCCTTGGAAGACCCTGCTTATGTAGCTGAGTTGGGGATACCTCAGAATTCCATCTTTAATCTCTTTGAGCCAATCAATATATATCAAGTTCCTATGATGTGCCAGTTGCACCATGAAGCCTAGAGGGGGCTGCAGAGGTAAATAAAGTAACGACTCTGCCCTTAAGGTGTTTACAGCATCATGAGAAGACAGACTGGTATTCAAACAACTGACAGAGCCCAGGGTTATACCTCTGGTGGCAGTGGGAGGAACAGTGTGCCTATGGTACATCCAGGAGGGACAGTGGTAAGGCTGGGGATCCCATTACAATTTATTGTGTACCTAGGTTGCAGTCTAGGACCTGGGCATGATGGAAAATGCTAGCTAAGATGTAGCCGTGACCTCCAAGACTATGGATTGTTGTAGGAAAGAGAACATTAAAACATGGGAAAATAATAAAGAGCAAGAAAAGCCAGAAATAATGTATAATGGACTGCTAAGTAATGTGAGTTAGGCCCAAAGTGACATAGGAATTCAGAAAAGGAAGTGATCACTGTGGCTAAGAACTGCAGAAGGTTTTATAAGGAAAAAACTACAGTACCAATATTTTTTCTGCTTAGCAGTTGCTCTATAAAAGAGCAGTGGACACTCTTGAAATTTACACTTTGAGATTAGCCTTTGAGTAGACTGTCTTCCCTCTCTGACCCTTGTTCAAAAAATGAACAGAATAACAATTAAATGCTTCCGCGGCTTCACTTGATTATATATATATATATATATATATCAGACATCACAGATGTCTCCCTTCCTTTTTTTTCCTTCTCCCTCCTCTCCACCTTCCCTTTTTCCCTGCTGGTATTTCTAAGACATTGGGCATAGAATCAGGCACACTTGACTAAAAAAAAAAAAAAAAAAAAAGTTTCTACTCTGAAGAATAGGAGGATAGAAGTACAGAGGAACTAGTTAGTTGTTTTCTTTTAATAGTCAATCCATGTTCTGGATCCTTCTAGTAGTACTGTGATCATGTATCTAAGTACCTAGCACAGTGCTGGATCATATTAGATGCTTAGTAAGCATTGCTTCTCTTTTGTTCCCTCTTCTCCTTCCTCTTCCATAAACCTTTAATGATCCAGTTTGGGGAGAAGAGAGAAAAACCTATGTGGGAGGGACTGTAAAGAATAATCTGAGACTGAGGGCTGTGTATTTGGAACAAATTTGATTTTCAGCAGTCAGTTCCTGCCAGTGTCTCAGTATTACAGTGACTGGGTCAATTATTACTGAACAACTCTGAACTTCTTAGAGGGGAGATAATATAAGTATATTAAAAAATGCATATACATCTAGAGAAACAGCATACCCTGTTAAGTAATTGGGATGGCTATTTTTGAAAAAGATATTTCTATCATATCAACTTTTTTTCTATTTTTTTGTTTTTAATTATTTTAAAACAGATAAAAATCTTCCACAGCCAGTCTGACTCATAGTTATTTAATTAAAGACTGAACTTGAAACTCAGCCCCTCCATGCATTTTTTAAAAATGATAATTTTTTAGATTATGTAAGTATGCATTCTCACCATAGAAAGTCTGTAAAATAGATAAAGGGAGCATAAACAAATGAGCAAACAAAAAGCCATAATCTTAAAAACTGGAGAAAACTACTGTTAGTGTTTTGTTCCGAGTTCTAGTCTTTGTTATGCCTTTCTATAATATAAGTATTCCATGTTTTTAGTTGGGATCATACTTTTTGGATTTGGTTGGATAGTTTTTAGTGTGACCCAGTTTATAATTTTTATTTCACAATAGTCCTGAGGTGGCCCTAGAGAAGAGGCCCTTCTTTGAACTTGGTTGTATAGTCCATGCCAAGGCCTCTCTCTCTCCTCTATTTTCCAGTGTGTGGAAGGCCAGGAAGGGGCCCCAGAGGAGCTTCTGTTTGGTGCTTGCCAGGGCAGACTGTGGGAGCAGGTGCTCAGTCTGGGAATAGATCATGGCAGCTGGCTGCTACAGAGGTTCTTGGAGGGCTGACTGGACGGTGTCAGAAAGAAGAAACACGAGTTAATTGGCACATGTCCTGGGATCCAAATTAAAGCAATGTGACAAGTTAGGACTTGATGTGACCTGAAGGTGATGGACCACTGGGCCAAAAGCAGGCAGGAGGAGAGAAAACATTCCAAGATCATCATTAGACAGAAGACTTTTACCATTAGCCCTCTTTGCTCTTTCCTGGGTGACTGAATGTATTTATGGGCCGCGGTGGCCCAGAGCTTTTATGTATGAAGGGGTAGGACATGGCACCATGTTTGGAAAAGGAGACAAGGTCTTCATAGTAGAATTTTTGCATGTGTATATTTATTCGGGATAGTTTTGGGGATTTGATAGAGATTGTGGGGGCACGAGTGTTGAAATGTCCCTCTCCTAACCACCCATTACTGATTATTGCCCTTACTGATTATTTCTTAGGAGCCCAAGAAGCACCCTTAGTTCAGGAGAACACTTAGAGCCCTGTTTGAGGGGTTCCTTATCATCTGAACTGACTAGGGATGCCATGCAATGTCCCTAGGCCCATGGTAGTTTAGGGAATCCATGTCCTTCTATGTTGGATAGCTGATAGCAATACTCTTTGATTCAGTGTGTATTTATTTAGCACCCACCATGTGTCAGATGTTGTGTAGAATACTGAGGATATAAAGATGAATAAAAATGGTCCTTGTGCCCAGGAAACAATATGTAGAGAGGCAGATTTATAAAAACATTAATATAAGCCCTGGAGTTAGTGGTAGAATCATGCTGTCTGCCCAGTAGTAAGAGTTGAATAGTGAGTGGGTCCTAATGGATGATTGTTGAATGATTATACATTGTAGTTACCTACCTATGACAGTCTTTTATTGGAAGCTGAATTTTGCACATGACTTCTGTTATGTGGAGCTTGCCATGCTCAAAACTTGTGTTCTGAATCCTGAGCAAATACATGACTATCATTTTTTCTACAATGTCCTTTCTTTGGAATAGTCCTTTTGATGTACTGCTTTCTCCTTAATTCAACATTTTATCTCATTTGTAATCCAGCAAGCTAGGAATTTGTGAGAAGTTGCCAATTTTGTTATTCTTCCAGTGATTTTTAGAGGTGGGTTCAGGATTGTAGCAGGATTTCCTGAGACTCAGATAGGATAGGCTCACTGAGCAATGGTTCTACACCTTTGGTATTTGACAAGTTCCTGAGATGGTCAGACCCTTGTCACAGTTGGAGAGTCACTGGGGACTTTGAGCCACAACTGCAGATTATTTCTGTGCCTGGGTCAATAAGATGTTTATTTCATGATTGCAAATTGTACGATATTGTGAATGTGCCTCTTAGACAAAACCAGATCTGACTTTTGATCTTTTTAGAGTAAAATAAAAAGTTTAAATTTACAGAAGTTAGCTAGTTCTCTTATGACCATAGGCAGAGGCTCTGTGTGCTATTGACTGGGTTCATCTTCAGTAGATCTCTAGGGTTATGACTCTCAAGCTATAGCACGTATAAGAATCACCTGGGTTAAACACACAGGTTAAAACACAGCTTGTTGGGCTCCATCTCCATGATTTCTGATTTAGTACATCCAGATGGGGCCCAAGAAGTTGCATTTCTAGGAAGTCCCAGGTGTTGCTTCTGCTGCTGATCTAGAGACCACACTGTGAGAACCACTGATCTAGGAGAATCCATTACCATGTAAAACTGTTATTACTTTCTAAAATGTAAATATGAAAACAAAAACTTACTGCAAGTTGAATTCTCATTTGGAATAGCCACAGTTCTGTGGAAGTTTACAAAATGTGCTGTGTTTTCAGGGAGGGAGACAACAATTTTCCTCAACTTACTTAAATAGTTTTTCAGTGGAAAAATACTCATAAAACCTTTACTTGAAACTCATCTCATCTTTGTTGTAAACTTTCTGACCTTGGAAAGGTGGCATCATATAATAATTAAAAACCATTATTAGCCTTCTCTATTTCCTCCCACTTCATGTCCCCAGTTTAAGTAATATATTGCTTTAGCATCCTAAGAGTGACCTTAATTTAATTTTGATAAAAAGATGTTGAATAGTAAAGCCAATTATCTTTGATGAAAGAAGGCTGAACTCCTTTAACTTGTACAAGAAATATTTAACAGAAGGCATCCAAGTTACTGGGAGGAAATTTATCCGACCCAGACATAACAAGCAGAAGTGACTTTAACTTAGAATGCCTCTTTTGAGTAAGGCTTTATGTTAGATTTATTGAGATGCACTTTGGCACCATTTGTGTCTTTTAGTTAGCAAATTAATACCCCATGTAACACCTTCCTTATGAAATAGTTATGCAACTTTTCCATGGACATCAGATGTAAGTCCTGTTCTTAGGTAGCTGAGATTTCTAAAATCTGGAGAGCCCTCTTCAAGAGTACGAATATATCTTCTATTTGCAAACTTTACAAAAACATACGCTAATATGAAAATATTATTTAACTTCTTCTAGGACTGGAAGTGACCCACGCTAGTGGGGGGCCCTGAAGGTTGTTTCATTAACCTCAAGGACAGTTTACTTCTGACTGTATTCCAGGCCTCTGACACAATTGCTGATACATTGTTGTTGCTCAGGGAAATGTCGTGGAATGAATTTATGAATTCTTCATCACTGTATCTTTTAAAACAGTATGATTTCCATTATGTTTGTGCTATTGATGTCACTATGGCTTATGTTGAATATATACCAGCACTAAGGATTTTTTTTATATAAAGAAAATACAGGATCTAAATCAACCAATATTTTTCTATTTAGAATCAATAATATATTCATAAGGGGCTGCTTATCATAAGCTAAAGAGATGAGCAATGAAGACAAAATGGTGATGAATGACTTAGGCTAAGGAGGATGTCAGCTGGATGGATCTGACAAACAATGCAAGACTGGTTAGGCTGGAATTCTGAAGTTTCTATTGTTTTGTCTTCTAATTTTTTAGAGGAAACGGGCTGGGAGGTTTTGAATTGTGGTGAATTTGCTCTAGTGAAATCCTCAAATCTGAATGATTTTAGTAGAGCTTTGGTTACCACAGGGTATTAGGTATGGGATGCCAGGTTTCGTATGGGCTGTGGTAGAACACATGTAGTCTGACCATGGAGCATGGTCAGAGTGGGCAGAGCTGTTTGTCTCCTTTGTTCTTGAGTATGTGTGTTCAGGTGAAGATTCATGAGTGTTTCTGCTTTGAGATGAGATGGCAGTAAAAAATAAGCGAAGAATACAGAGTTGTATCTTTCTCTCCATTAAGGTCAATGTGGTGGCCCAGGTCTTCCCAGAGATTCTGAATGAAAATATAGTAAAAGTAGAGGGTTAATGAGGGAGGCAAAACAATTTTAAGATAGTCACGAACATGGAGAAGGTTTCTCTTAATGATTTGGTTGGAGTTGTAAGGGGATCATTTAAAACGAAAGAGGACCACATTATTAGCTCATTATATCCCTGATCAATATAGACCACCCATTTCTTTTAAATAGTTTAGCATAATAGCTAATAGATTGCCCAGGGAAAACAAAGTATCATTTATAATTGCTATTTGAATATTTTATGTAAAAGCTAATCTTCTGAAGACTTAGAGAAATCATTGTAGATTAAAATAAGAAATAAAGATTTGCATTTATAAGAAATTAATGATCACTCTGAAATTGAAGAACCATTTAGTGCTGGAAGAAATAAATACAAATTGTAACATCTATCTGATGGAGTTTTGTTTAGATTGCTTCTGGTGATAAACCATCTATAATAATATAAATCAAGGGCTGGTGTTTGCCATAAATTTGCAATGTTTAGCATAATTTTCGTTTGCATTTCATACTAAAGTGACACCAAGAAATATGAGATTAATAGTTAGTTATTAAGTGAAAATGACTTTCATGTCTGTAGTCATTTTTAGAAATAGTTACGTGTAATTCATTTAGGGAGCAGAGAAAATTAATTTGCAGCTGTGGTGGGATCCAGTACATTAAAACAAAGAGGGAAGTGGCAGGTAGTAATAAACTTTTGGAACATAAGGGTGGATTCATTTTTAACCCCTCGTTTTGATTTCCTTCTAACTTCTCAGTACTTTATGATGCCCTGTAGGTCACCACACTTTTGTTTGTTGACTCCAGAACATTACACTAATAGCTTAAGGAACAAGAGGATTAGTACTTGTTCTCAAATTATGTCTTAACATTGGAGAGCATAGTCTTATCTATACCTAGGGGGATAGAGGGTCAGATGGTGACAGTGGCAGTATGGTGCCTTTTATTAATTTTAATTAGTGTTTTCATTAGGAAGTGTCATATTAAATTCTGATTTTTAAAAAATGACACATTATCTACTTTCATTTGTTTCACTGCATTACAAATTGACAGTGCTGTTGAAGTTACATTCTTTTTTTTTTAATCTTTTTTTTTTTAAAGATTTTATTTATTTATTTGACAGAGAGAGACAGCGAGAGAGGGAATACAAGCAGGGAGAGTGGGAGAAGGAGAAGCAGGCTCCCGTGTGATGCGGGGCTCAATCTCAGGATCCTGGGACCATGACTTGAGCCGAAGGCAGACGATTAACAACTGAGCCACCCAGGCTCCCTGAAGTTACATTCTATAAATAATTTTTCTTTGAGAAATCTAGCCTCAGACTTTATGATCTTAAAAAAATATATAGCTAATATTTCCTAAACATTTACCATGTTTCAGACACTATGCTAAATGCTTTATATGTGTCAACTCATTTGTTATTGTGATTACTGGAGAGCCCTTTTTAAACAAAGTCATGCATTCACTCATTTATATACTACTTACTGAACACCATCTTTTGTGCCAGTCACCGAACTAGGTTAGAAGCACTAATGTTTTGAAGAAAGTGGAGGAAAAAGATCTTATTTAAGAGTTTATAAAAAATAAGTTCGACTTCTGGTCAATATGGTATTATAAGTTCATATTTTGAGGTCCCTCTGCTCAAAGTATCTATCAAAGCTAGATAAAATATTTTTTAAACACTTTAATAAAAAACAGTATTACATGAAAATTGAAAATCAAACCCCTAGGTGGACCAGAGAGGTGTAGAAATACCAGCCAGTGGTGAGTTGAAGTATCGTATGGGCTTGCAGGGTTTTGGGTCTGGAAGCATTTGGAGGTAGCTTAGAGGCTTGTTCTAGTTCTGAGGCAGCTTGTTCTCCCATTTATTCAACAACCCTAGCCTTTCTGGGATTAGGAAGGTTAGGGAGAAGGGGTGAGGGAGGCTAACATCCTTACAGGGATGGAGGCAGTGCCTGATGGTACTTAAATTTGGCTTGGTTCTGTCTGAAGTTGGTGCCATCTGTTTTAAGTGGTGTACACTGTGTTCTTGGGGGAAGAATTTATCTTCAACCCAGTCTGTCTTTAAGGATCATCATACAGTCTGTCATTAAGGCTGCATGGGTTCCCTTTGGGTCTTTCCAATGGCCCACATTCCGGACAGCATCTTTGGTTGAATGTGTGATCATTTGACCTAGTAGCCGCATGAAGCATGACTTCTTCCTCTCTTATCATCCCAATGCTTCCTGCATGAAGCCAAAATAACTCTCCTGAATTTGTGGAGAACTGAGAGGGGGTGGGCTTACTGCAACTTGGTTTCTGCAAGCCCTACTTTATGAACTCTTCCAACAGGGCCTCTTAACTTGGTTCATACATCTGTGGACCACAATCAGGCACTCATTTACATAAGACTCCAGAACAGCAGAGGACTCATGATAAGTACTTCCAAGAAGTACCTATTAATGTAAAGGTAACCACTAAAAATCTTAGAAATATAATTTAGAACTAGGCCAAATATAACACAGAGAACAGAGAATATAGTAAACATTTCCATCCAACTGACATAAGAGAGCAGAAAAGAATAAACGCAAATGGCTGGTATATAGAAGCCACAAAATAAGATGGAAAAAATAAATACAGTCATGCTTGTAATGAAAATGTATGTAACTATATTTACTTTACCTATTAAAAGACAGAAACTAACAAATTAGATTTTTAAACAATGCAGCTGTAGACATAAAAGAATGTATAGTAAAGTAACCGAACAAGATAAGAATAAGAAAATGTTAACCAAATGAAAGTAGTTCTAAAAATGTTAACATCAGACAAATGATTTTAAGGTAAAACAAAACAATACAAAACACATTAGCATGGATTAGAAGACTTATTACATAATGATAAAAGGAGAGCTAATACACAAGTATATACAGTAATTATCAACTTGTAAACTCTTAACAATATAGCATCAAAATAAAGAACTAAATTGTCAAAATTGTAAAGAATAATGTCCAAGATAACTAATAGGAGATTTCAGTATACATCTTTTATGATCCAATACCTAGCAGAGAAAAACATGTAGTAAGTATAGACATTTGATCAATAAAATGCACAAGCTTGAATATGTGTGTGTGTGTACATACACATGAATTTGGCCATGTTTCATTACCAAAGAGTACATATTATTGAGTACACAGGTACACAAAACTTTTAAACACAACTGCACAAAACTTTCCATATACTAAATGGTATATAGTGTCATATTCATATTTTCGAGGAATCACTATTATCGGGATGATAGTCTGTGATAGCTGTATAATTAAATTAGAAATCAGCAATAGTCAGTTCTTTCATGTGTTGGGAGGAAAATCTTGTCCTCTACCAACTTAAATTTGTGGCTGCGGGCCTGCTAATTAACTGACAACATTCAGATTAACCAGAAAAGTTCACTGTTCATGCATGCAGAAGTACTCTATAGGGAATAGCACACCAAACAGCTAGGGGTAGGTTTATATACTAGCTTATTAAGAGGGAGGAGACATTTAAGGCTTGAAAAGATGGAAGATTCTGATGATGTTTCTTGATACTTTTTTTTTTTTTTGAATTACTGATACCCAAGGTCTGTTGCATCCCTGATTGGAGATCTCTTTGGGGTAGAGGGGCTGGGGTTTGTGACAGATGACTCTTGTCAATCTCTGCTTTAGTTATATAGGAAGAGTTCATAAAATATTTTTTTTCTTTTGTATCTTTAGCTCAGATGTTTCTACCTTGAAGTAATCTTTACACCATTCCAGTAGGTTGCTGGGTGCTTCATTTCCCCATGTGAAACTTCTTGGAAAGAAGCTGGGCTTAAAAAAAAAAAAGAAAAGAAAAGAAAAGAAAAAGAAGGAGACAAACCATAAGAGACTCTTAATCTCAGGAAACAAACTGAGGGTTGCTGGAAGGGAGGGAGTTTGGAGGGATGGCATGGCTGGATGATGGACATTGGGGAGGGTATGTACTATGGTGAGTGCTGTGAATTGCATAAGACTGATGAATCACAGACCTGTGCCCCTGAAACAAATAATACATTGCATGTTAATTAAAAAAAAAAAAGGAAAAAGCTGGGTTGAATGCTTTGGAGAGAAGACTGAGCCTAGACGTTATGAAGTAAGAGATCTACAAAAGGAGAGAAGAACATAGATTAAACTGATGGAAAAATAAAATCAACCATTAATGGTTGGAGCAGACTATAAGCTTGGTTTCTGATTCTATAGTGCAGCCAGTTGAGAATATTTTAAACATTGGGTTTGAAGTATTTTTAGATGATAGAGTGAGAGTATCAGTGTGAATCCAATAGATTTCCTGGTTTGAGGGTTGAACGTCTCTGGTGATAGCGTAGACATTAGTGCCATTGTTACGGTTATTTCCTGGAGCAGAGCCTGAAAGAATGAAATCCTTGGGCCCCATGAATTTCCTGAGTAGTCCCTGCAGCAGCAGCTCCAGGCACAAAGGTTGCCCTTACCAGATCTGTTGTGGTGATGATTTCTTTGAAGTTTGTATCAAGTCATTCCGCTTCATCTTGAAGGGCTTCTTTAGATCCTGGTGGAAGGAGCAGTTACGAGACAACCTAGAGTTGTCTGGGTTAGTCAGGTTTTAGTTCTCAGTGGTGTCCAGTCAGGAGGGTGGGAGAGACACTGAAAATACTAACTTAGAGGGATGTAGCTAGATGTTGAAGGAAACTAGAATCGAGAATTTGGCAAGGACTGCCCAAATGTGTGAGATGGCAGAATCCTGTCCAAATTACGGATAGTGAAACCTCAGACAGTGATCAGGACTAGACTCTGATAATCTACAAGAGTGAAATGTAGTTTTCCATTGAAACATAAATTTTTTCTCCATAATAATTCCCATTTTAATAAAATGTAAAGTAAGATTGGTCTTGTTTATAAAGTAAGTCTGCTCACATTACATTTGGCCTGAGTATTTACGTAAGTGCTGCAAGGATGGTAATTGACCACATAGGCCTTTTAAAAATTTACTTTGCTGGAACTTTTATAAGGCGTCTCAGATTGGACTTTAAAAGCCTCTCTAGCCAGGAAACCAAGCCAAAAACCTGTCATTAGATTTTACTTGCAGTATAGATTTAAATGAATTTCTCTGTTCTCAAGATCCCCCAAATATCCTGATTCCTGAGCCAAGAAGTGACCTTTCTTATTCACCTATAAGGCTGTGAACCCTATAAGGCAGGTACTGAGCTAATTTTCCCAAGAGGGCTTTGTAAACATTGGCTCTATGAAGTCAACCTTAGTTCCTTTAAACTGTCTGATCATATGTGACTCAAGCATCATTTAAAAATATGACATTCTAGTCAAAGCCTGGTTATGTAACCAATGTTTCCAATTATGTCCTGTAACAAGGAAGACAGATTCTTATCAAATTTATGCAAATAACTATATTGCCACAAAAATAAGAATACCTAATGAGAGTTTTTAAATTCTGGAGGGATCAGACAGGGGGAAAAAGATAAATGTTTAAATGTTTCATTTCTGCTTACAAAAGTATAGTTTACAAAAATTTTTGTAAATTGTAGATAGCTTAAGAGAAAAGAGGAGGGAGTTCTCTTAATCCAGCAACAATATTCCAAACAAAAGCCATAATCATCCTTTATCAGTTCATTCAGTCTCATGTAATTAATTCTTGTTCTGCTTGATCTTGGATTAGCAGTTTCATGAATCTATCAGCTTCTTCACTAGAGTTTGGAAATCCTGACTTAATTCAATGGCATGATCGCGAAGGTTTTTTTTTAGCAATGCAATTAGAAGCCTGTACCCTAAAGTCCCTGGCAATAGTCCTTTTTCATGGGTCTTTGAGAAAGTTCCTTTTCATTGAACATAAGCACTTTGGCCCATAGATGATTGTCAGCACTTTTAGGAAAGCATCAGAGTAGAACAATGTCTCTGTGGGTGACAAAAGACTTAAAAGAGCTGTGGTCAAAGATCTGATGAGAGTTCCTTATGAAAATAATGCAGTTGATGAAGGCATTTTTTTCTTTTCTGTGACATATAATATTTTAAAAATAAAAACTGGAGATGTGACTGATGACACGTACTGTTGTTTTCTAATATCAGTCAAAAGTACTGGGACATATCATGGATAGCTCGGAGGGTACTGACGGATTTTTAGGAACGTCATACAATTTCTGAATACTTGTATTAATAATATTTACCTGTGAAGTATAATCTAGGGAAGGTTAAGCATCTCTTCTTTTTTGACAATGCTTTTCATGCAATTCAACATATCTAATTAATTTTTAACATTTCTCTTTTTACAAGGTGAAAGAACAAATCATTTGAGATTTTCCAGGGATGCTCTGAGGAATTTCAAAGTCAGTTCAAGATTAAGACTTTATTTAGGATTTGACTTTGAGAAGGCAAAATATGTATCAAAGATGTCAAAATGTCAAAAGGTTTGAACATTTGATTAGGTAGGATCTTAGGTCATTGTGAAAAAATACTTAGTTATCTATTCAACAATGTGACAATGAAAGATTATAAAAGTAATTATAGGAAGTGACATGATTATAAAAAAGGGCTTAGCTCTTTCAATTGTGAGAAGACTCAGTTCTCTTAAATAGTCAAGAACATGATTTAGACAACACAGGAACTTATTCTGATAAGACACAGAGTCTTTGTTTTTTAGGCAGATTACTTAAAAGGCAGAGCAAAACCTTTGGTAATCCTTACCAAGAACAGACCAATAGCCTCCCCAAAACTTTGTTGTTTTAAAAGAAAGAGAAAACCAGACTCTAGTTTTGCATTCAGGTACTATTAATTCATACATAGCTCATCAAAAACCAAACCAAACCAAACCAACAACCTTATAAATAAACCCATCTAATCTTAGCCAGCTCTGACTATGAAGCATAAAATTCTTTTTCTGCAAACATTTTACAACTTCGTATATCCAATCAGGTTTTATCCTATTCTTTTCTTCTTTTTCATTGTGGGACAACCAGTCATTTTACTTTAGGACAAAATTACTCTTATTTTTCCTTTAGCAGTAACACATCTTAAATTCCTTGTGTGCTTTTAATATAAAGTTGTTTCTCTTCATCCTTATTACTTACAGTATTTTCATCTACTGATTTTTATTATAATTTATTTTATCATTAATAACTGCTGTGGAGCCCCCTCAAATGCATATATTGAAACCCTAACTCTCAACGTGAATGTATTTGGAGATAGGGTCATAAAGGAGGTTATCAGGCTAAACAGGGTTATAAAAGTGAGACCCTGATCTTATAGAACCAAGTCCTTCTAAGAAGAGGAAGAGATACCAGAGACCTCTCTCTGTACGTGCACACAGAGGGAAGGCTGTGCAAAAACACTGTGAGAAGGCAGCTAAGTCAGGAAGAGCGTTCTCACCTGAAACTAGCCTTGCTGGCACCTTGATCTTGGGCTTCCAGCCTCCAAAACTGTGACAAAATAAATGAATGTTGTTTAAACTGCCCAGTCTGTGGTTTCTTGTTATGACAGCCTGGATGACTAATGTAGGACTCTTTTACAGAGAAAACTGGAAGTAGATGATTATGAATAATATGTCATATACCAGGGCGCCTGGGTGGCTCAGTGCGTTAAAGCCTCTGCCTTCGGCTCGGGTCATGGTCTCAGGGTCCTGGGATCGAGCCCCATGTCAGGTTCTCTGTTCAGTGGGGAGCCTGCTTCCTCCTCTCCCTCTGCCTGCCTCTCTGACTACTTGTGATCACTCTCTATCTGTGTCAAATAAATAAATAAAATCTTTTAAAAAAATATGTCATATACCAGCATTTTATAGCAGATTAGCAAAATTTATGAATATACCATCTCACAATTTTAAAGATATATGCTTCTTAATAGTACAATTTCTCTATGTGACAGAAAAGAGAATGTTTATTTATAGACTACATCTTTAACCTTTCTGTATGATTTAAAAGTAAGAAGCCAAAGTATATATACTCTAACTTATGCTTAATAATGTATGCATCAGCATTTGATCTTATTTAGGGATAGTGTATTTAATGAATATCTATTACTTAGCATCTTTAGCAAAAAAATCTTTAGGCAGACACTATAAATGTCATTATTATTGAAATAATATTATACTTAATGCTGATAATCAGAAGACAAAAAGGTTTTTATTAAACCAAAAATAATATTATACTAGTCTTATTTACCAGAGATTTACCCAAATCACACACACCAGAAAAACATTTGGGTTAGTTCCTGTACTTCTGGGAGATTCAGGGAGATTTAATTTCTGTAAGAGCTTATTTTTCTCTAAACCAATTACAATAGAACTGTTTTAAGGGACTTTATAAATTAATTTGGTAATACCTTCAGAGGTAGGAAAAAATACAACAAACATAAACATAGAGACAGGTGCAAATAGAGCTCTTACGGCTTTCACTCTAAAATTTTAGCCATGAGTTAGGCATACACAGGAATGCAAAATTTACTAGTTTATGTAAGGGTTGGTTCTTGTCTTTGCCCCACTTTGTATTTTTATCCTAATTGTGTTTCTGGCAGATGGAACAAGTTGTTATATGTTCAATATGAGAGCAAAAGCTTTCCACCAATATTTACAGAAAAGAATTTTTAAAGATTTTCTTTTGCCCTGACATATCTTATGGAGGCTGTAGACTAAAATTTGGGTGAAGCATTGGAGAGACATCACGTAACCATCTGGGTGTCTCCAAATTTATCTGAGTGGGTAAAATATCCAGTCTGTTTCAATCAGCCCCCTTTTCCTCCTTATCAGCCTCAAATGGTTGCTTTTGGGGGTTCTCTGAGAATCTTGATGGGGGTAACGGACCTGAAGTTTGAATGATTTCTGTTTTTTAATTTTGTAAAGGGAGTATTTTAGGCTAGCCATGATACTTTTTATGTCCGTTTCAGTTTGGTCTTATGGGCATCATTTGTTCAGGATGAAAGCTCTGCAAAAATCTTTTAAATATGAAAACTTTTTCTGAATCAAAGAATTCATCATCTAGCCATTGGTGCTTAGGATCTACATAGGTATCCCCATTCCAATTGTGACGCACATCAATAAGCCATTTTATGGCTTAGTCATGAATACAACAGGCATCTCTGAAGAGGGTGCACAAGATGCAACTCCCATAATCCAAAATCACTCCCAGCTATAGCCGAAAAGAAGGAAACCAAGTTTCCATTGGCGGAAGTGGCCACTGGCAGAAAGAATGGCTAGTATCAACCCTCCCACAAAAGTGAGGCACCTCTAGTTACAGAGCTACTGTGATACCATCAAGGCAATACTGAGATGGGAAGTCTCAGCACCATAAAGGCAATGGGGAAAGAGATGACAAGTGTCCTTACAATCTGAGACCCTTTAAGATTTAGACCTAGATGGCCTTCCCAAGAGATGGCAATGGTTGGCAGAGAGTTTTGCTTGTGTACATCCTATCTCAGGCCCCAACCTAATGGCTGGCCACCTCTCAGCACAGACCTGACAATTTGTACATGCTGGCAGGCAGAAAATCAGAGAGAGTGCTCTCTCTGGTTCCAAGCCAAGCTCTCAGGTCACAAAAGTGTGACTGAAGGAAAAACTCATCTGGTTTTATTGGTGACCCAACTAAATTTCTGCCAAGCAAACATTAGTCTGGTGAGAACCAGAGTCACCAGTCTATGTGAGGCTGGCTTGAATAACAGGCTTATGGGATCTATGCCTGTGTTCTATCCTATGATTCTCCTTCTTATGACAAGCAACATTCTTAGACGGCACAACACAAAATAGCAGCACAAAGGAAAGTGACAAACAGAACACAATGGCTATTCTGGGAGATCCAAACCAAGAGTCTCAATACCTAGAGAACTGGATAAGTTTTAACCAAATGTTTTCTCCTGTAAAACTAAAATTTGGAAAATTCCTTTTTGAAAATATGAGAGGCTCTTACCACCTTTGCCCAACTGGGCCCCTAACAGAGACCTAGGATCTGACTGCTAAGAAAGCTTACTTTGGCCAGCTTGGTCGGAGATCTTGAGAGCCATCCCATCCTTGCTACAGAAACTACTGGGAGGAAAATCTTTTCCTCTACCAACTTAAGTCAAGTTTTTGAGGGCCTGCAAATTAATTGACAACAGGAAGATTAATAGGAGAAAACTTTATTACTCATATGTGCAGGAGTATTCTGTAGGGAGTAACTCTCTGAACAGCTAGGGATAAGGGTTTTTATACCAGCTTAATAAAGGGCAAGCGGTTAGGGCTTCAAATGATGGAAGGTTCTGTTGAAGTTTGCTTCATAAATTTGCTTTGAAATGTCCCAGTGCTCAAGCTCTGTCTCCCTGACTGGAGACTTCCTTGGAGTGGTGTTTGTGGGAAGGGGTGTAGGTAGCAGATGACTTTTAAATCTCTGCTTGAGTGTCACAGGGGTAGTTCAGATAAGATTTCTTTCTGTTTTTGTAGCTCAGATATTTTCAGTTTGATGTAATCTTTATATCATTCCAGCTGGTTGTCGGTCCTTCACATGCAACCCTGGAGAGGGTCAACATTTAGCATTTAGAGTGAAGGCAAGGAATGTACAGAGGAGATGTGTGGGGCAGGATGCAGAGATTTATACGAAAGACTGTAGGTAAAGCTGTTGAAATCTCCAGGCCTCCTCCTCCAAACTGCAGGGCTGGACAGATAGCCCTGCTCAACTCCCACTCAGGCACAATTGTCTGTTTCCCTAGGCAGTAGATTAGGATTCTTTTCTGGGGGAAAAAAAAAATCAGATTTTCATACACTGACATCTAAGAGCTTCTCAAAAAAAAAAAAAAAAAAAAAAAAAGATTCACTCCTAATCACCTGCTGATGAACCCACCAATTATAAGCCCTTCCTATCATTCATAACCTCCAATCAACTTCTGGTGCCTCATGCTTCAAAATAGACAGTCTGATAACCTGATGCTTGATAGAGTGTAACATATACAGGAAAAAGTCTAAAAAAAGAAAACCTGAACTTAGAGGACACAGGGGAAACTAAAACTTCATTAAAAAATCTAGGAAAAAATAAATATCTGTACTTCAGTTTTTTACATAGGGGGCTAACATCCAAGTTATTTATATTTACAAACTATTACAGTTAAATGTCAATATGATGTTGGTTAAATTAATTCTAATATATTATTCTGATAAGCCCTATACTATAAAAAAACAAAAGGGTTAAAGTAATTCTATATTTTTCAAAGTGAAAAAAAAATCATACCATGTTGTTTGCTAACTTAAAAAAAATACTTGCTGCACAATTTAAACAATAGTAAGTAGCTGTAATTCCATTTATGCAAAACTATGTTTGTGTGCCCCTAAAAAGTATTGTGTGTGAATACATCAGACTATTCTTTTTTTAAAAGATTTTATTTATTTATTTGACACACAGAGAGAGAGAGAGAGAGAGAGAGATCAGATCACAAGTAGGCAGAGAGAGAGGAGGAAGCAGGCTCCCCACTGAGCAGGGAGCCCGATGCGGGCCTCGATCCCAGGACCCTGAGATCATGACCTGAGCCAAAGGCAGAGGCTTTAACCCACAGAGCCACCCAGGCGCCCAATACATCAGACTATTAGCAGTAGTTATATCTGGGAGCATCTTGGGGGCACTTTTGACTTTCTATATTTATCCATAGTTGATGCTTTTTACTAGTAGCATTTATAGCTTTCATAGTTAAGAAAGATTAATTTTTTAAAAAAAACTGGAATATACTCAGGACACCTGCATGATAACCAAGTGGCTGACTTGACTTAGCTACGTGTACTTGGGAGTCAAGAATGATACCGTTTTGCCAAAACAGTCCCCAGCATGAGTTAACCTGAACTAAAAACTCACCTTAACCAAAACTATGCTACTTGTTAACTAAGGTTCAGTAATATAATGTGAAGTTCTGAAGTCACATTAACATTTCTTATGTTATCAGAAAAATTCCTTGGTGACAATCTGGATTACAGATAGTTTCCAGGAAACTTTATTTAGTTAAATGCAATTTCCTTGTGATGGATAAAATGTCTTCTGTGCCTTTCCATGTTTACTGGTGCTGCTGGCTTTGGGCTTCTCTGAAAGCACAGATTTCTCTGGAGGACTTCTTTCTTTGTAGGAATCAGGAAGACCCTGAGGGGAGTGTGGGGGATTCTTGGGATTTGGGGCTGGGCTGAATTGGGCTAAACTGTCACATGTATTGTCCGGAAGCAGATGCAGCCTAAGTCATTGTCAAGGAGAGGAGCTATAGTTGGTATCACAGACTCTGGCTGTGAGAAAGGAGGCTAGAAATTAGAATTCTAAAAACCCTTTGTGGCTTCCAATGTCCTGAGAAAAAAAATCAAAACTTTTCAGCCTGAAAGTCCCTGTCTACCCTACCAAGCATCTCTTCATTTGAGCCAATTTGGCCTTCTTTCAGCTCCTCTGGAGGCCAAACCTTTTCACCTTCAGAGCCTCTGCTCTGTTCTGTTTCTTCTAACTGAAGGGCACCTGGGGGCTCTTCTATGACTGGCTTCTCTTTACCCTTTCAGGTCATAATGTCACCTCCTCGGTGAGGCTTTTCCTAATTAATGGATGTTAGTAAGCTTCCCCATCTGCATTTCAGCTCCCTGATGCTTCCAGCTTAGCACTTCACATTTTGTATTTATTTAGGTCCTTTTACTTTCTCTCTCTTCTCTATCTGGATCATATCAATGCAAAGTGAATATGGACTTTATTTACCACCTGCAGCTGAAACCATCAGTACAGCACCCATGTCCCCTCTCCTTTACTACCAAACACTTGGCAGGTCTCCAACTGGCAGCATTTGCATTTCTTTGCCTGGAGACTTACTTTGGCTTCTGGAAGCTGATTTTGCATACCTGTGTTTCTGCCTAAAATGTTAGAGAGGAAATAGCCTTCAATAAATCACTGATAGGAATTAGTGTATAAATGCCTAAATTCCCTCACCCATTTGGGGTGCTGGTTATCAGCAGCATTGGCTGACTCCATAATGATTTTTTTTTTTTACTTAGCTAACTCTTTTTCCCTGTCTCACTTCATTACTCCCTTACCAGTGTTTTTTGTACCTCCCAAATAACTACTGATACTCAAATCCTTGTGTGGGGCAATGCTTCTGGCACATGAAGATGACAGTATTTGTTGGATGGATGGATGGATGGATGGATGGATGGATGGATGGATAATAGATGAAGGGTAGGTTACGAAATGGAGTTCAAGGCCGGATAACCTATAAGGTTTCAAACTATGAAAAAACAAAGGCATGGTGAGCTCAATCTAACTGGCGCATGTTGGGAGCCATGAAACCTACATAAAGATGTGGGTATAGGCAGAGAATCTGATATGGACTTTTTGAAAGGGTAAGGTTTTTTTAGGCCCACTACCCAATTTTTGATGACATTATGGATGCCCAACTTATGTGAAGTTTTTACATTTATTGCTTTATTACAGTATTTGCTTAAAGCATTAAAATGAGCTATGCAAGCTCATAAAAAAGTTCAACATGAATTTTCAATTTAGATGAAGTTATTTGTCCAAACAGTCTCCTTTCAGAAATATCTCTGGAAGTAAGAACTGGGCTATAAGTGAAGTCAGATGGTGAGATTTGGTTAGAGCCCCAGAAAGAAGTGATCCCAGCAAGAGACCACAGCTGTACAGGGTGGGGTAACTGATTCCAGTGTGGGCATAACTGTTAGATGTTCTCACCGGTATCATTATTGTGCTTCTGGACAAGTTCCCAGATTAGCTAGGGGCTGACTAGAACTCCTGAATTCAGAAATCATTTTGATTTTTAGCAGATTATGAGCATGGAGACTTAGCTTGATGGTGAGTTTTCTGAAGGCAAGAACATCAAAGTCCAACCCCAGTAAGGTCAGTACATGGAGTTCAGGTGACTTTGAATGCATGAAAAGTATTAGCACAGTTGGGGCGACTTGCTTTTATAATTGGTATTGTTTTCCTATATAAAACAGTTGATATGGAATAGTAAATCTTTCATCACTAAGTAAAGCATTCCTCAAATTAAAAAAAGATTTTAGGGGTGCCTGGGTGGCTCAGTTGGTTAAGTGACCGATTCTTGGTTTTGGCCCAGGTCACGATCTCAGGATTGTGAGACTGAGTCCCACGCTGGGCTGTTGGGCTCCGTGCTCCTTGGAGTCTGCTTAAGATTCTCTCCCTCTCCCATTCTCTCCCCTCTCCTCCCCTCCCTGTGCACTCCCACATGTGTGTGCTCTCTCTCCTCTCTCTCTCAAAGAAATAAATAAAATCTTTAAAAAAAGATTTTAACTCTGACATTCCACGCTGTCAGTGTTATCTAGCTCCACACATTTAAAAATTAATGTGTTTAAAATCCTGTAAATTTGTACAAACTTTCTGTGAGGAAATATTAATATAATAGTGCCAGTTGAAAAACATTTGTGCTTAAACAAACATTATGTGTGAAACTGAAGTAAACATGCTGATGGAAAATGTGGTCCAGAAATAATTTCTAGGAAACATTTAACTTCTTTCGATAAATTGGACTGCTTTTTCTTCATGGATAGGAAGAGTCGTGCAATTGGAGGCACCTGAGAGGCTCAGCTAGTTAAGCCTCTGACTTTGGAGCCTCATGATCCTGGAGTCTGTGGATTAAGCTCCCCCATTGGGCTCCCTGCTCAGTGGGGAATCTGCTTCTCCTGATTCTCCCCCTGCTTGTGCTCTCTCTGTTTCTCTCTCTCTCAAATGAATAAATAAAATCAAAAAAAAAAAAAAAAAAGAAAAGAAAAGAAAGAATCACACAATTGTTTCCTTTTTTAATTTTAGCTACCAAAGAGCTCAGAACTTAATCACAGCTCAGTTTTTCTAAGCATAAGGTGGCTTATGACATTTATATTTATCTTCTAAATGTCTCCTTGTTTTTTTTTGAAAGATTTTTATTTATTTATTTGACAGAGAGAGAGAGAGAGAGAGAGAGATCACAAGTAGGCTGAGGGGCAGACAGAGAGAGAGGAGGAAGCAGGCTCCCCGCCAAGCAGGGAGCCCAATGCGGGCCTCAATCCCAGGACCCTGAGATCATGACCTCTGAGCCGAAGGAGACATTTAACTGACTGAGCCACCCAGGCATCCCTGTCTCCTTGTTTTTAAAATTTATTCTGATTATTCTTTTTCCTGGTCCTGAAATTTTTTTTAATTGATTATATTTTTCTTTCTTACTTAATGTGTTTATGTCAGTCACCACCTGCTTTTGTGGAAAATGGAGGAATAAATGATTCATGTATAAAACACACACAAAAAATCTACTTTTATCACATTGCTACTCTTTTTTTCCCCCCCAAGGTCAAATGTTTGTGAAGAACAGCAGTTGAATGTGATGGAACTCTCACACCTGTGTGCACAGGTATTCACGCACACTGTCGGATCTGGAGGCAGGGCTCTGCCGGCCTCAGAAGATATGTGGGTTATGGAAGAAGGTAAGGGTGCTTCCAGTATTTCCTTAGATCAAAACCTAAAGGCTCAACTACATCTAAAGTTTCATCCAGTAAGTTTTAGAAAATAATTATATAACGAAGTAAAGGAGCATAAGATATACCCACCAGGAACTTTCAG
Source organism: Ailurus styani (assembly GCA_002007465.1). Taxonomy (NCBI): domain Eukaryota; kingdom Metazoa; phylum Chordata; class Mammalia; order Carnivora; family Ailuridae; genus Ailurus; species Ailurus styani. Next base: position 1,823,886 of record LNAC01000308.1, on the reverse strand, counting down.
AGTTATTATATACTTTCCTTCAGAGACAAGATATATCGTTATTTCACTTCAGGCCTCATTTATGTGTGAGTTATTTTGGGTTAGATGCCACTAATTTTACCTCATGGCTTGAGAGACTGTTGAAAGCTGAAGATCAGAAGACTGAGAAACAAGGAATATTGTGTTGGTTTGCTAAATTTAGCACGACTCGGATCCAGGGCATCTCAGGTTGTGAACCACTCTCTGACCTGCCCTTGGTTCTCTTGTAATACTTTGAAACCTAGAGCTTCTTTAACTTTATTATGGCCTTTGAATTAGGATTAACTCAGTAGGCTAGAAGAAGAGAGAAAAAGCCAGTGCAGTGCTTTCTGAGTCAAGCCTTCATATGGACTTTTTTTTAATCAAAGTGTTACAGTAGTTTTACCAAACATCTGAGTACATTTTAATGCAAATAGCTGCTCATGGATTGAGTTTTATATAAATGAATCAACTGGGTCTGAATTCAAGATATTTAAAGTTAAAAAATATGGTTTTAAGTTAATGAATTTATCACTTCATCTCTATCACTATCATTATTATTACTATTGTCAAGGAAAAATGGGAACATTTATAAATAACTGGATTTGTCATTGTATAGAAATAGAACACTGGTAATACAGGACTGAATAAAATAAGACTATAATTGTGAATATGTACATATATATATTGTGTGAGTATTTAAACTTCAGATAGTCTTTTTTTTTTTTTTTTTTTTTTTTTTTTGGTCTGCACTCAGGCACTTTAAGTTTAAATCAGAAAACTTCCTCTGGTTCTTATTAGCTGTTTGGCCCTAGGCACATTTCTTACATTTCTTTGTGCCTTAGTCTGTAAAATTAGAAAAATAATACCATGCATGGAACTATGAGGATTAACTGAAAACATATTTAATATATGTGGCACCATGCTTGGTATACAGTAGGTACTCAATATGTTTGTTCTTTAGAGGACTTGTTTTTGAAAATGACTTTTCATTTAGATTTTCTGTTCTCCCCCATGGTGTTTAATCATTANTATACAGTAGGTACTCAATATGTTTGTTCTTTAGAGGACTTGTTTTTGAAAATGACTTTTCACTTAGATTTTCTGTTCTCCCCCATGGTGTTTAATCATTATTGTTTTTTTTTTTAAGATTTTATTTATTTATTTGACACAGAGAGAGATCACAAGTAGGCAGAGAGGCAGGCAGAGAGAGAGGAGGAAGCAGGCTCCCTGCTGAGCAGACAGCCGGATGTGGGGCTCGATCCCAGGACCCTGAGCTCATGACCTGAGCGGAAGGCAGAGGCCTTAACCCACTGAGCCACCCAGGTGCCCCTAATCATTGTTGATATTAGATTGAACCAAAGAAAGTCTGCCACCACATAGACATTCAGACTTGGGAAAATAAACATGAATAAGTAAAACATGTTTTATATTTTTACTTTCAAGAGCTTAGTAGTTTTCTATTTTTTGTTGTTGTTGTTCAGCAAATACGACACTGGGTCTGGAGGTGAGACGTGTTCAGAGAGTTTTGGCATCTTTGTCAAACTAATATCTCTTTTGTTTGTATATGTATGCAAACCTATACTTATATCTCTATTGCAGACATACACATATAAAAATATGAGGTTAAACTTCAAAATGGTGAAAAGTCGTGTCATAAAAAATGGTATGTCTAATAAGTTCCATTTGTGAGAGAGGAGAAAGACATTGTCATGTTGGGGAAAGGAAGATGGGAGGGAGGGAACGTGGACTTGGCCTTGAATAATGATCACTTGGGCTGGGATATGAGGAAAGGTATATGAAGGGGAGAAAATAGGTTAGTATTTTGGGGATAAAGAATGTATATAACATAGATTTGATGGGAAGAAAATCAGCCTGTTTAGAGATATTTGGTATTTTGTTTTATTGAGAGGTCAGTACTGAAGAGTATGATCTTTTCAAATTTGTGTTTATTATTGCCACCTTAAGGAGCTTTTATAAACTCTTTTATTTTGTTTTTTATTTTAGAGATTGTCCTCTTCCCCCATGAAGTTTTAATACCACAGATATACATTTATCTGTTTGTATACTGTGCTCCTTTATAGGACCAAAAACCATTGCATTAACTAAAATTTTTTTTCACCTCTCCCACCCAAGAACCAATTGTCATCCCCTTATGGGTGATGTCACCACTGCTAAGAAAGCATGCTGTACTGGGACCAATAGCTGAGGGGCTTCCATGTTTAGTTGAAAAGCATGTACCTTATTATCCTTTAGGATTTCATTATTCTCTTCATAATTTTGGATTTCATTCTTGATAGCTTGAGTGACCCTTCGGATAGTTTATACCACAGGACATGGGGATCTTTCTTAATTTTCATTACCCTATACTGGTTTTGAATCTTAGTTATATAATCTTGTTGCATATGTAATGAGTGTTGTGAGTGTGTGTGTGTACATGTATGGTATAAACAAGTAATATATTTGTGTGTGTGTATAAAGGGCAGGATTTGGGTTGGAGGGAAAATGTTTTAAAGGTCTCGTAATAACAGCTTTGCCTTAACAGGAAGCATTATTGAGCTCCATTCTTGTATTTCACAGGATCTGGAACTACACCGTCTACAGACAAGCGTACAGCACGCAGGCTGTCTACAGGTGCTTCTCCGGTTGGAGCCGGTGGGACCATGAACCTGGCTGTCCACGCTGTAAGTTCTCATTCTTCCTATCCAACACTCTGTCGTGAGAACTAATGGTTTCCCTGTTTTGGGCTCCAATGATACCATGCCTGTCAAGTTTTAGGCATCTTTAGAATCACCACAGATTCAGAACAACCCTTTGGACTGAAAATTCACACTTGACATGTGCAAAAAATGCTCAACAAGCTTTTCTGCTAAGCATTCCTAATGATAGGTCAGAATTCAGAACCCATAGAACTGTTGCTTTATATTCTGTCTCTTTATTTAAAAGACAGTTTATTTAAAGCCAGACAGGTTACACCTTGACTTTTATCTCCCTTTTCTGTTTGCCCCTTTCCATATCATCAAATTTGTAATCCACAGTTGATTCAAAAGTCTGGAGGGAAATCACTGTACTAAATCTAAATAGGATTTCTCAACCTGTGCTTGTCATGATTAATTGCAGAACTCTGGAGGCAGTTTACTTTTTAAGATGAGGTATGCAGTCCTTCCGCAAACCTCTGGTGAGGGTATTCCAGAATATTTGGAGTATGTTTGACAGCACTCAAGCAGCCTCACTCGTGGCATTATATAGTTCATTCATGCCGGGAGAAATGGTTCTGTTTAGCTACTCCCTTCCCTATGTGTTTATGGTTATTGCGAACTCACTTAAAATGCTTCAGTGTGTTGCAATCAATGCAGCATCACAGCACAACCATTCATCTCTCCTGCTATCCTGTACCCTAGAGAGTTTGTAGGCTTCCTGCTTCCTTCCCCACTGTGCTTTCTGCTCTTGAAATATCTTAGTGAAGTTGCCTCAGGCTTTCCATGTTAAGCAGTCTTAGTGTTGAGTGGTGCACCAAGGGTCAGCTGTATTTGCATGCTGTGTGAGGCTACTGCAGCTGGCTGGTTTAAGCTCAGTGAAAACATCTGCCCACAATGTCATCTCAACAATGTTATAAACTCCTGGAAATTGATGACTGTGAGATGACTGCTTTGTGTTGTTGATGACACCTGTCATAGTCTTTTGCCTCTGGTAAGTATTAGTATTTCTCACTTGACTGTTAGATTGTTTTGGTCCCATGGTCATCTTCTCGACTTGGAAGTGAATACAAATCACCTGGTATCCAGTTAAAATGTGGATTCTGATTCAATTGGTCTGGGATAGAGTCTGAGACTCTGCACTGGTACAAGCTTCTAGGAGATGTGAGTGATACCACATACAGAGGTCCACGTGGCTTCAAACAGCAGAGCCTTACCTTATGATGAAAACATTGTGTGATCTTGCCTTGGAAGGGCTGGGGGGGAATTTCTAGATTGCATTTACATGAGTGACATACTGATGAGGATTTTCTTTTTTCCCTTCAACTTCATTTGTTCTCTCACCCTCCTTGTCTACACTTGTTTTAGCTGTCTCTGCATTGGGGACATGTTTCAATGGAAGGAGGTGCTCAGACAGTGAGGCCCAGCAGTGCCAGTGTTCAGAGGGTTTCCAAGGCCCCCACTGTCAATATGGTGAGTCGCCAACAAGACTATTTGATTAAGATTTGGAGCTGTCTGCTTTGCTTTTAGGGGCCAATTTTGTCGATTCAGACTAATGGCAGGGTTATCTCTCCAGGGACTGGTGAGCATTTAAAATGAGCCACTAAGCAAAAACCTACAACCTATAGTGTACTCAGCATCACAAAATATGCTTTGCAGTTTAGTTTTAATTATTCACTATAAGAGTTCAAAGGTAGCAGTAAGTACAAAATACTCTGTTTTGTAAAGGAAATGGCAGCTTAATAAGAAAACCTCATTCTGACCTCAGATGTTAAATCTTTAACAGTGCAATGGTTTGGAAGTGCTGGTACAGTATTTTTCTGTGAGGTATCTGTGGTTTGTGGATGAAGTAGGGATTAACACAAATTCAATGTGATGTGATATTTCCTACTTTTGTGCCCTTTATTAAAAACAAAACAAAACAAAAAACCCAATACTTACTTGATTCTCAAAATATCAAAACTTAATAACCTAATTTCAAGGTTGGAGCTCTATCAACTGTCAGTTTTGGATATGTGCATTTGAAATATTTCTTGTACAGGAAGTTTTCAAAATGGGCAATGATTTATCTTTTACTGCATTTGCCAAGAGATTGGGTGCTTTCGAAAGGATTTGTTTTGAACTGATCATCTGATTCTAATCTTCAGAGAATGTGACTACATCTGCATTTATCTTTTTTAGGGAAGAAAAAAACAAAATAAAACCTATCTTATAGAAGTTAAAGAAATAGGTGTAAAAAGCTAACAAAAATATTGTAGTCATTATTTTTTGCTGACTCTTTTGCCTTCACTTATCTGTTATTTGGATCTTTGTGAATGAAATTGGAAGGTGGCTGAGAGCTCATCACTGGTGCCCATTTGTCTCCCCTGCTCTTGGCATAAGGTTAAGGCTCACGTTTTTCATGGGTCACCTCGGAGCTATTCTTACAAATTAATCTGATACTCTTTTCTGGGCTGTTTGCTTTTCTTTTTCTTTTCCTTTTCTTCTTTTTTTTTTGACAAATTTGTGAATTAAGCTGATTCTCAATCCCAATTTATTCTTTCACTATGGAATATTGATTCTGAAACAAGGGTTAGTGAACTGTTTGAACTCTAGTGTATATCTTCAACTATTTTCATTGTTTTTCAGAAGCTAACAGAAATTATACATTGATCTATGATAACAAGTTATTTTCCTTTAAATAATTGGTTTCAATAACATCTATAAATCTGGTATCCTCATCTTGATCAAAAGCTGTGTTGGGCTAATTGCACATGTCATTGATTCATTAAGAATTTAAAAAATTAATTCATTATTATTTTATTAATTCGTTTTGGTAGAACACATCTTTTTTTTTTTAAAGATTTTATTTATTTATTTCACAGCGGGAGAGAGATCACAAGGAGGCAGAGAGGCAGGCAGAGAGAGAGAGAGAGGGGGAAGCAGGCTCCCTGCCAAGCAGAGAGCCCGATGCGGGCCTCGATCCCAGGACCCTGAGATCATGACCTGGGCCGAAAGCAGAGGCTTTAACCCACTGAGCCACCCAGGCGCCTGGTAGAACACATCTTATAAAACATCAAATCCCTGAGGAGAAAGGTAATTAAAGAGACACATGCTAATGATAATGACCTAGAGTTACACGTGGGTTAATTAATTCTTTGTTTTCTACATCAGTACTTGGATATTTTGTTTGTTTTAATCTCTTACCTTTTATATACCAAAGTAATTAAAATGCTTTCTGAAATTCAAGTTAGATTTTCTATTTTTCAGCTTGGGGTTGATGAGAGTGCTGTATTATCTTAAATGTAGGCAGAATCAGTGTATTTTTTTCCCCACAGGTTTATTGATATACCAAAAAGTTCTGGAAGTCATGAGAGACCAACCATACAAAATACCTTTGCAAAGTCTGCATTTCATTTTTTGGCATTATTGTCCAATTGCGTTTATCTTTAGATTTTGACACATTTCTTCTCTCACTGTAGAACTGCTCTGTTGAATTTAAAAAGAGAAATGATGAACTCTGAGGGATATAGAACCTGAAGTAGGAGTTCAGACATCTCCCACATGGTATCACACTTATCCAGCAAAATGAGATATCACAAAGTATGTAAATTTTAAAGGTTCTCATAGAGGAATTTTAAAAGCTTCCTAGGAAATCAAACATGGTTAAAAAAAAATGGAGACCCCAATTAAGAAAGAGAAAGATTCATTAACTGAGTCTTGAAGTAGATTAAACATGAAAATCAGCAAAGAATGTTTTTTAAAGGAATATAGTTGATAGGACATATACTCTATCAAACAGGTTGAATGTAGTCTGGTGGTACTGCCTATAAACTATCTCTTATTCAGCTGGATTTGTGTTCTGTTGGTTGAGTACATAATCCTTGGTCTGACTGACCACTAGACTTTATCTCTCTGTATAGTATATATATATCACAGTGAAAGTAATTTTAATGTTTTCAAATTATATAAACAATAATTCAAATGATAAAAAATTAATTCAAATTTTGAAAAATATCAAGTTATAAAACATTTCCATATACACAATAAAGTAAAAAATGCAGCCCTATTGCCATCAGGTCATTCTTTTATGTTTATTAATATTCATGCACATATATGCAATTTTACATAAAGAAGATTATATCTTATATACTGTTTGGCATGAATGCCCCTCTTTTTTATTTTTTTTTACCTACTCCTTTCTTCTCCTTCTTCCCTTCCAGCTTCTTCTCTCCTCCCCAGTAGAATCCTCTTTTGTATCTTTCTCTGTGCTCATATACTGATATACAAGCTGCTGCATAATATTTCATGGTATAGACATACCGTACACTTTCAACCACCCATTTGTTGACGGGCATTCACTTTGTTTCCAAGTTTTTGGCACAATAATATGGCGCTTTTATTTCTGTGATACAGATTTCCAGAAGTAGAATCATTAGGGTCAATGAGTATGTATATTTTTTATTTTAATATATTTAAGGATCAAAATATTCATTTAAATTATTTGTAAAATGTTTTGTGAGCCATGGCAGTGACTTTATCAACTTATTTGGTTGGGATGCATTAAAATCTAGATAAATGTTAGTTATTTACTTATTTTTGATGTGTTAACAAAATAAAGAATAACTTGTATCTTCATCCAAAACCAGAAATACAATAAAGTTTCTAGGATCAGGGTTATAGTAAACATTGATTCGTCTTAGGATAGGGTAATGTTGACTTTATTAAAGATATATGGTGGAAAAAAGTCTAGAAAATGAACCAGATAGCCTATTAAAAATAGAGAAAATAATCTAGTCCTGGAAAGAGAGAAAAGGGACATGCTAATAACTGAGAGGAATGCTTGAAGTTAATAATGATTCTAAAATTACTGATTTACTTAACTCATTTGAAAAATCTGCCTCTAATGAGGAAAAATGAAGAAAATGAATTTGGACAATTAGGACGTAATGAAGAGCTTTCTGAAATAGCTATTGATTAAAGGAATCAAAGGGAATACTTTGAAGATTTGAACACATGCAAATCAGGCTAGCTAGATGGTGGCAGAATTTTCTTCCTTTTTTAATTCTGTGGATCCAGGAAGAACAACTTGGAGCTTCATTAACTGATTAATATCACACACAAAGTCACACCTTTTCTCCTCATCACTTATTCCATCTTCCCTGTCTCTGGTCAGAAGTCAAGTTAAATTATAATGTGCCTAATGGTTGGATGCTTGGACTCTGAGGTCTTCTTGTCTCTTTTATTCATATATTAATAAATGAATGAATTAATTCTTCTAGCTAGTCAGTAAATATTTATACACCATGCTTTGTGCAAGATACTGCAGATACCAAAGCAAATATGGTATCCTTAGTGTGGTGGGGAATAGAGACTATGAAATCAGGAATTATAATGTAGCTCATAAGTGCTATGATGGAGTATGATTCTGTCCGAAAAGAAAAAAGGGGGAGGGTCCATCTATATCATGCCAGACAATGAGGAAAGTTTTCTCAGAAGACTTGAAAATATAGAATACAACTCGTTCTTAAAGATAAACAGAACAGTAATATGAAATTGGACATAGGATATAGAATATTTCCCAGAGACATGAAAAACACAGCAAATTTAAGAAATAATAATACTAATACAAGTAGTTCTCTTGGCTGCAATAAGTAATGTGTGTGGGATATGGCAAAAAATGGGCTTTGTTTAGGTTCAGGGCAGCAGTTCCTTAGCTTTTCTTGGTCTAGCCAATTCAGCTGTTTCAGAACTGTCTACGCAAGAGGCTAACTGATGTTCTGCAGGGACTTTGCCTTCCCTAAATTTAGCATCTGAGCAGACAGTCCAGCTGTTGGGATTTCTTCTCCTCTGTTCTCTCCACTCTCCTCTTTCTTTCTTTCTTTCTTTCTTTCTTTCTTTCTTTCTTTCTTTCTTTCTTTCTTTCTTTCTTGATTTATTTGTTTTTTTTTGAGAGCGGGAGAGAGAGAGTGCACATGTGCACAGGGGGTGGAGAGGGACAGAGGAAGAGGGAGAGGGAGAGAATCTCAGGTAGACACCCTGCTGAGCATGGAGCCCAACATGGGGCTGGATCCTCAGGACCCTGAGATCATGACCTGAGCCAAAATCAAGAGTTGGATGCTTAACCGACTGAGCCACCCAAGTGCCCTGAGCATTTGGGATTTCTTGAGCATATAACAGTATTCGGTGCTCTTTTATGTCAGAGTCCCCCATGTCTTCATTACTTCGAAGCGTGATGTTTATGTTCTTTGAAGATGAAGTGTTGCAGGAATGCTGTCTAGTGACATGGAAGGCCTGCGGAAGTTCTGGGGCTGAGGTTGGGTCTCGTCACTGACTTCTCTTGAAGAAGTCATTTTGTATCCCTGATCCTCAAGTCATCATTTCTAAAATAATAGCTCATATTTTCCTGAACACACTTCTTATAACAGACACTATTCTAAACAATTTATATAGGTTAAATTATTAATTCTTACAAGTCAATGAAGTGAGTACCCTTTATTTGCCCCAGTTTCGTACCTGATGGAAGTACAAGGTCAAACAACCAGGAAGCAAGGAGATATGGGATCCATATCAATGTGTTCTGGCTTCAGGGCCTGTAAGCTTAAACTTCAAGTTATGGTTCCTTTATAAAAATACTTAACACAGTTACCTGTCTGCTAGATTGTTATTTGTGAGAGTCATATGGTATAACGCATGTGATTGGTAATTTGGAAAACATTATCAAAGCATTACTTCCTTTTGTTGACTGCAAATTCTCTGAGTTTGTTTTTTTTTTAGAAGGAAGGGGGAGGGGCAGAGGGAGAGGTGGAGAGACCATCTTAAGCAGGCTCCATGCCCAGTGCAGAGCCTGACACAAGGCTTGATCTCACAACCCTGAGATCATGACCTGAGCTGAAATCAAGAGTCGGACATTTAACTGACTGAGCCACCCAGGTGCCCAAATTATCTGTGAATTTTTAGAGGAAATGCACGAAGAGGAAAAGGCTCCTGTTGTTGCTTTGCTTCCCATCCTGCGGGAAATCTGAGCAAACCTTAGGCGTTGGGTCACAGGTATGATTTAGAGTGAACCAGTAGGTTTCTCAAGGAATCCAGGGAGCTCTCTGCATGATATATCTTTTCTATGTGAATAGGAGGTTGGGCCAAAGGATTTTCAAAATGACTTGTCTGCAAGAGCATTTTGGATTTGGGAAGTGGTATAGGTTGGTATAGGTGCCCCCTGCCAATTCATATGTTGCAATCTTAACCCACAGTAGTTCACATTCTGAATGTGACTTCATTTGGAAATATAGATGTTGCAGATATAATTGTTAAGGTGCGATCATACTGGAATAGCGCAGCCCCCTAGTCCAATATGATTGGTGTCATAAAAGGAAAATTTGAGCACAGAGGCACGCTCATAGGGAGAATATCATGGGAAGATGATGAGGCTGATGCATTTACAAGTGGAGGAAAGCTGAGGACTGCTTGTAAACTACTAGAAGCTAGAAGAGGGGCAGGAAAGAGAGTTTTTCTCACAGCCCTCAAAAGGAAGCAACCCTGCTGACAATTGGATCTCAGACTTCTAGCTTCCAGAACTGTGAGACAATAAAATCTGAGGCTGAAGCCTCTCAGTTTGTGGTACTTTGTTACAGCAGCCCTGGCAAGTAATATAGGAAGTTGAGAAAACATTTTCCTTTTATCCACAGCTTCATTTCAGCAGTAGGCCTACTAAAACAATGACAATGGAGAAAAAATGGCAGGGGGTTTATAAAGAGCAAATCATGCTAAGAAAACTTGATGGCCTATTTTAATTGAATTATAAAATTAGCGTGGGAAGGAGATTTAATTTGGAAAAAATGCAAAATCATTAATTGAACACACTTATTAATCTGCAGTCCTAAATGAGCATTGTAAGGCAATCGTATGAAATGGAGCAGGTTATATTATGGAGATAAATTGATATGGGTTCGGGGTGCCTGGGTGGTTCAGTGGATTAAGCCACTGCCTTTGGCTCAGGTCATGAACTCAAGGTCCTGGGATGGAGCCCCGCATTGGGCTCTCTGCTCAGTGGGGAGCCTGCTTCCCTCTCTTCCTCTGCCAGCCTCTCTGCCTACTTGTGATCTCTCTCTCTCTCTGTCAAATAAATAAATAAAGTCTTTAAAAAAAATTGATATGGGTTCTTAGCATGAGCTGACAGTGTAAAATTCAGTGTCATTTTGTTTGTCACATAAAGATGCATTGCATTAGAGCCTTAAGCCCTCAAAAAGGTTCTAGCAAGTTTGTATTAAGGTGACTGCATTCTGCTTTACGTAACTTGGCAGAAAGATATGACAGTATTGACAGGAGTTGGGACAAGTGCAGTGAAGGGATGGGTAGACCATTTATGAGGAAAATAAATAACTATCTGACATCTTTTTGTGTGCATGCTAAGGGGCATTCTACTCTTTGGAATCCACTCAGAAAATTTACTGCCCAGGCACTGATTTGAAAGCAGCAACTTTAAAAATGCTTTTACTAATACACCCTTGCAGGTATGCTTTTCATGGCCAGTGTGAGTAAACATAAGATGCAATTTTAAAAAGGCTGCATGAGAATTGCCTGATATTGCAAATATGACAACCTTAGAGGAGAATGACCTAGCACCATTGAGGTTTATATGATTCATGCTAGATGTTGTCCTAAGTGCTTTATGTATGTTGGCTCATTTAATACAACAGTCCTGTAAGGTAAGTGCCATGAATAGTTACCTATTAGAAATGACACCCCTGTAGGTAAAGAGAGTTTAAGTAACTTAGCTGAGATCACATATGCAGTAAATGATGGAGCCAGGGTGTGGACTCAGGCAGTCTAGCTCTCCAGTTTGTCCTTTCAACCACTGGGCAATGGTGTTTCTTTAAAGTGTATACGCTTTCTTGTCTATGAAAAATGTAGTTGATGTCATATTTCTAAAAGGGATTTATGCTTTTTAGTGTTTAAACCTGGTTAGCATGCTGAGAAAACTATGCTGAGAAAACAGTATGCTCAGAAAGCTAAGAAAACTGAGAAAAGTCTTCCTACAAAAATTATGAGTTTAATGATTCTCTTCATATAAAGTTTTGCTCATTATACTCATATGTATTGAGTGACAGTTTCTGACCTGTGTAAGAAATATATACCTTTACTTTCAAAAAGCTTATACTCCAGTTACAGAGACAGGAAAACAAATCATTATAATATGATGAACAGTGTTCCCAGAAACACATTAAAAGGGTCACAGGAATGGGGTCATGATGGGGAGTTGGACTTGGGAATTATGGTAACTAAACCTGTAGATTAATGCCATGCCACTCATTATTGCCAAGCTAAATAGTTTGGATAGCAATTCCTCAGATATGTAATGTCACTTAAGATTTTAAGAGGAACATTTCATATATAAAGTGTTTTTTAAAGATATAGCTGCATGGAGGTATATCAACCCCAGATTTCAAGATATGCTACAGAGACGAAGTAATAATAAAAAAAAATGTCTGATACTGGTTCAACAATAGACACACAGATGAATGAAACAGGATAGAGAGCCCAGAGATAAAACATACCCATATGGTCAGTTAACTTATGACAAAGGAGATAAGAATATGCAATGGGGAAAAGACAGTCTCTTCAATATAACATGGGAAAACTGAGCAGCTACATGCAGAAGAATGAAACTAGACCACTTTCTTATGCTACATACAAAAATAAATTTAAATGGCTTGAAGATCTAAATGTGAGACCTGAAACCTCTTTCCTGAAAGAAAACATAGGCAAGGGCGCCTGGGTGGCTCAGTGGGTTAAAGCCTCTGCTTTCAGCTCGGGTCATGATCTCAGTGTCTTGGGATCAAGGCCCACATCGGGCTCTCTGCTCAGCGGGGAGCCTGCTTCCTCCTCTCCCTGTCTCTCTGCCTGCCTCTCTGCCTACTTGTAATCTCTCTCTCTGTGTCAAATAAATAAATAAAATCTTTAAAAAAAAAAAAAAGAAAACATAGGCAATAATCTCTTGGACATTGCCATTAGCAATATATTTTTGGATATGTGTCCTGAGGAAAGGGAAACAAAAGCAAAAATAAACTATTGGGACTACATCAATATAAAAGGCTTTTGCACAATGAGGGAAACAATCAACAAAACTAAAAGGCAACCTATTGAATGGGAGAAGATATCAGCAAATCATATATCCAACAAGTGGATAATATAAAAAAATATATAAAGAATTTATACAACTGAATGCAAAAAACCAAACAATCTGATTTAAAATGGGCAGATGACCTTATTAGATGCTTTTCCAAAGAAGATATATAGATGGCTAATAGACATAAGATGCTTAACATCAGCCATCATCAGGGAAATGCAAATCAAAACCACAATGAAATATCACCTTACACAAGTCAGAATGGCTAATATAAAAATACAAGAAATAGTAGTGTTGGCAAGGATGTAGAGAAAAGGGAATCTTTGTATATTGTTGGTGGAAATGTAATTTGGTGCAGGCACTGTGGAAAACAGTGTGAAGCTTCCTTAAAAAATGAAAAATGGAAATCCAGTAATTCCACTACTGGGTATTTAGTGAAAGAAAACAAAAGCACTAATTCAAAATATGTATGCACCTGTATGTTTATTGCAATATTATTTCCAACAGCCAAGATATGGAAGCAACCCAAGTGTCTATCAATAGATGAATGAATGAAGAAGAGTGGTGTGTGTATACAGTGGAATATTATTTAACCATAAAAAATGAGATCTTGCCATTTGAGACAGCATGGATAGACTTAGAGGGCAGTATGCTAAATGAAATAAGTCAGACAGACAAAGACAAATACCATATGATTTAAATTATATGTAGAATATAAAATACAAAACAAACAAAAAAACAGTCTTAAATACAGAGAACAATCTGGTGGTTGCCAGAAGGAAGGTGGGTGTGGGAATGGGTGAAATAGATGAAGGGATTAAAAGGTACCAACTTCCAGTTATAAAATAAGTAAATCATGGAGATGAAAAGTACACATTGGGAATATAATCAGTAATACTGTAATAATGTTTTGTGGTGATAGATGGTGACTATACTTCTCATGGTGAGCATTGAGTAATGTATAGAATTGTTGAATTAATGTTGTATACCTGAAACTATTATAATATTGAATGTTAATTATACTTTAAAAAGATAAAAATGTAAAGATGTAACTATGAAACAATAGAAAGAGGCTGAAACCCACAGGAAAAGAAAATGTTCTATCATTGAAACAGCCAAATCTTGCATGCATTCATTTCTTTTTTTTCACTTCTTGCTGCCAGAAGTGGTTTGTTTGTTTTTTTAATTAATTAATTTTTTTAAAATATCAGACTTCTCTTATTCTAGTAGGTACAAGGTAAGTTATAAAACTGCCCTTTTTTGTTTTTTTCACTACAAGTTCAAATCTTATTTTCTTTTGAGGAACCAACAAACATAGTTTGAAGAAAGAAATCCTGGATAAAAAAAGTTAACATGCTCTACTGCAGAATATGGTTCACTTTTTCTTAAAGAATAGTGTAGATGAGTTTTTGCTTGTCATTTGAATTTGAAGTATAGTGTGTGTGTGAATGATATTTTCTCAGGCTTATTTATATTTATGTATAGTGAACTAGAAATGCCCTAACAAAATCATTGTCAACAGAGGCTTTGGGGATGTATCAGTTTGGTTTGAGTAGTGTAACTTCATTTCTTAGATATTTTTGACAACATAAATTCTTTAACTGATAATAAAAGTCTACTAGTAATGGTTATTGATGGAATGGAACATTCCACCCTGTTCTGCAAGAGTTTAGGATGGTCAGTTTTAGAAACTACTTGTATGATAATCAATTATTAAAAATCCTTTAAGTAATTAGGGTGTTTTATGTTTTCTAAAGAAAAATGAAACTTCTCTCCAAGATTCTTGCTGTCAGGGTAGTCAGGTGAGTCTGCATTTGAAAGGTGGGGACAGGAGACAAGAGGAAGCACCTGAAGGGGCTGCTACCTCAGTGGTATTCTCCAGACAAGACAGNACCCTGTTCTGCAAGAGTTTAGGATGGTCAGTTTTAGAAACTACTTGTATGATAATCAATTATTAAAAATCCTTTAAGTAATTAGGGTGTTTTATGTTTTCTAAAGAAAAATGAAACTTCTCTCCAAGATTCTTGCTGTCAGGGTAGTCAGGTGAGTCTGCATTTGAAAGGTGGGGACAGGAGACAAGAGGAAGCACCTGAAGGGGCTGCTACCTCAGTGGTATTCTCCAGACAAGACAGTACTAGCACCCAGTGAAATGGTAACAGGCTTTTTTGATGGTGACTTAAAGGTGCATTTCCTGAAAGAGACAAAATAGACCAGAGAAGATAATGCCAAACAAAAAATCAAATTCTAGATAAAGCAAAGGGAGGAGAATAGTGATCATCAAGAGAATTGAGAGACTGGGTGACATTGAAGGTAGAAATTTAGCTGCAGAAATCAGACCTTGTTCTCAACGGAAGCATATGTCCAGAGCACTCTCTTCCTTCCTGGTTAAGCATAGTAAAAAGCTGGATATGCAGAACATGATGCTTTAAGAGTATATTTTTTAAAACATGAATAGTCTGCTTTCTCAAAAAAAAATTTTTTTTGAGATTTAATGTTGGTTTTATTTATTCGTTACTCTTAGAAAGTCTCATTGTTGATTGGACTCAGACTTAGAGGTAGAAGCTCTCAGAGAAGACAACCTATGACTCTTGGCAATCTGTTGCTGGTGTGTTTCTTCAGCCTCCTTCATTCTCTTGGCTGAAAGTTTAGTGTATTCTGCAGCCTCTTCCTTATTTTTCTTAGTATACTGTTTCTTCAGAGCAATGTGCCAACATTTATGCTGGAGGGGCATGTGGAGTAACAAGATGCTGAATCTTGGGCACTTCTGTTCCAGGTTTCTGACCTTCTTTGTTTAAGGGCTTTCTCCTAACACACTGGTGAACATCATCTTCTTCAGAGAGACTGAAAAGTTTGTAGATTCTGTAGCTTTTTTGGGCCCCAGGAGACAAGTCACAATAGTATCAGAGAGTTCAGGAATATCCTTCTGCACTTACTTTACAATGACCAAGTGGGAACACTGAGATTGGTATCCACAATACAACCCCGAAGAGATTCGAGCTTTCTTTGTTCAGTCCTCCTTGGTCTTGCTGGAGTGCTCCTTACTCAGTAGCAGGTGGACACCCTGCTTCATTGGGAAGGGAAGCCTTGTTTGTTATCACCACCACTGACTTGGACCATGTAAACCTTCCATTCTTCACCCAGAGCACTAGCAGCAACTTCTGTGGTCATATGCTTCTCATAAAAGTTATGAAGTTTATGTTCACCATCCACTTTAATGAATTCCTGGCAGCCAGTAGCTGGGAGAGAAATGTTCAGCTTCATCTTAAAGCTGCCCACTACCCCTGAGGTGCCATGTAAAAGAGCTGTTTTTCTCAAAATGTACTCTTTGAATCACTGTTTCCATTGGATTTTAAGAAATGTTAGAGGAAAGGAAGTTTCTTTGTTCCAAACGGTTTGGAAGATTCTATATCAAATAGCCTTATATTGGGTTCATTCTTATAGGACCCTCCAGAGCCTTCAATATGCTAATATATATTGTGATTCTCTCTCAGAATATATATTGTGTATTCCAGATGCATGTGTCTATATAACCCTTTTTCTGGGGTTGTCTTGAAGTATTTTTTTATAATATTCTTGAAGTATTATTATTTTGTAGACATCAGTTGCTCTGAGGGAATATATATATATATATATATACATACATACATACATACATACATATACTTATAAAAGCTAAAGTTATTTTTCTAATCTGTTCAAGTAATAATAACATATTTATATAGTAGTTAAAAAATGCATTTAACAAGGTACTTTCCCCTATGTTATCTCACTTAAGCCTCACACCCATTCTATGAGGGAGTTCACATTAATCCCAAATTAGAATCGAGGTGACAGAGACCTAAAATATTTAACTGATGTGCCCAAGTCACAGCTTGTTAATAGTTGAGCTAGAATTTCAATCCAGATCTTTACTCTAGTGCTTTATGGTATTGTCACACAGCTACCTGGGAGTAAGCAGGGCTTGCTATGGGCCCCTGATAACACTGTGCACTATGCTGAGCTAAGAAAGGGAGAGGGCAGAGTCGAGTTGGGAATTCTTTCTCATCTCTCTCCATTCAGGGCCCCATGCAGATTTCATAATTCATATTTTTCTCTTTTCTCCCTTTCATCCATCAGATGGATTTAGTTTCATTACTTTTCCCAGCAAACAACTTCGAACTAAAGTATTCATGAATACTACTGGCTTAACATATTTTATTTTAACAGTGAAAACACAATGTTTAACCTCAATGGTGAAAGAGCCCTGGCAGTCAGTAGATGGGGAGCTCTCGTAGGGGGAGCTTTGAGAACCCCTCCAAATGTACTGTTCATGCTCTTTCCACCAGAGATGCAGAACTAGCTGTGTCTGTTGCCTTCCGGGCAAGAAGAAGTAGTTGTTTGTAGTCTATTCCTTCATTATTGCCAGCGAGGGAAAGAACTCTTGCTTTGTTTCTTCAAGCTCATAATGCCAAGGTCTGTGTTTCTGACCCGGCTTCGTTTTATACCCACCATACTCCCTTCTCTCATCTGTAGGCATATTCCACTACAAATTAGTTTTCTTAATCTCTAGTTTATTATATAAATCTCCCTTGACCTTCAGAATGCCTAAGGGCATAGTTACAACCACAGTGAGTATGTTTACCATTGAGATAAATGCCTAAATCAAAGGCTAATGAGAAAGTGAAGATGTACTGTAAAGAATTTAACCTTATGCAAAAAGAGTTTGCCCTTTGACCTCAGCTTCTGGAAGGTAATCTCTCAGCCCTTGTAATGTCATATCTGATAGGGGCTTTTGGTCATTGGATAGTCTAACAATATGACTTAGGGTGAGGTCTGGACACACTTGTATAGTCTTAGGTTGGGGCTCTTGCCACACCAGAAAGACCAACGACATTGGTAGGGGCTTGGGGTCATTCTCAAAGGGGTCGGCAACTGGAAATCAACTAAGTTGGTAATCAGTCAGTCAATCAAGCATGTCTATGTAGTGGAGTCTCAATAAAAACTCTATACATGGGACTCAGCTGAGCTTCCCTGACTGGCAGCAGTCTATGCATGCTGTTACATGCCGATGCTGGGGAAGTGACATGCTCTGATTTCACAGAGGACAATGGAAGCTCTGCTTGTGGTACTGCCCATCTCTGCCCTGTGCCCTTCTTTCCTTGGCTGATTTTAATGCCATAGCTTTTAGTGATTATTGTGAGTCCTTCTAACAAATCATTGCACATAAGTGTGGTTTTGGGACCCCCTGAACTTGCAGTTGGTGTTGGAAGTGAGGGTAATCTCTTATGGGGACTGTTCCCTCTACCTTCTTTACTGGCTAAATCCTGTCAGGGGAAAAGTCTCTTCTCACTTTTTTTCTCCTTCAGAAATAAAGTGCTTTGAATCTTTGTTCTGTTTCCTGGTGAGCGTGGGGCATAGGGAGAATTAAGTAGCATTTTGTGGCTGCCCAGTTGTGCAGGATGGTACTGGATGAGGGCTTTCCTCATTGTTGCTGAAGAACAATGGTGTATGGATTGCCTAAGTGGGTTGAAAGTAATGGCTTAACTCATCCATTTATTGAATCAGATGGCAAGCTGCAGAAGGCAAGTACAAAAATAACATTTTTGTAATCTGTTAGTTCTGAACAATGCTGGAGACTGGGGGATGTGAAGGAGTAGGAGAATAAAGTACAAGAGACCTGAAGCTTTACTAGACTGCCTATATTTTGAATGAATATTTGTGGAAGTTATTGTAATGGTTTTAAAGACAAATGCTAAAGAATATTTAACAACTGGAGATTTAGTTGTATAACTCAAATAAAGGCTATTTTTCCATTTTGACAGAAGAGATGATGTGTTTTGTTCTGTTGTGAGTTCTAGTGACCCCGGCTTAGCTTTCATTTATCACAAATAATCTTCTCCAGGATACTGCAATTGCTGCAATGTGGAGATGCTAATGTTACATCTGACCTTGGAGAAGGGTCAAAATAAATCTGTGAATTAAACAAGAATATATTAACAGCTGGCTGAAGAGCATGTCAGGAATACCTGAAGAGAAAACGAAAATTATTTTTTCTCTGCAGTTTACATACAAGTTGTTGTGGGTTCTTTTCCATTTACTTGGAGTTTAGTAGAGAAATATTTTTCTTTGTTTTGGTTCTAGTGCGAGTAAATGTTCAGTGTGGATAGAGTACCCCTCATAGAATAGAGAAAACATGTGGTTGTTGGCCTTGAGTTACTCACATATACAAGAAGGAAATACTCAGATAAGACATCAGTTGTGATAATCTCCACTTAACTAGAAACAAAAAAGTACAAAGAAAAGCTCAGATACCTTGACTACATAAATGTATGGTTAGCAGTGGGTCTGAATGTTGGATAATCTCAGTGGTAACTTCTTTGCTAACTTAGAGAATTGTGTATAAATGCTGATGGCCTTGTAGAGGAAGGCACACTGCAAAAAGATGAAAGAAAAGTAGTGAGCAAGATGGATAATACAACTGAAAGGAAGCAACTCATACTAATATTGGAGGAAATGGAAATTAAGACTAATGTGCTATTGTAAGAAATATAAAAGTTAATATATTGAGTTTATCTTGAAAAATATGATTCAAGGTCTTTTTTCCATTTTCAAGTTTTTTTTTCTCATTTAGATAGTCCCACTTTATGACTGGCACAATTAAAGAAGGAAACATGTTTTTTACAAGTCACTTGACAAAAAAATAGTTATTACAAGCAGCGATTAAATTTTTATAAATACATTAAGGCAAATATACGTTAGGGTGAAGAAGGCCTTTCATAGCCAATTAACAAATAAGAAAATTTAGTTAGGTAATAAAGAAATAGACTAAATAATAGTCTATAGTTTAGTTAGGTAATAAAGAATAAGACTAATAGTTTAATAAGCAGGAAATGATAGCTGATATTTTGCCTGAACTGAAAAAATAATTGAAGTTTAATGAAGTCACTGACATGATGGTCCTTAAAGGCTAGCTTTGGTACTCTGTTGGAGATGTTATATATTCATTCACTCATCCATTCATGCATGCATTCATTCATTTATTTATTAATTCAACAAATCATTGTACCAGACATTTGTATCAGATTTTTTTTTTTTTTTTTTTTGCTGCCAGATCTTTTGACCACAAAAGTGAAATATTCCAAATGGCTAAGAAATTTTCTTGGTGGTTAAGAGAAATGGTTAAGTGCCCTTTGAAGCTTTAACCAATATTTTGTTTGGCATAAACTAGTAATACATGTTTCATTGCCTTTTTAAATATTTTGAATCCTTCTAAAATGTATGCGAACTTAAGGTAATCAAATTGTTCAGAGAATAACTGTCTTCAACTATTCTGGATCAATTGTATTTTACTATAAGGGGATAGTAAAGATTGCGTTCAAGAAAAATAATGGCAACAAAGGCAACCATACAGCATTTCAAAAATCAGGAAAGGTGGCCCCCATCATACCCAAAGGTCTACTGTTATAATACTAAAAATATTCCCTCGTTGTTTATAAAGGTATTTTCTGATTTCCCTGCCCTGTTCTGTAGAAATATAGTCCCTGTTGAGTCCTGGCAGAAGGAAGGTCAGACAGAAAACAGACTTTCAGGAGATTTCTTTGTGGCTTTAAATTACATCATGCTTCTTTTGGCTTCAGCTTATCTCTGTTGTAAAATGTGACCTGTGGGAATCATCTGGGAATCAGTAGGTGAGACTCAGTATTGTGATTCTAAATAGGCCTCACGTTAAAGACAGTCTTTTGATATCTGATCATTAACGAAGGGAATGCATCTGTGCCGTTTGCCAAGTAATACGTTTTTGCTAAGCAAAAAGAAAATGCATGAGATCCAATTCCAGAGGCTTTATTAAAATGATTATTTCTTCTGTTTGTTTGTTGTTTATTTCTCTAGTGGCATGACTTTGAGCCCAACTCTATCTTTTTTTCAACTTTTCTTTTTTAAAATGGAAAAGGGAATAACATTTAGCCAGGGAAGTAGAAAGTTTCCTCTTGCTGAAGATACAGAACTAGATTATGAATGACCATGTGGTACAGTAGGCATAAAGGAGATGACAAAGTTACAGTAGTGAAGGAAAATCAACCTTAAGATCACTTCGAAGTCTAAGGTTCTGTGATCTCTAGATGGCAGTTTTGAGGCCAGGACTGAATGTTAGCATCTTATATCAGGCTCCCAGCAAGGGGCCTGAAACAAACTGAACTTTAAATGTGTGTATTGAATGTTTACATTAATGGAGGGGTCAGAAATTTATTTACCTTGCTACGTGACTTCACGTTTGAGTCTGCAAAATTAGACTTGAAAGGCGGTTTCTTTTTCTTTGAGTCATTATGCCAGCAGTTTGGGTCCTTGTCTCAGGAAAAACAGTACAGCAAGGCTGTGGCTGTCTGATCAGCCCCAGCTGAGATTTTCCCAGGATAGGTGGCTTCATCTCACTTTAGACCACATGACCCAATCAATAATGTTCTTTTTGGGAAATAAACTTTTTATTCAAATAAAACATTCATATCAACTAATCGCCCCCATTGGCATATATTTTTAAAGATGTAAAGACTCTAGAGCCAAATCTAAAGAAATATAAATACCTAGCTTCAAATGAAATGTCATCACTAAATTTCAGAAGCAGCTAATCACTACCTAATCCCACTCCTGTATACTCCTAGGGATTAAGTAACCAATTCATTCCACACTTTTTCTGGAGTTAACATTCTTCCTGGCTGCACTCCTGGCTCCACAGTGCTTTGGGGCTGCAGAGCAACCTGGGCATCAAAGCTTTTATTTCCCTCTTTGATCCTTCTCTTCAGGTTAGACCTTTATCTGCCTGCTTGCAATTTCTCAAAGAGAAGGTATTAATAATTTGCCATCGGAAGACTTCCAATTTCATTCTCTTGTGTCTTTATCTACTCTGCAAGTTTCTTTCTTTTTTTTTTCCTTCTTACAGGGAGAGACAGCCTTTTTTGACACCATGTGCTTGGCTTCGGTAACTCAGAGGATTGCAGAAGCCTTCCTATGGCTGTCTCAAGTACGACTTCTCTGTGTTAGCAGTCGCACCCCTGACCTGCTTCTCTTGCCTAATTCCTATTGCCCACCAGTTGTAAAGTTACTATGCATTGAGCTAAGAATCCATTTTCACAACTCTTGCAGGTTTACAGCAGTTGTAATGGACAGTTTCAAGCCAGAATCTTTTTTAAAAAATAAATCTGATCTCCCTTTTGCCTGTAAACATTTAAGCAGAATATAACTAAGTTTTAAAATGTAGATCTAATGGAACATGAAACAATAATTCTGAATAATTCCTCTCTCACTGTAGGAACTCAATGTATATTTATTTACTGAATGTATGAGAGTGAGAATCTCAGATGCTTGCCTTATTTTTCTTTACTGATTTCAGAGTGAAAATGTTGGGTTAAAAGAGAAAAATATGCATTTATGGCTTATGCTTCTTTTGTATTTCTCTAGAGGTGATCTTGGTACTTAGATGAAATTGTAATGGACATTTGAAAATGAAATCTTTTTCCACATTGGCTTATTTCAGACTGAAACTAGTTGGATGCAAATCTGCCTATCTAATCTTCTTAGTATAAATTTGCCTTTGATGTTGTGGTTTCATAGTTTAGATCTGCCTCTTTCTTGTTATGTCTTCTGGCACACTGGTACTTGGGGAGACATTTTCATTTCCTGTGTTAGCTTGACTAGGGTGTGGGGGTGGGAAGTGATCTACCACATGCCCTTACTTGATAATTGCTCACAAATGCCTGCATGTATTGAATGTGCATGTCCATATCTGTGGGCATAAATTTTTGGAAAGCATCTCTTCTAAGCTGCCCTAGTGGTACCTTTTATCTTTAGTTCTGCCCATTTAGGAGGCTTTTCCTCAAAGAGGTATAAGTTTAAAACACTTGCTAGTACTGCCGGCAATTTAAATCCATACCAAATTTCTGTGAAGTATTTTTTTTTTCCAATTCTTATGACATAATGACATTATTATTGTATTTGCTGACATTTTCCAGGTTAAGATGTTAATGTTGAAGACTGAGATTATAATTATTCAGATTCTCTAAAGTACTAAGATACCAGTTTAAACAACAGACATCTTCTGGCTTTGTTACATGCTTTATCATAAAACATGACTTATTCAGTACTGCAAATATATTTTATATTTGAGAACAAGAAGGAAACAGACATATTTTGAAGGTAAAACATTTGAAATGAACATTTGAAAATGCATTGAAAGAGATTTATTTGAAAAAGTCAAAGATAAGAGGGGGAGAAAGTCTGCCAATTTTTTTTTGTAGTTCTTCAAAGGTATTTCTCCAGGCTGGTCGCAGTTGCAAGAGGATTGATTAATCATGCTGAGTGGCTTTATATTTTCTGTATTGAAAAGGTACTAGGCATAAGCAGAAGACGGAATATAATAGAGCCAGTCCACTGCTATAGTTCACTTTAATTTAAACCTCTGGGTGACCTCCAATTTCATATATAGAAATTAAAATATATTTGGCATTTACTGTGTGCCATACAATAGTATAAGTATTTTAGAACAGAATATAGTAGTTTGCGTTTTTCTCCTCATCAAATTGGAAGAGACTGTATGAGATATTAGCACATGTATTCTTCAAGCAGTTCTGTGAAAGAAACGTTTTTTTTAAAAAAAGATTTTATTTATTTATTTGTCAGGAAGGTAGAGAGAAAGCACAAGCATGGGGATCGGCAGGCAGAGGGAGAAACAGGCTTCCCGTTGAGCAGGGAGCCCAACATGGGGCTTGATCCCAGGATTCTGGGATCATGACCTGAGCCGAAACAGATACTTAACCATCTGAGCCACCCAAGCACCCCTGAAAGAAACTTCTTACGATCATCCCTATTTTAGAGATGAGGAGATGCAGGCAAGGAGCAATTAAATCAATTGTTCAAAATCAGTGTACATGTGGGTGATGGGACTTGACCAGAGAGCCCACGATCTCATTTTAACACTGTTATGTTGCTTAGCTGTGATGTTTCTGTGAATTCATGTTTGTAGTTGATATCACTGTATTTCTCATTCCACAGAGCTCTTGTCATCCATCTTGTTGGATATCCTGTAGTCTAACTGGGCAATGCAAATTCACCTTTTCTCTTGCCTCTGGCTTTTAAAATGATCCCCAGCCAACAGGAATATCTTCAAATATCTTCTATAGATTTGAAGAGCTGTTTCAGGTTTTTATCACATTATCAATCATTGTTAGTGCCATTTATCAGAAATAGTTTTGTAACCTGAAAGTGCACTTGCCACAGATTCAAATGCATGGAGTCTGTTTAAAAATGAGGATCTTCTGTCCCTTTTCACTCTTTTGAGAAAGGAAACAGCAAAATGGTGATTGAAAAATCATTAGTTGGCTAAGTTCTGGCAGTCATAGTCCATCTTGAGGAAGCACTCACAAGTTTCTGAAATTCTGCAGCTGTTCATTCAAAGATGCAGGAGATAGACTGCACAAAATAGCAAACAAAGGCACTGCAGGCTGCAGGAGAATTGGGATTTCATTGTGTGTGTCAAAAGTAAATGAATTCAAGAATAACCACTTGAAAAGGAATTCTCCCTTAATGTCTTTGGTGCAAAAAATGTGCTCAGATTGTCCTGGCTCTGAAGAGTGAGACTCAAAGAAGTAAATTACTTTCTAGCTACTAGCTTTCAATTGCTACTGGCTCAAAGTGCTAGCTAACCTTGTGAAAGGGGAGCAGAGAAGAGAGTAGTTTGCATTTTTCTCCTCATCAAAATGGAAGAGACAGACTGAGTGAGATACCATAGTGGCACCAAGATTTCTGATGGCAGAAGTTTATAAATAGGCATAAACATCCCATCACAAGCCTCAACAAGAATCACTTAAATGTCCTGTATACATTTTTCAAGCAATTTCTATTTGGAATAAAGGGTCTAGGAAATGGTTTTGAGGTGTGAAAACTGATGTTTATAGAGAGTAAACTGTTTTCTTTGAAGGCTTTTTAAGTATGTATTCTGTAGCCATGTCATTATGTAAATTTGTCTGAGATACTTAGAGCAGTTAGAAGCCAGGACTAATGAAGCGATGGGTCACAGGTTCAACCACGGTCTGGGTCAGTGCATTTCTGGGCCTTTAGCATGGCCCAGAAGCATCTCTGAGACTGCTCTGCAATTTGTTGGGTTTCTTTGGTCATGAGAGGATTGAGGACATGAAAATCAAACCCCTTTTCTGGGAAATCTGCTTGAACAGCATGGTAGTTGCTTCCTTTATATACCAACAGGTAGCACTGAGTAAAATATATATTTTCAAAGGGAGAGAGCTGCTGCTATTTTTTAATCTGTAAATCTGAACATGGTAGGATGTGCGTGAAATAAACAATGCAGGGCATATTTATAACGTGATTTCATTTAAATGAGTCTAGGAAATTTGTGACTTACAAAAGCATTCCAAGGGATTTCACGCTTTTTGAATTGTTTCTACTTTGTTCCCATCTGTAAAATGGAGGCAATAATGTCTAGTTTCAGGGTTGTTGAGATGATTAAGTAAGATAATGGATGGGGAGTACCCACTTCAGTCCCTGGCAGATAGCAAGCACCCAATAAACAGTGCCTATTGTTATTTTTAGGTATCCAACAAATGCCAGCATTAACTATGTGCAACAAACACTACTTTGAAGCACTTATACAAATTTATGAAAACTCTAACCATCACTTATATACAGAATATCAATACCTCAGTTTTATGGACCTCAGAAATCTGGCCTTACTGCATCGTAGCAGATCATATGGGTTTAAGTAAAGAATTCTTTAACCATTAGTATAATCTGGTTCACACCAGGTGTTGAGGAGCCAAGAAGCAGACACATATAACATGCAGTGCTTGGATGAAAATGTGTTAGGGATGTAAGATACATTCAGAGATGAACTCTGATAAATACACAAAAGCATTTCAAGATGCTAGTAGAAGCTGTTGAGCAGTGTGTGAAAGAGCAGGAAAAAGAAATGCAGACTGAATAGACCAGCAAGGTAGTATATCTTGTAGATAATTTTTTTGGGGGCAGAGTGTTAATAGGGTATTCGAGCAATGCATTCAAAAGGTTGTGCGTTTAGAAGTTCTGCATTCTAGCCCTATTTCCATTATAAAATCTTTCTTCTTTCTTTGGAAAGTGACTTGATTTCTTGGGCATCATCATCTTCCTTTATATAAAGAAGTAATTATACATGATTTCTCTTTCTGCTCTCACATTCTATGGATTCTGTTTATCTGGGGGAAGCAGGCATTAGTGCAGGTAGCCTGTTGTGTCTGAATCTGCAACCTTCATGCTCTTCTCATCATGTTGAGAACCCATCCTAACTCAACCTAAGTAGTTGATGTGTTGGTGATCACAATGATAAACATATGGGTTCTCAAACTGCAAAACCAGAGGTGAGTGACTGCTTGCTAAAGACTGAGAACATCTGAGGCTTCAGGATTGGATGGGACATGGCGTTTAGTTGGTTCACGAACCAAAAAAAAAAAAAAAGAAAGAAAGAAAAGATAACTGTTGATTTTCTGGAAAACCCGAGAAGAATGAGAGAAGCTGAGAAAAGAAGAAGAGAGGAGGGAGATAGTTCAGTAGCTAGTGGCTCCAAAGGAGCAACAGGAGAGTAGGGAGCAGTATGGGAAGGAAGCAGAGTTGGTCAAAAAGGGTAGAGGTGAGTTCTCCATTCCTGCTTCCTCTCCTGGTAGTAGATGTTAATACCAATTATAGAATTCTTTCCAATTAAGTCCACGTTCAGCTTCAGAATACTTCTGAACACAAAATTCCACAAAGACACTCTCAACAGGAGTCATAGCATTGAAAGGAAATTTCATTTTAGGATTAGGATAAGTTTACAGGTTGTGAGTTTTTCAAACCTTCGTCCCAATTTTTCTATAAAGTCCACTTCAGTTTCACCAACTCACTTTTATTTTTCTTTCCTTTTCAATTCTGTAGCATTTGCATGTCTGTCAGTTATTTGACCTGTCCCCTTTCCGGGGTCAGTAATCTATTTGTGATCTAAGTCTTGTTCTTTCAACTAGATCTAAACTCTTTAAGCCTGAGATCATGTCTTACATGCCTGTGCTTTTCTCAGAGTATACACTTGACACTGAGAAGTTCATGGTTTATTTTTGACTATCTTTATTATATTTTGTATAACAATTCAAAAAATTATATAACTAATTTTGGTAAAAAATTTTTATAGATAGTTGAAGTCAAAGTTTTAGCCCCAAAATAAAATGATCTAGAATATGTATTTCATTATCTATTTTGAAGAACGGGCATGTTAGTAGAAAATGCTGGGAACAGACTAATCAACAGAGGAAATGCTCATTTGCTGAACATTGTAAGTCATTTACTAGTTTCTGCATAGGCACATGTGCCCCAAGATGTGAGGCCAAACCCATGGAAAACCTCAGCATCTTCTGGCACATCTGAGTGATGCTTATGATTCTTGTTAAGTGACAAAGCTGATACTTGATCTCAGGTTGCTTGACTCCAAGTGTAAGCTTCCTGGAATCCCTGTCAAGGTGTGTTCTGATTTCCTTCTCTTAGGGTGGATTTTCCAGTTGCTGAATTTATTGGAGAAAACTATCCCTATAATATTATTGCATAAATTTTTTAAATGACAGAGTGTTTTTCTCATTGTTAGTGTAGATGAGACACTAATAACGTGTTTCTTGAGCTCTTAATATTTTCCAGACACTACTTAAAGCACTTTGGATGTAAACTACTTATTTAATCCTTGAAATGTCTTAATGAAGTAAATACTCAGTATCACTTCTTCAAGCTAAAGTACAGAGCAGTTATGTAACTTGCCCAAGGTCACATGGCTAGTAAGTAGAAAAGCTTAGAATCAAAGACTGTATGAGTTTTTATTGAGTTCTGAAGTTTTCTTGGTGACTTGAGGAGAGTTATTTACTCTCTCTGTAATTTAGTTTCTTCATCTGTAAAATGGAAAAAGAAACAGTTCTTACCTGATAAAATTATTGAATGATTAAATGAGAACATTCATATAAATTACTTGATAGTGTTTTTATCATGTACTAAACAGCCGATAAATGCTACCATCATCATCATCATCATTGTCATGGTTCAGGTCATTGCCATCATCATCATCTTCATTGCTATCATCACTGATTTGGCAGGAAGGCAGATGTGCTGCAATATCTGGCCACCAGGTACATTTTCCTTTGAAAGGGACAGGTCAATCATAGACTCTCCTGATGGAGTGGACTTTTTCTAGGGCTGGTTATCTTCATAGGACAAGCTGTATGCGCATCTCTATTTATAAGCACATATTGAACACAGTGAGTAGTTAATGACCCATTGACGGTCCTGAGTAGTGAAGATATTACCCAATGTTCACTCAGTGTCTTATATATAAGACATAAGATTTATGGTATATTTTGGAAGTATTTCTATTAAAACATTATATTTAGGGTATAAAAGTTTAGAGCTTAGCTATTTAGTTATCCTTTTTTTAAAAACA
The DNA here is from genome assembly GCA_002007465.1 of Ailurus styani. Taxonomy (NCBI): domain Eukaryota; kingdom Metazoa; phylum Chordata; class Mammalia; order Carnivora; family Ailuridae; genus Ailurus; species Ailurus styani. The sequence continues at coordinate 1,795,625 of LNAC01000308.1, read as the reverse complement.
TAGAATGCTTCATTCTCAAAAAATTCTAAATAATATCCACTTTACTTTTAATCTTAATACAGTGCCATTTGCAAATCCAAATGTGGTATAGATTATCAGATTACCAAAAAAAAAAAAAATGTCCAGGAAGGCAAGTCGGCATGATTTATCCCTCAGCTATTTTGTGACCAAGAAGGATGAGTACTGTGATAATCTTTTGCCAGGGTGGGGAGGTGGAGGATGGGGAGCAGATGAAGACACCAGCGCCAGATGTACCTTGCTGGGGAAGGGGACCCAAAGTTTTGCAGAGTTCCTACCTTTATGCTTGTTAGCTGTCAAACCTTAGGAAGATGATTCAACCTTTCTCAGACTATTTTATTGCATATAAAATAAGGGCTGTAAGTCCCACCTTATAAGGTTGAAATGAGGATTATCCTGTATGTTGTATGATACAGGAGAGGTTACACAGTCAACAAATATTTACAGAGCACCAACTATATATCATATGTTGCCATTCAGAAATTGTGGCTATTCTTGTGATTTGGAGTGAACATGCCATGCACCATGCTGTTAAAACACAATTCCCCCATTGCTAAAAAGAGACATTTAAAAGACTGTTTTGAAGTGCATGCAATGGAGGAGAGTGTGTCCCTTTTAAATGCCTTCACTTGTATGTATCTATGTTCTGGTAAATATAGAAGTAGCCAAAGTTACTGAGACACAGTGGACTTTAAAGACTAAGCTTTGAAAAACTATTAGTATGGAGGGAGAAGTATCGGGAATTGATGATGTAAAATAACCCTGATATGAACAAGCCAAGATGAATATAGGACCTGTTCCAATATGAGATTTGGAAGACCATCAGCAGGTGGTACCTGACTAAAATGTCAATAGAAGAATAGGAACCAGAGCAGGTCCTGGGAAAAAGCAATTCCCTGAGCTAGTCCTGCTTAGTAAGGTAAGGTTGTCGGTCTATACTGAACACTGTTACTTTCTCTGTGAGGCTTGCCCTAGCCTTCTTATTTAAAATGTCACCCCTGCTACTGCTCATAGCTCCTGCCTCCACTCAACTTCATTTTTCTTCTTAGCATTCAACACTGTCTAATTTACTGTACATCTTGTTTATTGTCTGTTTATCCTACCAGAATGGAAACTTCCTTAAGGATAGAATTTTTGGCCCTTTTGTTCACTGGGGTATCTAGGCTGATATTTGCATAATTCTTAATTATTCTGGGTGTATAGTCCATTTAAGTGAACTGTTGATATCCATTGCCCAGTGCTGATTTTGTCACTTTCAGTTAGTCTCTTCTTGACTTTATAAAGTTCTTTTGGGAATTTCTAAAAAGAAATATGTTAACTGGTGGAACAAAAGCTGATACTTGTGGTTCAGAGTCCTGTGTTCAGAGTAGGCAGACCAGACAAAGTCATCTTCCACCAAATGATACCTAAAGAAAGCATCATTCCTACTGACCTTGATGATATATACATAGTAAAAAAAATGATATCCATTTCATAGGATCAAGAAGCATGAAAATTAGCTTATAGGATAAAATTAGCTTATAGTAATAGGATACTCTCAAGTAGGTAAGAGAATGATTACCAGATGTTAAGTTCATCAATAAGCATTCTGAAGTTGGTGATATTCTGTTTATGCTGCTAAACCCTCAGGCCTCCCAAATATTTTATTTTAGTAGCAATAAAGTAGTAATATAATAAAGTAGTAATAAAGTTGTAATATTTATTTGTCTTTATTTACCTTAGTCTGTAAACATAAAATGACTCTTATTGCACTTGTGCAAGTAAACATGTTAGTACAGAAAAATGTCCTTTCTTGCTAATGATGTCAAGTACTAATTAAATGGCTTATATTAAAGTGCATTTTGAAGATTTTTTTTTTTATTTATTCATNCTGTAAACATAAAATGACTCTTATTGCACTTGTGCAAGTAAACATGTTAGTACAGAAAAATGCCCTTTCTTGCTAATGATGTCAAGTACTAATTAAATGGCTTATATTAAAGTGCATTTTGAACTAAGTACTTGAATCAGATGGTTTTGAAATATTTAAACTAAAAATCAGATGGTTTTGAAATATTTAAACTATAACAGATTTTTTATATTAATTTTATTCTTTCTTTCTTATAGGTTGCATTAACATAAATTAAGATAAAACTTAGGGCCAACATGGTGATAAATATCTGATTTGTGCTATATAATTAGTAGCTATATATTCTTTTTTTTTTAAACCGAAGTGTAGTTGACACACAATGTTACATTAATTTTGGGCGTACAATACAGTGTTTTGACAAGTATATATACATTATGCTATGCTCAAAAGTGTAGCTATCATCAGTCACCATACAACACTATTATAATACCCCTGACCATATGCCCTAAGCTATGCCTTCTATTCCTGCAACTTATTCCTGCCAAACCTGGAAGCCTGTATCTCCCACTCTTCTCACCTGTTTTGCCCATCCTTCCACCACACCCTCTCCCTCAACTATTAGTTTGTTCTCTGTATTTATGGGTCTCTTATGGGTCTATTTTTGCTTTTTGTTTATCCCTTTTTTTTTAGATTCTACATATAAGTGAAATTGTGTGGTATTTGTCTTGTTCTGCCTGATTTATTTCACTTAGCATAATGTCCTCTAGGGCCATCCATTTTGTCACAAATGACAAAAGATCTCACACTTTTTTGTGGCTGAGTAATAATCCACTCCCTGTGTATATATATGTATGTGTGTGTGTATACACACACACATACATATATATATCACATGTGTGTATATGTATGTGTGTGCATATCTATCTATCTATCTAAATATCTATCTATCTCTATATGTCTATCTCACATCTTTATCTGTTCTATCACTAGGCACCTGGGTCTTGGGTTGCTTCCATAGCTTGGCTATTGTCAATAATGCTGCAATAAACATATAGGTATATATATCTTTTCAAATCAGTGTTTTTATTTTCTTTGAGTAAATACCCTGTAGCGGAATTACTGGGTCATATTGTATTTCTGTACCTTCATACAGTGTTTTCCATAGTGACTGTACTAATTTACATTCCCACCAAATGTGAAACAAGAGTTCTTCTTTTCTCCAAACCTTCACCAATATTTGCTATGTCTTGTCTTTTTGATTCTAGCCATTCTGACAGTTATAATATGATATCTCATTGTGGTTTTGATTTGCATTTCCCTGATGATTAGTGATGTTGAGTATCTTCTCATGTGTCTGTTGGCCATCTGTATGTCTTCTTTGGAAGAATGTCTATTCAGATCCTCTGAGTAGACTTTTTAATTGGATTTTTTTTTGTTTGTTTTGGTGTTATTTAAGTTCTTTATATACATTTACTATATATTTATTATATATTTTGGATATATTAGATATATTATTTGCAAATATCTTCTCCCATTCAGTAGGTTGCCTTTTGTTTTGTTGATGATTTCTTTTGTCGTGTAAAAGCTTTTTATTTTGTTGTAGTCCCAATAGTTTAATTTTGCTTTTGTTTCCCTTGCTTGAAGAGCTCTATCTAGAAAGATGTTGTGACAGCAAATGTCCAAGAAATTACTGCCTATGCTTGCTTCTAGGTGTTTTATGGTTTCATATCTCACATTTAGATCTTTAGTCCATTTTGAGTTTATTTTTACGTATGGTGTTAGAAAATGGTCCAGTTTCATTCATTTGCATGTGGCTGTCTAGTTTTCTCAACACCATTTATTGAAGAGACTGTTTTTCCTCATTGTGTAATCTTGCTTCCTTTGTGTTAGATTAATTGACCATATAGGTGTGGGTTTATTTCTGAGCTCTCTGTTCTGCTCTAATGATCTATGTGTCTATTTCTGTGCCAGTTCCAGACTGTTTTGATTACTATAGCTTTGTAGTGTATTTTGAAATCTGGGATTGTGGTACCTCCAGATTTGTTCTTCTTTCTCAACACTGCTTTGTCAAATTGGGGTCTTCTTTGGTTCCATACCAATTTTAGCATTATTTGTTTGAGTTCTGTGAAAAATGCTGTTAGTAGGGATTGTGTTGAATCTGTAGATTGCTTTGAGTACATTTTAACAATATTAATTTTTCCAATCCATGAGCATGGAATATCTCTTCATTTCTGTCATCTTCAATTTCTTTCATCAGTGTTTTATAGTTTTCAGAATACAGGTCTTTATCTTCCTTGGTTAAGTTTATTTCTAGGTATTTTATTCTTTTTGGTGCAATTATAAGTAGGATTGTTTTCTTAATTTTTCCTTCTGCTACTTTGTTATTAGTATATGAAAACTGGACTGATTTCTATGAATTAATTTTGTATCCTGCAACTTGACTGAATTCATTTACTACTTCTAAGAGGTTTTTTGTGTGTGTGTGGATTCTTTAGGGTTTTCTATGTAGTATGATCTCATCTGTTAATAGTGACAGTTTAACTTCTTCCTTACCAATTTGGATATGTTTTATTTCTTTTTCTTGTCTGACTGGTGTGGCAAATACTTCCAGTACTATTTTGAATAAAAGTGGCAAGAGTAGCCGAACCTGTCTTGTTCCTGATCTTAAAGGAAAAGCTCTCAGTTTTTCATCATTGAGTATGACGTTAGTTGTTTTTTTGCAGATGGCCTGTATTATGTTGAGATGTGTTCCCTCTAAACACACTTTGTTGAGTTTTTATCATGAATAGATGTTGGGCTTTGTCAGATGATTTTTCTGTATCTATTGAGATGATCATATGATTTGTATCCTTTGTTTTGTTCATGTGGTGTATCATGTTGACTGGTTTGCAAACATTTAACCATTCTTGCATCACTGTAATAAATCTCACTGGATAATGGTGAATGATCCTTTTGATGTATTGTTGAATGTAGTTTGCTAATATTTTGTTAAGGATTTTTGCATTTGTGTTCTTCAGGGATATTGGACTGTTGTTTTCTCTTTTTGTGGCATCTTTGTGTGGTTTTGGTGTTAGGGTAACTTTGGCCTCATAGAATGAATTTGGAAGCTCTTCTCCCTCTTTTATTTTCTGGGGTAGTTTGAGGAGAATAGGTATTAAGACTTCCTTAAATGTTTGGTAGAATTTACCTGTGAATCCATCTGGTCTTGGACTTTTGTTTGTTGGGAGTTTTTGATTTTGATTTTGATACTGTTTCAATTTTGCTACTGGTTATTGGCCTATTCAGAGTTTCTATTTCTTACTGATTCAGTTTTGGAAGATTGTATAGTTCTAGAAATGTATCCATTTCTTCCAGGTTGTCCAATTTTTTGGCATATAATTTTTCATAGTATTCTCTTATACATGACAGATTATTTAAAGTTAATCAAAACATATTTATCTTGCATTATTAGTTCAAATAATAAAAAACATTTTGATATTATTTTAGTGGTTACATTTCAGTGTTTGACAAGTTGGCTTTTTGCATTGTGAACTATGATTTGTTATAGGTACTGGGGTTAAAATTTCATTGAGTAGTAAATCGTCAGTTAACATGAGCTTTTGTAATTGAAATCTGAAACTATACCTATAGGTAAAACATAATATTAATGTGTATTAAGTCAAATAGCTATACCCAAATAAACAATGCATTGGCACTATTTCAGTATCCTGATGATCTGTGTTCTTTTGCAACAATAGTATTTATAGTAGTTTAATTCATAGTATTCTTTAGCTCTGAGTTTTGTTTAATGTAAGAAGGCTAGTGAAGTTAATTATGTTGTCTAGAAATTGAAAAAGAAACACACCAACAACCACCAAGATTGCTGCTAATGTTGATATGATTGAATTCATAGTAGAGGCAGCTGGATTTAATTATCAGTTTGCAACGTTGTGGTTTCAGCAGCAATTGCTGAGGAATGGATAATGTGAGTAGCCTTCAAAGCCACTCACATTAGAGATAAAAACCTTGTCGTTCAGGCAGACAGCTGACTGAACAAGTATTAAAATGAACAAAGACTTCCCAAGGGAGGTTGCAGACTAAGGTTTGGTTTTGTCTCCCTGGCTTTGATTCAATATGTTAGAGACATAGGATCTTATTTTTTTTAACTTAATAAAATGTTAGCCATTCTTAGCATTAAGGAGTATGTTGGAGGAGAGGTTGATGATGGGGAGCATTAAATGGCAATTATGAAAATTCTTAGTTAGCTAATTACTCCATGCCTTATTTGGCTCATTTATGGGGAGAAATGTAGAAAAGAATCCCTACATTCTAATTATCTTAGTAGCATTACATAAGTACCAACTTAATTCTTTCACAGCTATGACTGAGCTGGCCAAGAGCAGCAGTGGCTACTGGTAGCAGAAATCCACTATTTTCTCTCTAAATCAGTGTTTCTCAGCAGTGGCCAAATTGACATTTTTTGGCCATGTAATTCTTTGTTGTGGGGCACTGTCCTCTGCATTATAGGATAGCCTGGCCTCTGTGCCAGGCTGAATGCCAGTAACCTCTTCCCCCAGTTGTGAGGACTTAAATTGTCTCCCAAATATTTGGTGTGCCTGGGTGGCCCAGTTGATTGAGCATCCAACATGGTTTCAACTCAGGTCATGTTCTCATAGGTCATGGGATGGAGCCCCTTGTTGGGCTTCACACTCAGTGGAGAGTCGGCTTGGGATTCTCTCTCCCTCTTCCTCTGTGCCCCACCCCCCCGCCACATACACATTCATGCTTTCTCTTTCTCTCTTTCTAAATAAATAAACAAATCTTAAAAAAAAAATGTCTCTGAGTATTTACCAGAAATGCCCTGGGAAGCAAAATTGCCCCTCTTTGAGAACCACTGCTATGAACGTATGAGAGGAATATAGGCAAGTTACTTTTGGAAGGTATAGCAAATTTCTCATTGTAACAAGCCCTTAGTATTGTCAGCTTACTAATCTCCCATAAGAAGGATAGTTCCTGTGCTTAGTATTCCTGAGAGAGCAGAATACTTAGAGGAAATATTAACATTTTAGAGTTGTTTAATTTCTAAAGTGATTTTAATCTAACATCTTAGAGTTTAAGTGCTTGTATATACACACAGACATATACAGACAGACACATATGCATGTAAACAATAAACATCTATACATTAGTTTTATTCACTTTTACTGGTAGCATCCTTATGGTACTTCAGATGGGACGTTTAGAAGTGTAACATCTCAATATAAATTCTATAGTTGTTGTTGCTTCTTTGCACAGCAGTACCTCATATTCTGGGAAGCAGCCCTTTAGCTACATAAGATATGAAACAGCGGGATGCAATAAGGAATGAATGAATCTTTAATGAATAGTTTTTAATAGAAGTTGCATTGTTTTAATATGCAGAAGATAACATGGTATTAGTGCTGGCAATTAATTAAGGAATCCTTGCTAAGATAATTGGTAATCATTTTCTTAATTTCTTTGTGTGATTCAATAAATACATTTTTTTTTTAAAGAGTGATGACATTAGCTGACTGAATCACAGCTCACTTTGCATGTAGCTTAGAGTTACCAGACTGAAGTTCACAAATGTTAGGGACTTTATCCTACATTGTGTTAATTAATGAATCAAAAGAAAAATTAAAATAAAAATATTTGTCAGTTTTTAAAAGTATGATTCAAAAGAAAAAGCCCTCTTAAGCCCCATGTGGATGATTTTACTTTTTTGTTATATTTTTAAACTCCACTTATCTCAAAGCCTTCACCTAAAGAGAAACATGCGAGTTCACAGAGCTGGTGGTATTTGGGTGCAGGAGATAGTACCCAGAAATCTGAGTTCAGTTCTTGGCTTTCTCACCTGTGTGACCTTGACCAGGCTGGAATTTACTTCCTGTTTTCTCATATAAAATAGGAGGTAACCCTTGCCCCAGCCAACTCTTCATAAAATCTTCTAGAGATTAATTAGAGAAGTCATCTGAGGTGTTTTACAAGCCTAGAAGAGAAACACTGTCTGTACCATGAGATATTACTCAGGTTTTTTCTTCTTGCACTTCTCTATGCCAGGCAGCTCTGCTTCTCCTGTCTACTCTCATCTATCCATTTAGCTGTTGGGGGTTGATTAAACTGTTACTCACACTCTCCTTCCCAGCTTGCATTAAAGGAACAGTATTAGATTTCGTTTTGTGGAGAGATTTAAACCCTACCTTGTCTGACAGACTTTGAATTCACCTCTTAAATGCATTCCTACAGGCCCCAGTCACAGTATCAACAAAGTTGAAAACACCAACTTTATTTCTTAGTCACCTTGAATAAAAATGATGCCGTTTATTTTTAACAAGTTTGGAATATTCTGATACAAACACTATCAGTTCTGATGTACTTCAGTAATGGGAATGGTGTCTGTGCTGGTTTTTTTTTTTTTCCTCTTTATGGAAAACTTATTTCTAACAGTTTCCTTTTTTGTAAATCTAATTGCTTTTGGTTCACCAAGAATTCATGGGCAATTGCTTTTCTCACTATTACAAATATATTGCAAGTGGAGCTTTTATATTCAGGGTTGCTGACCTGAATCTGTTTTCCTTCACAGTAATCTTGTGCTGTTTCCAAGCTTAGGAAAGCCGACAGAGTTTGAAAAGACAATATTCATCAATCAGACTATGGGTGCTGCTCTTGCATCTTTTACACATAATTGTCAAAAAATCTTATTAATACCCGACTATGGGCCAATGCATGGAAATATAATCAGAACATCGTAGAACAGATTCAGAGACAAATAGGAACCCTCATTTTCGACCCCAATTTACTGCTATCCCACACAAACTTGGTATTCTGAATTTCTGAAGAAATTATCTATGTCAGACATGTAGGCTTATGGTCCAGAGGTTATAGGAAATCTCACCTGATGCTAAAAAAGAACCCACCTTATACCTGGCTTGGTGCTTTACTCCTTGTATTAATGATGATGTGTCTCCAGCCTTAATTCTGCTTTTCAGTCCTGGGGGAACACATGTTTTAATATTTTATTGGTTGTGATAGAGTTTCAGCAGATTCATATGAAGCCCTCCCTACATGCTTCTTGATCCATTCACGCTGCAGAGAAGTATATATGTTTCCGTGTGTGTGTGTGGGGGGGGTGTTGGTTGATGAGAAGGAAATGTCAACAGTTAATTTCAACTGAAGCAGCACATTTGTGTTGCAGGCAAGAGTTACCTCCTATTATATATAAGAAAACAGGAAGTAAATTCCAGCCTGCTCAAGGTCATACAGGTGAGAAAGCCAAGAACTGAACTCAGATTTCTGGGTTCGATCTCTTGCACCCAAACACTACCAGCTCTGTGAACTCCCATGTTTTTCTTTAGGTGGAGACTTTGACATGAGTGGAATTTAAAAATATAACAAAAAAGTAAAATCATAAGTCAATTCAAAACAGGTTATTTTTTATACACTTAGCCATTTTTTTCTTCCCTAAAGTTCTCTGACTCTGAAATTTGATGGTAAAATGGTTTAGGAAGATGAAAATAATAAAGAAAAAGTCAGTTTACTGGTGATTTAATCTGTACAGTGAAATCATTGAAATTCAAAGCTTTATAAGGTCAAATTTTAGTTAAAAGAGATGGTTACTGATATAGTGCACAGTTTCCACCCTTTATATGATTGCCTGGACTGGGACTGACAGTATTTAAAAGGTAGGGCACTGTGCATGCATTGGCATGTGGTTTCAATTTATACTCCACAAAATTTTTATGTGTAATTATTTTTTAATTTAAATATCTAATCATAAAATATTCTTAGAGGCTTGAAAAAACACTCTAAAAACTTAGATGTATGAAAAAAGCAGAAAATACTATATTTATGATAACTTGCCATTTTAAGAAATAATGGAGGTTTTTTCAGTAAGTAATTGTCTGACTCCTTAGGTGAGGACAGCTTTGTTGCTCATTAGTCACGTAGACTGAAGTTGTCCAAAGAGGCCATTTTGAATCCAGGTGAAAATCATCTGGTAGGTCAGAAAACAAATTGAAAATGTGTGATACAGGTATTTATATCTGATTTCTAATGTTTATATTCTTACCTAAGCTACAGTGTATTCTGGAAAAGGGTCTCTGGCTCTCCCTTTACCCTATGGGCATTTTATTACTCCATGATTTTATGTTAGATTTGTGCAAAAAGGTTTTTGTGAGCAGATTTGGATCATATTTTCTATTAGAATCTTAATGATATATTTTTTTAAATCTGAAACTCTGTTTTTCATATATATAAGTAGAGGAGTTAACTAAAAAGTTTATAATAGTGTCTTCACTTCCCAGACATCCCTGAAACTTGTTTGTGTCATATGTTTTAATATCTAACTTAGTGCTTTTTAAAATATAGCACTAGTCCTTAATTTTATTCCTGAATCATTTTAACTGTATAAAGTTTGCCTACTCCTAATAGAGTGGGAATGATCGAGCTTGCACATGTGATAACCTCTTGATGATAGGGAATGCATTGTGGTTATTAGCATTTTCTTACACTGGAATATTTTTAAAATTGAAGTAGTCTTCAGTAGCCATTTCCCCTGTTTCTTTCTTTCTTTTTTTTTTTTTTGAAGAGGACTGAACATGTCCAAACTAAGCTCCTCATCTTCCTCTGAACTTACTACTCCCAGGGGCTTCCCCTTTTCCTTGATGGTAACAACTTCCAGTTGCTCAGACCAAACATCTGGATGTCATCCTTGACTTCTCTCATTCCTTTAATATCCCATGCCTAATCTTTCAAAAAATCCTTTTGATTCTATGTTCAAATTATGTCCAGAACCTATCACTTTTCACCACCTCCACTCTATTATCCCGATCCAAACTACCGTCCTCTTTTGCTTCGATTATTGTAGTGGTCTCCTTCACTGGCTCCCTGCTTCCACCTTTGCTCTCTTTCCTCTTCTTACAAAGCAGCCAGAGCAGTCCCTGTGAAAGCACAGACAGAGCATTCTACTCCTTTGATCAGATGCTGCAGTGGCTTCCCACTGCCCCCACCACAGAGAAGAACCTACGTGATGTGCCCCTGCCATCCTGTTGTCTGTGTGAATTCATCTCTGACTTCTCCTCTTGCCTCTCCCCTTTCCAACCACACTGGCCTCATTGCTGTCCCTCACATATGCTGGGTATTTTCCTGCCTCTGGTGTTTGCTGTGATTCTTGCTTTACCTCTGTCACTCTTAGATACATTCTAGATATTCCTCTCCCAGATATGTTTCTGATGAGCTCCCCCATCTAATGACTCCTTCCCATGAGGGTGTCTTCACCATCTTTAAAACTATAGCTGTTTCTCTGGCACTCTCTATCCTCTTACCTGCTTAATTTTTTGTTTTCCTCTCTGGTGTTTACCACTGTCTAGAAGACTATACAATTTACTTATTTTATATTTTCTGTCATTGTTACTAGAATGCCAATTTTATGAAGGCAGGGATTTTTGTTGGTTTTGTTCGATAATATATTTCCAGCCTGGAATGTACTTGACGTATAGCATATGCTAAATAATAATCACTCATTTGTTTACTGATTATTGTGGATAGATTTTCAGTTTTATCATTTAACTTGATTCTCCTTGGTGCTCCCAGGACCATTTGAAACAGATTAGGTCTTGACTCATGAGTAGATCTTAAACAGATAAAGAGAAACAAGAGGCATTCAGGGAGCAGGAAGAGTTTGCAAAGACACTGAGAAGTGAGAGAGCAGTGTGAAGATTTGGGGGTGAGGAACTGAAGGAACATAACGAAGGAAATGGTAGGAGAATGACATTCCAAGGTTTATAACAAGTATATTATCAAGGGACTTGTATATTCTGCCAGGGTGCCTGGATTTATTCTCTGGGCAGTGGTGAATCATTTAAAGATTACACAGAAGTCGACTTGCTTAGACTAGTATTTTGGGGGAAAAATCACTGCAGTATAAATTCTTTTAAAGAACTGTGAACTTAGGGCGCCTGGGTGGCTCAGTGGGTTAAAGCCTCTGCCTTTGGCTCAGGTCATGATCTCAGGGTCCTGGGATTGAGGCCCATATCGGGCTCTTTGCTCAGCGGGGAGCCTGCTTCCTCCTCTCTCTGTCTGCCTTTCTGCCTACTTGTAATCTCTCTCTGTCAAATAAATAAACAAAATCTTTGAAAAAAAAAAAAGAACTGTGAACTTCTCAAATTGCATAGATGGGCATAGGAAATGATGTTTCTTACAATGTATCATGAAACAGAACCCTGAAAAGATTTAAACCTTAAATGAGTTTGGATCAAAGTTGTAAACACAGCTACATTTGCACATCTGAGAATGAACGAGGGCACATGTGACTTATATAAAGTAAAGGCCTTTGGACCCTAGCATGGTTTTAGGAATTTTGTACCACTAATATGATGTTCCTATTTTACCATCACAACAGGCTAGTTATTACTGCACTTGTTATTACTGAATGTGCTTTGATATTATTTGCAGCTAAAGGGCAAATGGTAACTTTCCTTTAATTAACAGTATTTTCAATTACTTTTCATTCTACATTTGTAAAGAAAAATTAACTAAATGAAATCCACTTTGTGAATCCGCTTTGTGAAAACAAAGACTTTTCTTAGTGGCAGAAAAATAGCCTTTAGGGGAAGAAAATTTGTATTTGGAGAAGTGCTGGAGGGTGGTATTTTAGAGATAGTATATGGGTTGCCAACAATGATTGCACTTTTCCAGGTAAAGGGAGCCTCTACAAAGTGGACAGTCTCTGGAAACAGCCACATGTTCAATTAAAATGTTTTAGCGAATGTATAGAGTTGGTTAGTTTTTCATCTTTATCTCCATTTCCAGCACATCAAAAGAATTTAGCTTTAATTGCCTCTTATAGGAGTTAATCTGTATGGAAGCCTATCTCTAAATAGCCAGAGAGGCCATGCCCAAACGTGAAGCCAATCTTCTCTCCACACTTGCAAGTGCCCCAGAGAGATTTGCTCACATGTAAACAGACCCCTATTGGGTTCCCATTAGTAGAGCTAACAGTAACTTATTTTAAACTGAGATTTTAGGATTCTAATAACTTTTTGTCAGGATACTTGGTTCCAAGCAACAGAAACAGGCTGGTTATTTTAAGCCTAAAAGGATTTCACTGGAAGGCCAGTGAGGGAGGAGAGGGGCACACTGATTGGTGGGAAGGTACAAGGTATGGGAGGGTAAATGGGCAGCTACCAGGGACCTCTGGGGGAAGCGGAACTACACTCAGTAGCAGAAGTCTGGTTTGTCAGTGGCCATTGATGTTGCAAGGAATTTGGCTCCTAGAAATTCTTCTTTACTCATGATTCAAGCGGCTGGAAGCAAGTACCTCATAGGCTATCAGGGTAATGGAAAACTCTGTCCTCTTCTGCTCCTTAGTAGGAGGCCACAGTATAATGTACGCCTTATTGTCTAGACTATACCAAGTGGACAATTTGCCCCAAAGAGAGGCCATAGTGTTCATAGGAAATGGGGGTTGGGGGCAGGTTGAATGCTATCAAAATGACCAATATATGCTACTCTTGGTATTTTATTTTTTGTTGCTTTGCTTTTTTTCAGGTGACAGTATGGTGAGGGGTAAGGGTTCTTGCCTTCGCAAATTGGTTTAAAATATCCATATATCTGTAACTATCCATGTAGTAGAGAGACATTTTTTTCCTGTGGAAAAGGAGTTTGGATGTGCATTTGGATGGAAAAGAAAAAAGTTTCGATACAGGCCAATGTACACTCTGCCTATAGTAACTCAGGATTATCTGTAGTACTGTAGACCCAAAATTGTTCTGAATTATACTGGAACTGCTCTACTTTTTCCTTGCCCACTGCTCCTAAATTACTAACAAAGGGAGCTAGGGTAAACCAAAAAAGTCTTTACATATTTTTCTTATTTCAAATCAGGTTAGGATCAAAGGTAACCATTGATTAAAATAGGTAAATGTATGTGCAGACACACACATATGTATTTGTGTGTCTTACTTAATACTTTGTTATTTAGAGTCCATTGCAGGCCTAATGTCCCCAAACACTTTAGTGTTTATTTCTTAAGAACAAATAAATTCTTTTATATAACCATAAGATAATTATCAAAACCAAGAGGTTAACATAGACACAATATTGTAATCTATAGACCCCATTCAGGGTTCACCAATTGTCTAAATGTCCTTGATAGCAAATAAATTTCGGATCCTGTGTTGTATTTTGCTGTCATGTTTCTTTGGTCTTTGTAATATGGAGTACTCACTCATTAATCACCAAAGAAAGAGGTTTCTTTTTTTTTTTAATATTACTATTTTTTGAATATTTTGCAGAATGTCCCTCATTTTGGGTTTGGCTGATAATTTTTTTATGAATATACTTAGGTTTTATGCTTTTGGCAAAAAGATAACAAAAATGATGTATTCTCAATGCATCATTTCAGGAGGAACATGAGGTCAGTATGCATTCCTAATAATGTTAACTTTGATTATTTTCTCAAGGTGGTTCTTAATAAGTTACTGTCCATCTTCAAAAGGTTCACAGGATAGAGATCCCAAAACAAGGCAGTCATGGCTGTTTGTGTAAGGCTGAGAGCAATAGAGTGGTACTCACTTTACTCAGAGGTAGCTGATTAGTGGAATGCTTTGGAAATAAATGCAGGGCTCAACATGGGGCTCGATTCCAGGACTCTGAGATCAGGACTTGAGCTGAAATTAAGTGTCTGATGCTTAACCAACTGAGCCACCCAGGCATCCCAAGTTCTAATCACTTTAAATCTTAACAAAGAATGTTATATAACTACTGTTACAAGTTTGTGAACTTGTTCTATCTGGAAAATTTGCTCTTCTGTAATCAGGTGACATATTGGTCACATATATGGGTGAAAGCAGTAAAGGAAATCTATCTAGAATGGTATAAAGTCTTTGATTATTTTTTGTATGATATAATTGGAGCATTATGGATTATTCATATGGAAGATTCAAAATATATTAAACCTTGTGTCCATGGCTCCCTGAACATATGCAAGGGTAACCCTTCATGAGTATATGAAATCCTTTAAATGAGAAGTCAACTTTTTGTGAGTTTATATTTTATGTGCATTTTTCTTTCATAGGGTCCATAGCTTTATTTTTTTTTTCTTAGATTTTATTTATTTATTTNTTTGTGAGTTTATATTTTATGTGCATTTTTCTTTCATAGGGTCCATAGCTTTATTTTTTTTTCTTAGATTTTATTTATTTATTTGAGAGAGAGAGAGAGAGAGAGAGATCACAAGTAGGCCGAGAGGCAGGCAGAGAGAGAGGAGGAAGCAGGCTCCTTGCTGAGCAGGGAGCCCAATATGGGCCTCGATCCCAGGACCCTGAGATCATGACCTGAGCTGAAGGCAGAGGCTTTAACTCACTGAGCCACCCAGGCTCCTGGGTCCATAGCTTTTACCAGACTCTTAGTGTGTCCTTTGAATTCCTCTAAATTAAGAACTGTTTGTAGGGGTGCCTGGGTGGCTCAGTCGCTAAGCGTCTGCCTTCGGCTCAGGTCATGATCCCAGGGTCGTGGGATTGAGCCCCATATAGGGTTCCCTGCTCAGCGGAGAGCCTGCTTCTCCCCCTCCCACTCCCCCGCCTGCGTTCCCTCTCTCTCTGTGTCTCTCTCTGTCAAATAAATAAATAAATAAAATCTTAAAAAAAAAAAAGTGTATGTAGAGTGGTATATGAAAGTAGGATTAAACCCTAGACTAGTTATAGGCAGTGTAATCTTAGATCAGTAATTTAATCTTTCTAATCTTCAGTTTCTTTTCTAAGATAAGGGTTTTAATTAAGGTCAAGTTCCTCAGTAAGTATATCTCAATCAACAAGTATGTCTTAAAGGCTTTTGCAGTCTAGGTGAACACAGGTAAAGTTTTTTGGCCATTACAGTATTGGTCCTCACAGTGTATTAAGAAATTTGAGTCTTGATTTTCAGTTTACCTTGAAAAATCTGCAGGCCTGTCTACCTGGGCCCATATTATAGCACAGCAGTCATTTGGAGCAGATTGGTGCTAATGTGTTTGAACAGATGTATGCACTCAGGTTCTCCACAGTCTTCACCATGCTCTATAGTCTCACATGAGATTTCTTCACTTATTTATATGGTTTTCCTCTCCTGGAAGCATTTGAGATCATGTCCTCAGATATACACAACATATTCTTCAGCCGAGAGAAGAGAATGGATCAGAGGGAGGTGACACAAAGTCAGGAACTCATGCCTTCGTGTGCCTTTGAGGGAATTCTGAAGCTCTGTATTCCTATGTGTGCCCCGATTATGGAGGAAAATTTACTGCTTTTTACTGAAAAGGGTTCCTCTGCTCAGAGTGGATGCTGGAAAATTATCACCAACTTGTATTGCACATCTTGTATTACACTCTAAAGTATTTGCCATCCATCAATATTTTAAGATGTTATCTTATATCGAGCTTACTAGATCCTAAGTCAGAGTGAGAGACAGAGGGAGTTCTGGAAGAATTAGAAAGGGTATGAAAAAACTTCTTAGGCCCTGTTTGCTCATACATAAGATAAAACCTGAAGTAACTGTACATTTTACATGACTTCATCGACTAGGTCAGCAAATATTTCTGTAAAGGGCCAGAGAATAAATATTTTTGGCTTTGTTAGCTATACAGTTTCTGTTGCAAACACATAAGGCACTTTAGACAATACATAAATACATAAATAACTGATCATAGCTGTGTTCCAATAAAACTGTATTTACAAAAAAAAGGCAAATTTGGCCTATGGATTGTAGTTTGCCAACCCCTGGGCTAGGTATTCATTAGAATATGGAGTCTGGTCTTAAGAGAGACTTAAAAATCTTGAAGAGTAGTCACAAAGATTAAAATAAGATGTGAATATAGGATATATTAGAAAAGATGACCCATAAGAAAAGTGGTCCGGGATTATTTAAGTCCACCAAGAGGAGGCTTTTGGGCGACATAATTTATGTTTGACGTGAAATATAATTTCCTGACAATGAGAGTGGTTACAGTGTCGAATGAGTTATTAAGGCAGGTTGTGGACTCTCCCTGAAAGATTTTTAAAATAGTATAAATTTTCATCTTTCTGAGATGGCTTTCTTTGGAAATGTAAACAGGATAATCTGTAGACACTGGGAGATGAACAGTGTGGAATGTAGAACTCTATTTGAAAATAAAATTGGAATAAGATTGGGCAAAAGCAGACCAATAATTCAGAATTCTGATTTTTTTTATCAGTACTTGGTGCTTTCATATTATTAGGCACAGATTTTTAAAAACAATTTTGCTAATCTCTGAAATGCCCAGTGTTCCAGGGAGTATGGTTGATTAACACCTGATAAAATCATAGGTAGTATATTTAATGATTGTGAAATCCTATGTAAAATTTAAATAACATATAATATTTCACTTAACAGAATTATCCTTAAATTCTTTTGAAAGCTCTGCAATACATTTACCCATTCTATTAAGTAACCCATGCAGAAAACTATGATTTTGTGAAGGGGGAATGATGATTATGCATCTATACTTTAACTTTATTAACTTATTAATAAAGTTAGTTAGTCACATTGTGTGTTACTAACTGAAGACAGTAATTGAAGCAACTTTAATCAATTTTGGGTTACTATCTCACTTATATGGAATAGATTTATAGAAAAATATGATAGCATTGTCAGAGCCTTTGGAGGATGTCTAGTTCAAACCTTCAATATTTAAGATAGAGAAACTATAGCCCTGTCTTGGGTTTTATTGCACCGATAAAAGCCTAGAAGTTAAGCTGTATTGCTTATTCCACAAAACTAACTTTTTCAATTTGGTATGCACTTTTATTTTTTTTTTGTCCAAAAAACTGATTATAAGAGAGTAAATTCAAGTTTCATAGATCTACTTAGCTAAAGAGTTTATCATTGTGTGAAACCTGGTTAAATTTAAATAATGAATCCTTTTCTAGGGCTGTGCTATGGTCATTCTGTCAGTTTCTTCTTTCATTGTCTTAAAATGTGTTGTGTATTATGAGAATCTGTGCTATTCATTCCAATAATGGAATAAAATAAGGCATGATAGTAGAGACTACTATCCCATGTGGTGAATTAAATATTTATTCTTTCCTGTTGCAGTCTTATGGGGGAGGAGTAGTTGGGGAGAAATGTGATCACTGTATTATGCATATTAAAGGGTAAATAGAATTTAATACAGAAGACCTTTTCCTTGTTAATAGGGTTAAACTGAACATAACTGCTAATTAAAATTTCATCTGAGAAAGTTTCTGTGTCTTTCAGACATTATATAATGAAGAAAAAATATGAAGTATTTATTTTTCAGTCTAATGTATTACAAAATAGGTATAATTAACTTATCAGAGCAATTTTACTCTACCATCCCTTCCACATGTAATAAAGTTGCTTCCTTTAAAGAAGTGAATTTGGAAGCCTTTGCCACTTATTTTGGGGATTCCACATTTAAACAAAAAGTTTTTGGAACACTTAAATTGAATCTACCATACCAGTAGTTTGTGAGTAGGTGTTTAAGTTTTGTATTTGTGTTTGTGAGAAAAATCAGGCTCCTTAGTTAATTACTACTCCAGCATGACAAGCTAAAATGTTCTTTTATGGCTTTATCTCTTGTAATTAAACAGACTTGACCCTGAATGATCCTGGATATTTCTGAAAATTAATTTCACTTGTGGGAGGTTTGCTGCTGTTGATATAAAAGTGTTGTAGCCACTGAATACAGTTCCAGAGGAGGAGTTCTAAAATCTCTGAGCTACAGCAACATCAGACTTGCAGGACTAAGCTCCTTAAGATCAATTATGTCTAGTGCATATACTTATTTGCTTCTTTAAAACTTGAAGTATAATCTACACATAGTAAAATGCACACATCATAAGTATCCAGTTCAGTGAGTTTTAAAAATTGCACACACCTGTGTTACCCATACTCCTATCAAAATATAGAACAATCTCATCACCATCGGGTTTTTCCTGCTCCTTTCCATCATTCCACCACAACCAGGCAACCATTGTTCTGTACCACATTTGAGTACTCCATTGAGACCAGTTCTTACTATAATGTTATGAAAATGCATTTATGAAAAGTATTTCTGTATACACAAAATGATTCAGTCATAATGACAACTAATAATTCACATATTTTTCTATAGTTTAGGATAACATTATATTAGAGTCTTAGAGTTTTTAATTGATATGTAATATTTATTAATTTTATGAAATAAATATTAGAAGCCTGATATGTGACAGACAATACTGTATGATTTATGAATTTTTTTAAAAGATTTTATTTACTTACTTGACAGAGAGAGAGAGAGAGAAAGAATGAACAAGTACAAGCAGGGGGAGTAGCAGGAAGAGAGAGAAGCAGGCTCCCCGCTGAGCAAAGAGCCCCATGTGGGACTTAATCCCAGAGCCCTGTGATCATGACCTGAGCCTAAGGCAGCCATTTAACCAAATGAGCCACCCAGGTGCCCTTATGTATTTTGAAATTTCATGTAATTTCAAACCTATATATTTATTATTGATGATTACCAGTTTTGCTGTAAATCTGTTACTCTATAGGCTAATGCAAATAAAAAAAAATTGTGAGGATTCAAGTTCTGTTAGAAAGGGATAGGTACTGAGAAAAGTGAGTTTCTATACACCACATTTCAAAACAGTTTGTCCTGAAGGCTTTCTTTGCTGCTTGCTGTTGAAAAATGGACTCCATGGGGTTGAAGCATCATGGAGATTTTAATTAAGTTTTAATTAAATGTTTTCCATGGTTTTGCATAATAAGGAGATAATACCAAATCTAATTCCTGCAAAATCTAACATGCATCTGGGTAATCAACACATGAGGAATCTCTAAGCATCCGCATAGTTGAGTACTATTTCTATTAAGTGTATTTTAAAAAGATGATCCTTACAATGTCTCTAAATGTGTTTATTAGAATTAGTGAACTTAGAACTGTCCAGGGGAGAAAATTTCTGTTTTAACTTTTACGTCAAATTTCACTGGTTTACCAAAATGACAATTTAATGACTTAGTATCTCTGAAATTAGTGTGTTTTGGTGTTTGCTAATTTAAAAAAGTCTTACATAAGCACTCTTTTAGACTTTTAAAAGCTTAAGGGTTAGACTATAAAATGTTGCATCACCTTCAAATGTGTGAACATATTAGGAGTTGTGTAACTCTTTGTTGTCTGTAATTTGGGATAATGATACATCAAGACAATAAGGCTGTTGTAGGGCTTACATGAGATATTATCTCATAGTATTTCATGGTCATACACTGGCTAAAACCCATACTTTAGGCCTTATCTCCAAGTGAAATTATAGGGATAATTACAAAGATCAGCTAACAGGAATAAACATTTCAAGTTTATCACAGTATTGTCATTTCTTCATTTTTAATATACTGTAAGTTTTAAACAAATGAAACTATCCCATTTCTCTCTTGACCTCTGGGAAACTCTAGTTTAAAAAATCTATAATGTGAAATATGCCAGTTGGCCAAACATATATTGCATTTTCCCTAGTTGCCGAGGACTGCGTTAAGTATTAGGAATACAAAGATGAATAATTCAAGATTCCTCACTTCCTGTTCCCTGTTCAGCTTTTTTTCCTTACTTCCTTTAGCTTTTTATTCAATATGTATTTTTAACCTTAATTTTAAGACCTACGTTTTAAATGTAAATGAATAGGTCAGATTGGATGGTTTCTAAAATCTCTTCCAGTTCTGCAATTCTATGCCTTCTAAATCTATGCTTTGAATACTAACACAGGTATGTGCAAATACTAAGGCAGGCTTTGCTGAGAAATCCAGGAAGTTTGAAATTATTTTATATCCAATTAAAGAAACTAAGCTTCAGAGTCAGACAGGCCTAGGTACAAATATTTACCATTTGAATAATCTACCAAATCTCCTTGAATTTATCTCTGTGGAATAATCAATCCATAAAATATAGATACAAATACTACTTACTTTATAAAGTGTTAGGAAGATTAAATGAGATAATGCATGTAAGGCACTTAAACAGGTGTTCAGAATATAATACGCTTAAAATAAATATAACTCATTGTTATTCAGGCAACATAAATATAGGTAATTCACCTATCTGGAAAAGTATCCCTAAATATCCCTAAGTTAGATAAAATGTGTTTGTCCTAATTTTGCAAGGAAAGTTAGTGACTTGGCAATGATAACAAAATAAAGTATTTTCTGCTCATTCCAATCATCCTTTTGTCAAGAGCAGCACTTTGACATGATTTGGTGGCAAGAGGAATATGGCATAGTAGAACCATCTTATATCTGGCATCCCAGTGCTCAGCACAGTACTGAACACAACAGCTCTAGCACATGTTTGTTGAATGGGTGAGCTAATGATTGACTGGCTGAATGAATGAAAAGGATTCTACAAGATCATTTGTCCTTGATAGTTTAGGGAAGACTAGCGGTAGTAGTTTTCTACTAGACTTCTGGACTACTACTTGTAATAGTAATACTACTCAAGGCAACATTAGTAAGTGGTTGGGCAGGGACCAGAATCCAGACTTGCCTATTTGATGGTACTTTTCTATAATTCTATAATCTTTTTCTTACAGTGACACAAATTTATGGTCATGTTGCATTATGATGACCTCACAAAACATGTGACACAATCACATTTTGACTCACCCATAGCAAGAATCTCAAGTACTAAGTGAGTTAGTTTGCATTAGTTTTCTTACTTTATTTCAGAAAATGTGGGACTAGGAAAAAATGAGGTGACTGAGAATTACAGACCAATTTTTAGTATCCAGTAAATGTTTGTTCCAGAGGAGTGCTTTCCCCCCAATGTTATAATGTTATGCCATCTTTTCTGAGTTAATGATGGCCCTGCGACTCTGAGTAACAACACTCTGTGGCTCTTTTGCATTCCACTGGACCTGTTATGATTATGGAATCCTATTAAGAAGATTCCTTTTGAGCTCTTGAGATAAAAGGCCCTTGAGATACACATTTGTGTATCATTAACAGTTATAACATTGGGCAAAAGTCATGCTTCTTTTTATATATCTTTGATCTCAAATGATTTGAGTTTGGGCCAAAATGGAGTTACACTCTCAGAACAGCTGCAGGGGTAAGAAAGAACATTTTTGAGAGGAATAGAAATTGAGAAATATGAATTGAAATCAGGACTAATGAAGTCACTTCAGCAGTGGGTATAAAGGAGCAATTAGAAATCTAGAATGGCAATGTACCAATACTTAGGGGCCAGGTGTTTTTAACTAAACATATCTTAAAGTATTAAAAATTAGAAATGCATACATCCTTCAGGCTTTTGTCCTCCATATTTTGTGTGTAGGGTTAGCTAGAAATTAAAAATATAACAAGGAACTAAAGAAACTGCCGGTTCGGAAAATCAGTTGAAATAATCCAGATGCTTCTACCATTTTAAAGGTCAAATCTGCTTTGCTCATAAAGCCCAGAGTAGTATGAGAGGAGATGTTTAATAAATCTTGGAATTTGGTAGTAGAAGGAAAGTGGTGAATTTACAGATCTTAAGCTTAGTTGCTTGGATTTTCACATTATGCCATCTAAGAGTAGAAAAGATTTCTTCCAGCTGTAAAATTGTGGGTTAAAAGAAATGTCACACTTTAACTTTTTTTCCCTATTTAAATGAATATCCATATGTTCTGAATGTTACCAGATTTTCAGACTTTAGAAACTGAAGGCTTTTATTCATAGGACAGGCTTTGCAGGAGCTACTATAGAGCAAATTCATCCTTATAACTCTCCTAACACACATATATATTTCTCTTTGGAAATATCAGCTCTTGGGTAGCAAGAATAATTTCATTGTGGCCTTCATAGCTTTTGGCTTTTGTCTGAAAAATCCAGAAAGTGCAGAGGTTATGATATATTGCTTCAGTGACATGAACACTTGCCCCTTAGGATTGACATTTCAGGAACTTCTTCATGTGTTACAAAGCCACCTGCAGAGAGTATTTGAAAGTCACTAGATAGCTGACTTCACCCACAGGGAAAGTGACAGGGACCTGGAGTAGAGCCTTTTCAGTGGAAACCTTTAGGCATAATTAGATTATTCTAGCAGGTAGTGGATTCATGTCAATCCAGCCATCTCCGGAGGGTGCTGGGAGCTACCAGCATCACACGACAGCTTTCACTGGCTGGTTGCCACTGTACTCTGAGTTAACTTTCAGGGACCTTTTGAACTGCCTTCAGGATGTGGGGTAGAATTGCAGCAGGCTCTAAAGACATTTTAAAGATTTGTTCTTCATCTGAGTTGGCCCTAGGGATTTGGAGAGAACCTGGCTTGGTGGAGGTAATTCGAGGGTCCTCTGAAAGGTGAACTATCTATAAAACACTGGCTTAGCATATAGTGACTTATTCATATAATACTGGTATGCATTATTCATAAAAATATTCATAAGATGCTGGGCTGACATATAATAAAATATACCTAAAATATTGGTGTTGAAACACAATTGATATTATGTGTGATGGTTAATTGTATGTGTCAATTTGGGCTAATGGCTTCCCAGATAGTTGATAGTGAAGCATAAGCTCTATGTGTGTCATTGAAATTGTTTCTGGAAGAGCTTAGCATTTGAATTGGTAAACTGAATAAAGATCTCCCTCATGTATGTTGGTAGGCATTGTCCTGGGTATCGAGGGCCTGAATAGGGGGAAAAAAGCAGAAGGACAAATTTGCTCTTACTCTGGAACTGGGACATCCATCTTTTCCTGCCTTTGGAGAACATCAGCACTCCTGAATTTTGGACCTTCAGATTCAGATCAGGGCTTACACCATCAGTACGCCACCTCCCCATTCTTGGGCCTTTGGACTCAGAATGGAATTTATATCATTGACTCCTCTGCTTTTCTGGCCTTCGGAGTTGGACTGAATTATGCTACCAATTTACAAATGGCAGATAGTAGAACTTCTGGGCCTTCAGAATTACATGAGTCAATTCCTATAATAAATGTTCTTTTTTTTTAACTGTCTATTGATTTATTTATTTGTCTATCATCTATCTATATGTTGATGTATCTATCTCTTATTAGTTCTGTTTCTTTGGAAAGCCCTGACGAATATAGATTCAGGTACAAAGACTTGTTCCAGAGGAGCAGAATTTGAAGGATGAACTTTCTCAGTTGGTTTTGTTGTTCCTGGAATTGGTTCTCTAATCTGATTAGATTTAAAGACACTTATGACTCTATTTCCAGTAGTAAAGAGAGCATGGATAGTCCATGGTGTGAACTGCATATAGGGATATATAGACTATCTTCACTGGATACTCCTAATCAACCACTCATAAGAAGCAAGGAACCAAGTAACTTTGTATATGATAGTTTTAACATTTTTGGAAGACTAAGGAATATAATGACATTGGTTGGCTGCTCCTAATGTCTCTGGACAAAGTGGTGAAAGAAAAGGATGAGCTCAGGGATTCAAATTCCCAGCTCAAACGCCAGCTGCATAAATGACCTAAGAGTTTCTATGTGTGCCTTGAAGGAAAACCTTATCTCTTGTAGCTAGCTGCAGGGCTGAAATTGCTGAAACTCAGAATCGCATGTGGTGATTGGCCAAATTATAATGTAAGTTGACCTCTCAGCCTCAAGGGGTGTCTACTGTTAATGGGAGGACATTGATTGGAAAGAATGAGATCCTGTCAGTTAGGATGAGGATGTGTGGGAAGACTCTGATTTAGCTGGGGACACTGAGTGCCTAAATTCTGATGAGTCTTCTTTCCTAGTGGAAGTGGCCTCCTCACCCCCAGTGGCAGCTGCTTCATTACTCCCAGTGGTAGAGATCTCTCCGCCCCTACTGAAGGGATTAACCCTGCCTTGTCCAGAGAAACTGCAGTGGCATCCCTGAAGCAGTTGCCATGCAAGACCATGCTGATTCTCCTCAGGATACACCCATACCACTCTTCTTTGCTTCTACACTTGTAACTAAACTCAAGTCCCAGCAGGCCTTTAAAAATGAGGTACAAAATATGACCTATGGGAAGGGAACTATACTAAATTAGAGTTTTCTGATTTATACAGGCTGAAATTCAGGGAATATGGGTGGGAATGCATGCTAAAGGTGTGGGATAAAGATGGAAGGAACATAAAATTGGATCAGACCAAATATATTGACATGAGCTCACTAAACAAAGGTTTTGCATTTGATATTGTAGCTTGGGGAATTAGAAGGGGCTCTAACAGTTTGGTTGGACCAAAAGATGGCCCGCTGTGAACAAACTGGAAATGCCCAACTTCCCTTGGTTTAATGTAGAAGAGGGGATCCAGATGTTTAGGAAGATTGAAATGTTATAGCAGACTTGTCATTTAAGACCCACTCACCCACACAGGGAGGGTCCAGAAGACATAGCATATGTCACTACTGTGGGAAGTAAATTTGTGGAGAGATCCCCAGCATTCTTGAAGAGCTTCATGATCACTCTCCTCTGCAGGCCAGACCTTAAAGTGGCAACCACAGCCACACAACTGGAAAACCTGTATGTAACGGGAATAATTGGATCCTGCGGTGGCAGGGGTCAAGTGGTGACATTCAACTGGCAAAAAGAAAAAAAAAACTGGCGTGTTTATCATAATGGGCAGCAGATACATTGATAAATAACAGAGAGCACATTTTAGATATTCAACTTTAATTATCCACACTTTATAGTTCTTTAAAACTGATTTTAGTAAGATATTTGGACCAAGGCTTGGCACAAAGACTAATGAATTTGAAATATCTCAGTAGACTGTATAATTGGTTTAGAAATGGTTAATTCTACATCTCATAAGCCACTGTCCTGTCTTAAAAAATTCAGTCTCATGTGTCAAAATGCTATTTCATATTCAGATAAACACTGGTGGCTATTTCATTATTACCACAGAGCTTGGTGTAGGTGAGGTGTTACAAATACCAACAGTGAGGAAATCTGGTTCTTTCAAATCTGTGTTTTTGGCTGAGGCTACAGAGTTTCCCAGTGGTGTCTGTTATATAGCAACATGCAGGACTTGGCAGCAAGTTAGAGATAACAAGACTGCTATCCCAAAGATCATCCAAGCTGCATGCTAAATTTTGCCCATCTGTCACCTGTCTCCTCTGTCCCATGTCAGAATCAGATTTGGAACTGGTGACATTGGAGGTACTTGATATGCCCGGCAGAACAAAACCCAAAGGTCTTATTGTTCATGACAGTTCGGATGTACTTGAATAGTAATTACTGTTCATATGGATTTCCTTGTGGTGTTCTCCTGTTTCATGAGGTTCCATCTTTCCTTAGATGGGTCGCAGTGTACAGAGTACTAAATATTAGGATCAGCAAGCAATGGTACCACAGAGTGATTTTTTTCAATATTACTTAAAGTGAAAGCCAAAGGATACTCATATAGAACATTTTATTGGACTGTATTTGTTGCATATTAACCAACTAGGTAAGTGTAAGTAGATAGAGCTATAACTATATTTCCAGAGAACTGTGGTTTGAAACATTTAAGTTTTATGAGTATATAATTGAAAATATCACACTAACATGTGTCTGTTTACACACAACAATTTAGATGAACCTCAGAAACAATGTCGAATAAAAGAACCATACACAAGAAAGTAGGTACAATCAATGTGATTCCTTTTACATAATGTTCAAATGCAGACAAACCTATTGTATGGCCCAAGAAACTAGGTTAATGGTCACCCTTGCAGTAGTACCTGGAAGTGGGGCAAAGTGGGGGCTTTTAAGATGCAGTAATGTTCTCTTTTCTTGATCTGAGTAATGGTTAATAATATATTAAAATGTATCAAGCTGTATATTGATATTTATCAATTTGTATATTTTTGTATTTAAATATTATTCAATTGAAATAGTAAAAAAAAGGATAATTACCTTCAAAAGTAAAATAACAGTTATTTTTTTAAAAATCACAAAACTAGAAAACAGAATTATTATTATTTTTTTCAACATTGTTCAGAATTATCAATGATAATGATAGTCATTTATTGGGCACATCTCCTATGTTAGACGTAGCTCGAAGTGTTAGAATTACATTACTTATTCAATGATTATACCAGGTTTTGAGGTTTTTGTTATCTCAATTTTTTGGGAGTTGGGACTTGGAGAAACTAAGCAGCTTGTTGAAGGTCACATAGCAAGTTGGTGGTCATGCGTGAATTTGCATGCTTGTCTGTTTACCTTCAAAGGAGGAGGAGCTCTTGTACTCTGCCACTCAGTTCCATTTACCATCCCACTTGCACGTTGAGACAAGTTGTTAATTTCAGAATCTGGACTGAATTTTCATTTTCTTCTGGATTTTACTTTCTGTTCCCGTGATAATGAATGGTTATTATAATTAACATTTTGTTCTCAATCTGTACTCAGAATTTATAGAACTCAAGCAAAAATCAAATAGAAAGCAGCAATATTAGTTTAACCCTAAAGTTCAGAAAAGCCAAAGGGCTAGTAATATTTCACAAACAAGTCAAACAGGTAGATTTGGGAATATTTTTGACTGACAGTCTTACATTTATTTTTTATTATTTTAGGAAGCTGCTTCCTTGTTTTGGCATTTGCACTTCTACAGCTTATGGTTGAAAGAGAGAACAAGTGAGAGATATTAAGATAAAAAAACTTTGAAATTAAGAATAGTAGTTTTTAATCTGTTAGGGCAATATTGGGTAATTGGATTTTGAGAGATTTTGGTAGCTTAAGGAATCATATTTTATTTCACACTAGAAAACTTATTTGTTCCCCTGGGACACAAATAGTACTGGTATAGGGTAAGGTCCAGGGAAAAAGGGATATAAGGGAGGTAGGACCATGCCTTGGGGGAGACAGGCAATAATTTGCCTTCAAGTCAGAATTAAGAGGATGTCATAGTTCTCATGGGCTACTATAAAAAAAAATGTCATTTACTGGATGACACAAACAACAAACATTTATTTCCCACAGTTTGGGAGGCTGAGAAACCTAAGAAGAAGGTGGCAGCCTAGAGGTAGAAGTGGTGGAACATTAATGTTGTATAGTTTTAGAACCACTGTCACCTCTCATTGTGCTCTCATGATTCTGTGAGATTGGTATCACTGTTATGACAGTTTTATAGATTACAGATCTGAGGCTTAGAGAGGCTAATTAGCACAAATACCTTTAGGTAGTAAGCAACAGACTATGGGAATGAAGGAGGAGGAGCAGTTCATTATGACTAGATAAATTGGGAAAGATTTATGAAGGAAATATGTGAATTAGGTCTTTGAAGAGCAAGTAAGATTTAAGCACGAGAAAGTAAAGGGACAGGTACTGTTGGTCAGATAAACTGTGGGAGCCAAAAGCATGAGAAAGCATGGCTCTTTTGGTTTGTGGTCAACCATCCACTGTGGGTGGACAATAGGTCCCACAGCCCGTGTAGTTTGGCTGCTCATAAAATTCTTTTGTGATCACATTATGAGGTCCTTGTTCTGTGGGTGATGGGAAGAAGTGCTTCTCTTCTGACTTGTAGGCAAATGAATGCCTGTTTCCCTCAAGTCATGGGTCTACCTCCTCTTTTTTCTCTAGCCCTTTTTCCCTAGCCCTTGCCCCTATTCCAGTGCTATGTGTGGCCCAGGGGAAGAGATGAGCACTGATGTTGTGCATGGCCAGGACACTGAAGTGATGAAAGAAGAGACCAGGTAGTGCATTATTGCAAAAGGGCAAGGCAGGCCTAGATGAAGAGTTCTTGGTAGAATTAGGAAAGGGGGACATTGGAGAACATTCCAACTATTTCCCAGTGAGGCCCAGGTATTCCTGACTTTATGTTACTTCCTATTTGATTACCATTATGAGCAATCCTGAGGGCTCTCATTAAAGAATTTTCATTGTAATTCTGTTTATTCACTGTATGGAGAAACTGTGGTTCCCTATAAATTTATTAAGATCACAGAAAGAGTAAATGAGTCACTTTTATTTATTTTATTTTCTGTTGTGCATACATAAATTATGAAATAGAATTTTGAATTACAAAGCATTGGCCTTGAAACTATTTGAGGTAAATATAACTGGCTATCTTACATACCACTATGATTTCCTGCCTTCAAAGCTGGTGTATCTTGCATAGTTGACACTCAGTGCAGATAGGTATTTTTTTTTTTACACCCTCTCTTCTGTAAAACAAGATCATTTTCAGTAATAATCATGGGATATCAGTAATATAATTATTTTCTTGATTTGCTCTTTGGTTTTAAACAGTTAAATTTGGATACACTAAACTTGAAATTTTAATACAAATATTATAATTAACAAAGATATTTATATTTATAGTTTGTACTCTTTCACTGACTTAAATTTTGGACACAAATAAAAATTCCATGTAGTTGCATAGAATGCCAGAATTAAAGTAACTCAAGTTCTATTTTTTTCTTTACAGACTGTGCTACTATTGCTTATTTTGAATATGCTGATTAAATATAGAAACATATAGTATTACATATGTTAGAGACATGAATTGCACCTGAAGGAGCCTCAAATGATTCTGAACAATTGTAAATTTATACCTGAATGTGTGTAGTTTAGTCTTTATTAGGGATTAGGTATGTGAGTGGAATTTAGTTGCATGCTGTAAGTTCTCTGAAATTCTGTGTGGAATCCAATATTTATGAAAGGTTAAAGAATACAAGTGTGTGATCCTGAAACTTGCATATATTATTAAAACTCAACAGTAACTGTGTAATTGTTTAGAAACTAGACCAACAAAATATTTTTTTGAGGAATATTTTGTCATTGTTTTTAACTTGGAAGTGTGTGGTGATAATAAAACCCTGTCCTCACTAATTAATGTTTTTAGAGTGTCTACAGGCAATGCACTCTCTAACTGCTTGTGCCCAGGATGGACGGCTTTTCCAGTCTCATCCTTATATGCTGTTGCCTTGACTGGCGCCTTTACTCCTTTCCCCCTTACCCAACCTCCTGCCACATATCTTCATTGTCCTACCAGTCTCAGTCAAATACCACCTACAGTACTTGCTGGCCATGACTGAATGCCTTGTCTCCTCCCTTTGAACTCACTGTGTACTATTGTTATTATTCTGTGGACCACCTTGTGATTTTAACTTTGTAAATATTATTATGGAGAGTAGAATCTTCACTTTTTATTCTTAAGCACCTAGCATTAGGAACTTTTTTCATTTAATCAAACCAGTCCTTAGACATAACATATTGATTAAACAAAAAGGGAAGTATTACAGAGATTACATTTTGTTTCTGTTTTTGTTTTGTTGTTGTTATAGAATCTCAAAAATAAGATTTTGGGGGAATACTAATACATAAAAACCTTTTCAATATGGATATTTATATCTTCTCCAGCAAAATTTAAATTTATTTAGTATTTATTTCTCCAGAACAAGACAAACAACTCTGTTTCCTAATCTAGCCCCCTGTCTTTTCCTACTATCTTTAAAACGTATGAATTTTAGTTCTATTTATTTTTTTACTGTTCCAAATTTAATTTTTTACACTTCGTGTTTAATTAGAATTATCAATATATTTTATAATTACTTTTGTCATTCTTTTATACATTCTATTCCTTCTTTCTATGCCTTTCTTATTCTTGAAATATGTTCTTTAGTAATTCTTGTAAGGAGTATCTATTGGTGGTAAATTCTCCTAGCCTTTACATGACTGAAAGACTCGTTTTATTCTCATTATTAAAGGTTAGTTTAGCTGGACATGTAAGTTCAGATCGATAGATATTTAATCTCAGTATTCTGAAATACTCTAACTACTACTATAACTATTGAGATACATACTGTCAGTCTAATTGTCATTTTTCTAAATATTATTTCTCTTTTATCTTAGGAGGCTTTTAAAATACTCTCTTTATCTTTAATGTGTTCTGGTTTCATTAGGATAGATTTATATGTGAGTTTATTTTTGATTTATTTTTTTTCTCCCAGTTTTCACTTTCTGAGAATTTATTTTCTTTAATTCTTGAAGTTTCACAGGCAGCATTATGCTTATTTTCATTTGAATATTGTTTCTTCATTATTCTCTCAACATGCTGTTTCTGGAACTTCTACTTGCAATGCATGGGAGCGCAGTGTGATTACTAGTATTCACCAATATGTCAATGTTTACTCTGGTAAGGACAAATAAGTGACTATACCTTTTTGCTTCTTGCAGTTGAGCACAACTATATAACTAATTATGGGCAATACAATGTAAGCATAAGTGAAAGGTGTTACTGCCAAGCAGAGGTAGGGGAAAAGCCCTTGTACTACTCTCTGGGCTCTCTTTCCTTGAAGAGGAAGGCCTTGAAGAAATGATAAACTTTTATTAAGCCACCAAGATTTGGGGAATATTTGTTACTGAAATGGAGCCTATTCTACCTTGAATGGAATAGGGACCCTCTCAGTCTATTTTGCATGTAATATAGAATTATCTTTCATAGTTTTCACTCATTTATTTACTCAATACAATCTTTTAGCTGAATAATTACTTTTTAAACTATGTTCAGCTCAGGATTAGTGCCTTTTTGATTTCAATTTAGTAACTACTTTTTTATAGCATTTATAATTCTTTATTCATCATAGTCATTTCTTTTTTTTTTTTTTATAAATGATTATGATTTCTTACAGTTGATTTAGTTCAGAAATAGGTCACATATTGGCATGTTGTGTCTCTAGTCCTGCAGGGATATTGGTATGTTACACATCTTGTTTCTGAATCAGAGAAGACTAGACCTAGGGTCAGAGTGAGAAGTGTTAGCTCCCACTCATTGCTCTGATGGCAGCTTGATAGAGTCTCAGCCTGAGCAGTGGTCACCATTTTGCTGGGGCTCCTTTCATAAGTCAGGGAAGCTAAACTCATCCTCTGCTTTTATAGCCTGTGTCTGATCCTAGTACCCTCACACAGGTGAAATATTTTGGGCTCCTGTTATTCCTCTTCTTACTTTGAAATTTCTTATTTCTATCCAGGAACCTAGTAGGCTACTGTTACTGTTTGTGTTTCTGTTCCAAGATGTTTATCTTGTTCTTGAGTCCAGTTTTGTTGTTTTAAATGTTGTATGTATTATATAACATAGAATTATAGATGTCCTGATTTGTTTCTCTCATTACTATGGATCTGACACAGAAGGAATGAGTATTTATACCTGAACTCACAATTTCGTCTTAATAAGGAGTCAGAGTCTTTAATTTAAATGAGATTACACCTCTGATTCATCATATTGTGATCTTTCTCTTATTACAAATTACAGATATTTCATTTTGATTTAGATCTCCCCCAGTGGTTTTCATTTGGTTCTTAAAAAGATTTCCAAGAAATAAGAGGTCTTTTTGGTATGGGGTGGGGCAGTTTATTGATACCAAAATATCACCAGAGCAGCCTAATCAGTCTCATTAAATACATGAACTATCTTCTTTACTAAGCAAATGAGCATGGGTTAGCTAAGGTTTTTAGCTTTCCTATATTTGTGTTTCTTCATTCAGTAATAGAATTAATAATAGCTTAAGGAAAAAAAGTGAAGATATATATGAACATCCAGAGTAAAATTATTGAATATAATGTCAGTGGTAGCTAAGTGAAGAGGTTATGCTACTTTCATTTTTTGTGTTACTCTGAGTGAGATGAAAATCAGATTCTATTTCATTCTGTGTTGGTGAGCCTTTAGGTGCCAGATCTCTGAGATTGCATGGAATATAAAATGCAATTTTTTCCAAAGGAACACCCATAGAGATGGAACAATGTTTACTTTTAAGATTAGGTTTTCTTTTATTCTTCCTTTGCTAAGTGTTTGCTATCACATGTGTCTCCTTTGAGAATATTTTTATGGGGAATCAAAACATTCAAAACAATTTCATGGATAATTTTCCACATTATTATAGAAGCTTTTCCTTTATTAAAATACTTAAAAATAAGCTTCCCCAGTGCATTTACTTGCTTTTAAATTATTCCTTTCTTTAACCAAAAAATATTTTATGTTACAAAAGATAATCATTTTAGTGGAAATAGTTCTAAAATGCACATCATCTATGTTACCTGCTGTACTGGATTAAATTGTGTTTCTCTGAAATTCATGTCCACCCAGAACTTGTGAATATGACTTTATTTGGACATAGGATCTTTGCAGATGTAATTAAGTTCAGATGAGGTCATACTGGATTATGGTGGACCACTATAATGGGCGTCCTTATAAGAAAAAGGGAAATTTGGGCATAGGCACACAGAAAAGACAATGCCATGTGAAGGTAGAGATAGAGATTGGAGTGATTATCTACAAGCTAAGGAATTCCAAGAGTTGCCAACCATCGGGAGAAGCTAGGTATGGAGGTATGGAATAGATTCTCCCTTAAAGCTTCCAGAAGGAACTGACCCAGCTGATATCTTGATTTTGGACTTTAGCCTTCAGAACTGTAAGAGAATAAATTTCAGTTGTTTTAAGTGACCAGGTGGTGGCACATTTTTCATAGAAACCATATGAAAATAACATCTTTTTACACCTCCTATTCTAAGCATAATACAACCTTCATCTATGGTGTAAACAATTTAGACTTAGTATATAATCTCATGATGTTTCAAAGGGCCATTGAAGTGTTCTGGACTAACCTTGCCCCTTGAAGAAAGTAAGCAATGAAACTTTGATGTTCCTGCTGGCCATTTTGTCTTATGATCATCAACTATTATATTTCTCTCTCACTCTGTATATATATGTATTTCCTCTATTCTTTTCTGTATAAGAACATGTTGTACTCTAAGAAGGATCAGAAGTTTTCAGAAGAAAAAAACCCAACCAACCTAAGTTTGCTAAATTAGTTCTTGATTTTTACACACAGTTCTAAGTCCATGGGGTCAGATTTAAGGATTCTCAATTTCTCAAAGTGTGTCTGGCCATGGATGCCCTGGCCAGAGCTTAGAGAAAACTGCTTAGCTCAGAGCTGAGGAGTTCTCTGTGGGTCTTCTGCGATGTGACTTTGTTTAAATATTTGAGGTTACCAGAAGTAGGAGTGTCGGAGACATGAGAAATTGTTCTAATTTGGTCTTAACAATAATTGATCTTCCTAAAGTTTACTTTATTTAGATAGGATTTTGCTTGTTTGTTTGGGTTTTTTTGCATTTATTTTTCTGTCATAATCCAGGTGCTGAGAAAGATTAAGTAAATCTGTAATGCTGTATAAAATTGAAATTGAAGACAGACAAAGTAACAATTGAACTATTTTTTTTTCTTTCTCTTTTCTCTCTGAATATTCAGTCCTTCACATTTCCCATGTTGTTTTGCTTTTGAGGCTACTTTTGAGTTAGTGCCAATGCTTAATTATGTGTCATCATGTCTTATATCTAATTATTTTAATTTAGAAACTGAACAAAGTTGCTGAGGTTGTGTTGTTGGCAGTCTTGTGGAGAACTAAAACAATTCATTTGTGCATTCAGTCAATTGGTGTGATGGGATATTTTTGGCATGCCAAGTTCTGTTCTAGGTACTAGTGTTACAGGATCCTGATGAAGCACATATCCTAGTATTGGGGAGACCAATAGTAAGCAATAAATTGGCAAGATTTCTAGGGTGTCTGTGGTAATATGTGTTATGGAGAAAAATAAAAATATAGGGGAATAGGAATATGGGTGAGATAAGTGAAAGTTTGCAGTTTGGATGATGGTGGTCAGGAAAGTTATCACTGAGAAGATGGAATTTAATAAAACAAACAATCAAACAAACAAAAACACCCAAAGAAGGTAAGAGAGCAAGCCATGTAGCTATGTGGTGGGAGAGCATTGTGGGAAGAAGGAACAGCCAGTGCAAGGCTCAATGGCAGGGGTGTGTTTGATGTCAGCAACAGCACAGGATTGTATATTAGAGCAAAGGGAACAGAGCATGAATAAAAGGGTATAAGATCAGTGAAGTGGTGAGCATGGTGTGGAGACCTTGTAGGTCATTATAAGAATTTTAGTTCTCAGTCTGAATGAGATGGGAAGTCACTGAAGAGATGTGAGCAGAGAAATGACATGGTCTAACTTATATTTTAAAAAAGCATGATGACTGTTGAGTTGTTGCCACCAGCCTCATATACCAGGCTTCAT
The DNA here is from genome assembly GCA_002007465.1 of Ailurus styani. NCBI lineage: Eukaryota > Metazoa > Chordata > Mammalia > Carnivora > Ailuridae > Ailurus > Ailurus styani. The sequence continues at coordinate 1,760,753 of LNAC01000308.1, read as the reverse complement.
AAAGGCGTTTTGAAATAGAGTGAGGTAGTTTCTCATGGAGAGGAGCTCCTACTGTGGAGGCAGATGTCCTAGGAACTATAGGAGTGAATTAGACTCTTTCATTTGCTCTTTAGAGAAAAACGACTTAGGAATAACAAAGGAGCCACTGTGGTGGGAAAATGTTTTTAGAAAATCTGAGCTGAGAGCCTGTTTTCTTTTCTTTAACTCTCTGTCAGGAAGGACCTGCTCATGTTGATATATGTTATTATCAGTTTTGAATTGATCATTTGTGCTCTGGCACTTAATTGCCACTAGAATAAAAAAAAATCTTGTCATAAAAAGTTCCATGTTATTGAGGATTCTAGGTGATGTTAGTAGCCCAAGATACAAGCCTCTACTTTCATCTCATTGGACTATCCCATCATTAAATAGAATTTTGAAAACTAGTAAGTAAAGAAATAGAATGAAGAATTTGTCCTCAAATAGTTGATGAAAAGAATGTTCTTTTTACAGAACTATACCAATTAATGAAAAAGAACAGGGGTAATATCATGAACCATCCATTAACGAACCAACCTCTTATAAAATGTATCCCCACTCAGACATCCCTTCCTGCAGATGACTGTTATTCCATCCCATCCTGCCAACTTTTTTTCTGATCAGTATATCCCGTAGTGTTATATGTGGCTATGTCGAATGGTAAAATGCAAATCATTTTATGGGCTTTGCTGAAGTCCACAAAAGCAGTGCTAGAGAACATTTGAATATATGGGCTTTCCTGAAGTCCACAAAAGCAGTGCTAGAGAACATTCGAATCACTATTAAAATTATCAACAAACAAGGGTCTGGCAGAGCTGTACCAGTTATCATTTGAAGAAAAGAAAAAATTATCACAGATGATCATAGATGGTGCTTTAAAGAACATTTTAAAAATGTCCAAGATTAGTAATAATAATAGTTATTAATTGTTAATGTATACCATATGCCAAGTGCTATTACAAGGACTTTACATGTAGTCTCAATGGGACTATTGATTTGGCTATACATGTGGCAAGGGATCATAACAGAAGTGTAGAGAAGCTAGAAGTTTACTATTCTTTAGTGTAAAAGCCTGAACTGATACATTTTGCTAAACAGAATTCTCGAGGCCGGGGTGCCTGGGTGGCTCAGTTGTTAGGCATCTGCCTTCGGGTTGGGTCATGAACTTGGGGTCCTGGGATCGAGACACATCGGGCTTCCTGCTCGGCGGGAAGTCTGCTTCTCCCTTTCCCACTCCCCCTGCTTATATTTCCTCTCTTGCTGTCTGTCTGTCTGTCTCTCTGTCAAATAAATTAAAAAAAAGATTCCTGGGGCCCAACTCCTTCCATTCTGTTCTCTTTTCCTACACTGTTTGCCTTGTTGGCAAATCCAACAAATCTTTCTCTGTGTGCATTTCTTCTAGTCATCATTTTCTCTCCTTTAAGAGTCCAACCTGGAAGTTACACATGCCACCTTTGCTCATATGCCACTGTTGAGTACTTGCTTCTTGGCCACATCTAGATGCACTGATGGCGGATGCTGTGGAAGTGTAATATTTATTTTTGCTGTCTGTGTGTTCAGATGACCATTGGTAGGCTCTGCTCCTTGGGGATTATTTTATTATAGCCCCATAATAATCCTATGAAATAGATGCTCTTATGATCCCTGTATTATAGATGACACATCTTAGTCATGGAAAGGTTTGATAGTTTCCCCAACGTTGGGGATTTCCTTAAATGTTTTTATAAATATGACCTTTGTTGTGATCTTGCTGTGAGCATCAAAAGGAATGTCAGTGTTTTTCAAATTTTCTGTGGTGAAGTAGCACTTTTTTTCTTTTCTCAAACATTGTAGATGGATATTTTTATAAGAAGCCATAAAAATGTGGCAATTGCGGCAAAATTCTCAAACATCTACTCTCAGTTATGTTCATATCTTGTTATACACGAGGAGAAATAGTCTGTGAGCTGGCACCAATCCTCAGATCACAATTGTGTAGACCTGAATTAGACTGTGTATTTTTAATGATCAGCTTTACTGGAAAAGCCAACACGACTCTCTTATTCTTGGCAGACTTGATCTAGTCTTTGTTCACTCTAAGAACTAGTGCACAATTGCAATTAGAACTACATATGTCTTTTAAATATGTAAACTTATTTGAATAATTTTTAGGATAAAGAAGTATAAAAATTTATGAACCTCGTTTTATTTGAATTTGCTGCTAGTTATTTGTGTGTGTGGTGTGTGTGTGTGTTTAAGTACCAATTATCTTCATGGACCTCTTCTTGTACATTTACAATTTACTTAAAATCTTTGGCAGTCACAGAGCTATGGGATTCTTTTATTTTATTTTATTTTATTTTATTTATCTATTTGACAGAGAGAAAGAGAGCGATCACAAGTAGGCAGAGAGGCAGGAAGAGAGAGAGGGGGAAGCAGGCTCCCTGCTGAGCAGAGAGCCCGATGCGGGGCTCGATCCCAGGACCCTGAGATCATGACCTGAGCCGAAGGCAGAGGCTTAACCCACTGAGCCACCCAGGCGCCCCGCTATGGGATTCTTTAATTTCAAAAAATAATTTGATTATAATTCTGATAAAAGACCTATGTCAGTAAATCTATCAAATAGACATACGACAAATTTAAGAAATTACATTCAGGAGGGGTAGTGAATATAGTTATCATTTAAGCTGGTGGAAGCCATTTCATATCATGTGTAGATTTTTCTCAATTGGTTGTGGATACCTAGAATATAATATTGAGAGATTCTGAGTCCAAGCGGGTTCAGCTGGGAAAGCCTGTCATGCTTGATTAATGATGGCTGGAAGAGGAGCAGGTGGGGTGGCACACATGCCATGAATTTTCTTCCATTAAGTATTATTCTGGTCTGAGCTTCCAGCAACAAAGGGAAAGTATTCAACATAGTGGGTTATGTTTATTATCTAATGAAAAAGAAATATTTACATTTGTAAGAAAGATTGACTTTTTCCAAATGCTAAGATAATTTTGTTTTCCTAGATGGAAGCATATTGAAAAATGCAATGAATGGTATCCTAAGCAATGTTTTTTCAGTAAATGTACAAACAGTTATATACCTTCTAAAAATATGTCAAATCTTGATAATCCAGGAGCATATCAGAAAAAAGAAACAAGGCTTATTTTTTGTGTGTGAGAATTTCCACAAATACTGCATTGTAGTTACACATAGTAACAAAGAAGGCTAGGAAAATTACCTTTTCAAGGAAAGTTAAATAACCAATTGATTATACCTTCTTTCCTCTCTATACAAAGTTATAGTTTTATATCTTCCTTTTTTAAAGAAATCCTTTCACTTTTCCTTTGTGACCAAAGAGATGACTTGACATTGTACTGAAGAAGAGGTTCAATAATGAGGTGTGGATTGGACATGTCAGGGAGATTAGACAGCTCTGGAAGGTGGTATTTGCAAGCTTCCAACCATCACCAATGTCCTAACATTGGTTTTGACAACCTCTAACTATGACAAAAGCAGCAAGGAGATGATTTTTAATAATGCACACAGGCAGTAGGTACAATTGTGTATCCTGTGCCCCGCTACTTTCTTATCTAGACACATTTCCCACATCTTGCATTCTCTTCTCTTCTTCCAGATACTTTTTTTCTTAGTCTGCCCCATGTCCACAATTTTCTACACTTTTCTTCCAGTCCCAATCTTCCCAGAAGTATAGTTTTTGAATTTTATAGGAGCCAGATTAAAGATCATCTCCAACCTTGCCAATTGACAAGACTGAGTTTAAGTTTTTAATCACTTCGGGAATTACTTCTTAATAGTGAAACCTAGTACTGATTCTGTCTCAATTTACTGCTTTTCTAACACCACAATGCTTCAAGTTCAAAGTAACACCTTCTTACTTGATTTTTTCTATTTAAAATTAAAAACACACTGTTGCTGTCCATCCAGTAACACTATGTTATAAATACTCTTTTAGGGGGTAAGTGAATTTTAAGCTATTTAAAAATGTTAACTGGGAAGAATTCCACTTTAAGATAGAGTATCAAATACTGGATTTAGGATCATACCTGAGACAGCATCCTAAAAATAAATAAAATATATTTATATATATTTCATATATATAATATATATGAAAAAGTGGTTTTTAAGACACAGGGCATCAGGACCTGAAAGTCTTTAATCTGACTGACAGAACACAAATGAAGAGATGCCTATGACCACCCAGTTTATAGTCCTGAGAGTTTCCAGGCCATTGAACCGGGAAGAGGAACCAGCAGAGCCTGTCAGACTCCTTACATGGAGAAGATAGAGCTAGGCATCCAGGGAGACTTAGCAGTCTACTTACACAGTGAGATAATGCTGGACATCTTCAGAAGTCACCCCCTCAAGTCAGAGTACTGATCATCAAGGTCATGGGGAAAGAATCACCTGAAAGGATTAGAAGGAATAGGGTCTGATGCTCACAGGGTAAAATGTCTATTCCTACCAGCCAAACTGAAAAAGTCATAATTAATAGATCATTGAATAAAATACTCAGTAGTGAGGGATAATTATCCTTAGACTAGGGTGCTCTGAACAATCTAATAAATCACAAAAGCAAGACCTGAAGGAATCAAACTGTCACCAAATAACAACTTTTCAAGTGGCCCAGAACAATGAACAAAATAGATCATATTTAGGACAAAAAACAAGTCTTAATACACTTAAGAGGTTTCAAATAAAAAAAAAAGAGGATTCAAATCATACAAACACGTCACCTGACCACAATGGAATTTAATGTAAAACCAGAACAGAAAGGTATTTGGGAAATCCTCCAAATGTTTGAAAACCAATTATAACATACCCTTAAATAACCCAGAGATCAAAGGAGAAATCAAAGGAGGAAATAAAAAGTAGTTTGAATTGAATGCAAATGGAGATATAGCTTAATCAGAACTTGTGGGATGCTGCTAAAGCAGTTTTTAGGGAGAAAATTTTAGCACTAAGTGCCTGTACTGGAAAGGAAGAAACGTCTCTAATCAATGACTTTAGCTTCCAACTTAAGAAACTAAAAAAGAAATACAAACTAAACCCAAAGTGAGCAAGAAAAAGAAATACTAAAAATCAGAGAGAGAATCAATTAAATAGAAAACAGAAAAACAGTAAAGAAAATCAATGAAGCAGAAAACCAATTCATTCAGAAAAAATCAATAATATTGATAAACTCCTAGCCAGACTGATAAGGAAAAAGAGTGAAGACATAATTACCCATATCAGAAATGAGAGAGGTGACATCACTGTAGATTCAGTACACATCACAAGGACAGTAAGGGAATATTATGAATAACTTTATACCAATATATTCAACAATGTAGATGCAATGGACATATTCATTGAAAGACATAAATTACCGAAACTTATTCAAGAAGAAATCAATAAGCTGAAGAGTCCTTTATATGTAAAGAAATTGCACTTGTTGTTCAAAACCTCCAATGAAGAAAACTCTAGGCCCAAAGAGCTTCACTGGTGAATTCTACCAAGCATTTAAGGAGGAAATAATGTTAGTTCTGCACAAAATCTTCTGTAAAATTTGGAAGAATATTGCCCAACCCATTCTTTGCTACAAGCATTGTCCTAATACCAAAATCAGACAAAGACATTGCAAGAAAAAAACAAACATAAAGGAATATTGATATAATAATTTTAAATTTTAAATAAAATTAAGAAGATAATACATAATGATCAAGTGGGGTTTATCCCAAGATTGTAATCTAATGTGGTTCACTAGACTGACAAAATAAAAAAGAAAACGTATGATGATTTCACTAGATACACAAAAAGTTTTTGACAAATCCCGTATTCCTTTTTTTTTTTTAAAGATTTTATTTATTCATTTGACACACAGAGAGAGATTACAAGTAGGCAGAGAGGCAGGCAGAGAGAGGGGGAGAGGAGGAAGCAGGCTTCCTGCTGAGCAGAGAGCCCGATGTGGGCCTCGATCCCAGGACCCTGGGATCATGACCTGAGCCGAAGGCAGCGGCTTTAACCCACTGAGCCAACCAGGCGCCCCGTATTCCTTTTGATAGAACTTTGAGCAAGATAGAAAGAGAAGAGAAATTCCTTATTCTGATAAATGACATCTACAAAAATTGACAGCCAATATCATAATTAATGGTGAAAAAAACTAACTCTTTTCCTGGAAAGATGAAGAACAAGAGAAGAATGTTTCCTCTCACCACTTCCTATTCAACATTGTATAGGGGTCTAGCCAGTAAAACCAGTCAAGGAAAGAAGTAAAAGCTATCGTGATTGGAAAAGAAGTAAAACTGTCTTTATGTGCAAATGGCCTTATTGTCTACGTAGAAAATTTGATAAACTTTATGAGAAAGGTACTAAAACTAAAAAGTGAGTTTAGCTTAAAAAGACAAAAGAAGCAACAACCATCACAGCCAGTCTGTTTATGCATTGAGTTGTGGATTATGCCACTGGTGATAGACTGGAAAGAGTCTGGCTTTATATCAAATCATTAATAACTGTAGTGCTCAAGGATATTATTTGTCCCATGTTATAGATGAGGAACCGAAGCTCAGACAATTGAAAAAGAAAGTGAGGTTAGTAGACTTGCAAGGTGTGAGATATTTAAGAATTACGTATTTTTTGGTATATTCACAACAAACCATATAATTAAACTAACAAAGTTAAACCTATACAATTGGATGAAAAATATGAAATAATTTAAAATTAATCTGACAAAAGATGTGAAAGAATTATACACTGAAAATTGCGAACATTATTGACAGGTATTAAAAAGAGAAGTAAACAAAGGGGAGGAATAGGCCATGTTCATGGGTAAGAAGATGCTGTAGTGCTAGGAAGTCAATTCTCCCCGAACTGTTCTATAGGTTCAGTGCAATCCCAATAAAAATCCCAGCAGAAGGCACCTGGGTGGCTCAGTCAGTTAAGTGTCTGACTCTTGGTTTCATCTTAGATCATGATCTAGCTGTCGTGGGATCAAGCCCAGCACTGGGCTCTGTGTTCAGTGAGGAGTCTGTTTCAGATTCTTTCTCCTTCCCCCCAACACTCCTGCTTGCATATGCGAGTGAGTGCTCTGTCTCTAAAATAAACAAATAAAATCTTAAAAAACAATCCCAGCAAAATGTCTGTGTGCGTATAAACTGACTAACTTATTCTAAAGTCATGTGGAGGTTTACAGTAGAAGACAAGTTGGAGGACTAACATTACCCAATATCAAGACCTATTCTAAATGTATGATAATCAAAATAATATGGTATTGGCACAAAGATAGACTAATGTATCAATGGAACATAATAGTTCAGAAATAGGCCTATACATAGACAGACAACTGATTTTCTATAAAGCTGCAAAGCCAATTCAGTAGATAAGGGGTAGTTTTGTGGTATTTATATATTTGTTTTTTCATTTGTTTATTTCTCAACAACAGTGCTGGAACTTGGATATTCATGCAACACAAAAGGACAGAAAAGGAAAAAATCAAAGTGGATTATGGACCTATCTGTAAAACAGAAATTTTAACATTTCTTAAAGGAAGCACAGGTGAAAATCTTTGTGATCTTGGGTTAGGTAAATGAATATTAGATATGACACCAAAAGTACAATCCTTAAAAAAAAACAAACTGATAAACTAGACTTTATCAAAATTAAAAACTTGGTGTTGCTGTTAAAAAGACACTGTTGGGAGAATGAAAAGATAAGTCACAAAATGGGAGACTATTTTTATAAAGCATATATCTGATAAAGGATATGTATCCTGAATATAGAAAGGACTCTCAAAAATCAACAATAAGAAACCAACCTAACTTCAAAAATTGGCAAAAGATTTAAACATACACATCATGAAAGAAGACATACAGATGACAAGCACATAAAAATATGTTCAACATTATGTCATTCAAGAAATGCAAATTAAAACCTCAGAGAAAGATCACTACACACCTACTAGAATGCCAACAAATAAGAAGACTGACAATGTTGGCAAGAATTTGGGGGAACTGGAACTTCCATATGCTGTCGATGGAAATGTAGAATTGTACCACTTTGTAAACAGTTCGTCAGTTTCTTAAAAATTTAAACATACACCTGTCATGTCACCCAGTCATTCTCCTGATCATTGACTCAAGAGAAATTAAAACATAAGTTCATACGAAGATTTGTACGTTAATGTTCATAATCCATAACTGTAAAAAGCCCTGGATTTCATTAACAGATGAGTGGATAAACAAGCTACCATGTATTGCTACCATGTGTTCATACCATGTAATGTTACTCAGCAATGCAAAGGAATGAACTACTGCTACACATAACATGTATGAATTGCAAAACAATTATGCCAATTGAAAGAAGCCAGACAAAAAAGAGATAACTGCCTACATACGGCATGATTTCATTATATAGAATTATAGGAAATACAATAAAATATTTAGTCACAGAAATTAGAGAGTTTTTGCTTGGTGGGGCTTGGGGAGTGGTAATGCTGAGGCAGGGCTTAGAGGGAGAAATTACAAAAGGCCCCTGGGAAACTTTTGGGGTAATAAATACATTCGTTATGTTGATTTTGATGGTGGTACCATGAACATTATATACTTCAAAATTTATCAAATGAATGCTTTAAATATGTGTGGTTTGTTAAATTTATCAATTATAGCTCAATAATGCTGTTAAAAATGCTACTTGTGAGAGCTGTCTTCTGTCATTTGCCAGCTTTTCGGGAGTATCTTTCCAAAAAATTTCAGCTGTAAATAAAATGTGTAATCAATATTGCTTAGTACCAAGCAGCCATACTCTCTGGTGAATCCTTTTTCGTCATTGGAAGTGCATCTGTAACACTGAAAAATTCTGCAAATTCAGTTTTTAACCCTCAGCGTAGATGAGGCCTTCATGTCCTCAACAACAACCTAGCCAGGTGCTCTGTCCTTCCAGCTCTGCTTGAGTAGGAAACTTACCCTTAACAGGAGTGTATTATAACTTTGGAAAGTTCTTGGGCATATTGATAAGTTTCTGTGTATATTGTTACTGATTTTTAAGAAAATACAGATTGTTACAGAAAATCTTTAATATTTGAAAGCCCAAGTCTGGGAATGAGATAAGTCTCCCTAAGAGCTGTAGCAGCACCATATCCTACAGTTATTTCCCTACTGGGTTCCTCCTTAACTGCCACCAAGGAGAGGATCAGTGTGGGGGGTGTCAAGGGAATGGCCCTACAGGTGGGGTGTGATGGTCTCCTGACCTTCACTCATGCATTATTTAAAATCAAATTATTTTAATCTGTTTTAATATTCTGTTTTTGTGCAAGTTATCTCTTGACAACGCCCCTCCACCCCCACTGGAGTGGTGGAAAGAGCTTGTTCTTTCAGAAGAGAATGGATTTACAACTTTTTCACCCATTTCCTAGATGTTTTACACATTAGTAATGTTGGTAAGTCGGGTTAAGTGAAATACTAGCTATAAGAATTGAGAGTTACTATATCAACATAATTGTTTCTTCTTCTTCTTCTTCTTTTTTTAAACATCATTGTTTTTGTGTTAGTTTGCTAAGGCTGCTGTAACAAAAGTTACAGCATACACCTGTATGTGCTGTAACCACAGACTGGGTGGCTCAAACAACAGAATATTATTGTCTCACAGTTCTGGAGGCTCAAAGTCCAAAATCAAGGTGCCAGTAGGTTTGGTTTCTTCTGAGACTTCTCTCCTTGACTTGTGGACAGTCAGCCTCGCACTGTGTCCTCATGCAGTCGCCTTTTGGTCTGCATGTTCTCTGTGTGTTAATTTCCTCCTTTTGTAAGGAGACTGGTCCTACTAGACTAAGATCCACCCATGTAGCCTCATTTTACTTAAATTACCCCTTCAAAGTCCTATCTCCAAAAACAGTTACCTTCTAAGGTATTGAGTATTAGGACTTCAACATAAGAATTGGGGCGGGGGGGCACCTGGGGGGCTCAGTGGGTTAAAGCCTCTGCCTTCAGCTCAGGTCATGAGCTCAGAGTCCTGAGATCCAGCCCTGCATCGGGCTCCCCACTCAGCAGGGAGCCTGCTTCCTCCTCTCTCTCTCTGCCTGCCTCTCTGCCTACTTGTGATCTCTCTCTTTCTGTCAAATAAATAAATAAAATCTAAAAAAAAAAAAAAGAAGGGCGCCTGGGTGGCTCAGTGGGTTAAAGCCTCTGCTTTTGGCTCAGGTCATGATCTCAGTGTCCTGGGATCGAGGCCCGCATCGGGCTCCCTGCTCAGCGGGGAGCCNCCCCCCCTCTCTCTCTGCCTGCCTCTCTGCCTCCTTGAGATCTCTCTCCCTCTGTGAAATAAATAAATAAAATCTTAAAAAAAAAAAAAAAAGATATTTAAAAAAAATAAATAAATAAAAAAAATAAAAATAAAAAAAAAAAAGAATTTGGGGGTGGGGTTGTGGACAAAACTTCAGTCCATAACAGTTTCCTTTTTTTATAAAATGAGGACCTATCTTTCAGGATTCTTTTCAGCAATAATGAGATAATCTGTATAAAGCAATAATAAAGCATCTGACATATTTTCAGTACTCAGTGGATGATAACTACTGTGATTGTGAAAAAAATGTGTAAATCTGTGCTTATATGGAGAAAATGTTTTTAGACCATTGATGTCATGATTGTAAGTGCAAGATTTTTCCCTGTAATTTAAATTGTACTAAGATGTATTAGGAATTTATAAAAATATCATAGAAAATGCTATTCAGGTTACAATGCATGTCTATTTTTAACAAGTTAAATTTGATAAAAATGGCAAGTCTCTACTTTTATTTACACAACTTTTCACTCAAATGAAGAGGAACAATAGCTCTCAATGCTCTAGAGCTCTTTTTTTTTTTTTTTTAAAGATTTTATTTATTCATTTGACACAGAGAGATTACAAGTAGGCAGAGAGGCAGGCAGAGAGAGAGGAGAGAGGAGGAAGCAGGCTCCCTGCCGAGCAGAGAGCCCGATGTGGGCCTCGATCCCAGGACCCTGGGATCATGACCTGAGCCGAAGGCAGCGGCTTTAACCCACTGAGCCACCCAGGCGCCCTCTAGAGCTCTTAAATTAAGAAGCCCAATGAGGAGAGCAGAGTACACAGAATGTATAGAATGGGAGTGGTGGCAACTGGTACAGCCTCCAATTCCCCTCAAGTTTACAATTCCAGAGAAGAAATGAGAATTTGTTCCATTGCATTTTAAGCTGTGGTCATAGAACAGTTGTTTTAGGTTTTTTTTTTTTCCTCCCAGTGAGAAATTTAAGAAGTCTGAAATTCAAATATATTTGTGAAATACAAATAGTTTTATTTATTGATGGCCATTAATGATCTGTAATCATCACAGCTGATTAAGTAAATAAGCAAATCACTTATTAGAAGAGTTTATAGAATTGACTTCACAAATTTTCTAATTGTTTTCCCTTCATATGGATTTAGCAATATCTGATCTTGAGTTAAGGAACCAATCTTCAAAAGAATACAATTTGAAGGAGCAGAAGAGTATTTTATAATTATAAAATATCATGATACTCTTTAAAATTCTATATGTTACTCATAATTTCTAAGCTCAATGATCTGTACTGTTATATTAATTAACTCTCAAAATTCTAATAGCTGAGCAGATCACTTGATTTCACTTGCCTACACTACTTTATGTTAATTAATGAAAACCATAAATTCGGAGCCCTTGCAAATTGTGTTGCTTCATTGCATTTAGTCCTCTTGTAATTCCTACTCTTAATTAAATAATGAGCCTCCAGAGCACTTTCCTAGCTGTGAGTTATACTATGTTGTAGATATAGCTGGGATTCCCACCAGCCAGTCAGGCCAACCAGTGTGTGTCTTTTCTAACAGGTAGAAGATTTTATTATTCAGCCTTGGTGCCTGATGTGGTGAAGGACATGTTATAAGGAAACCTACCTGTGTTTTGACTGGGTTGCCTGGGTTGGATTTTCATTTTCTCTTTCCTATTGAGCCCACTTGGACTGGCTAGGGTGAATTCTCTCCTTATGGTTTGTGCAAGCCACACATAGAAAAATAGAGCTATCAGGGATAGTGTATGCTTTTCCTTCTTTGAAGGAACCTCTCTTTGTCATTCATTCAGAAGTCAATACATGGGGATTGAATATCTAGCGAGTACTCATGGGGATACATCAGTGAACAGGATTGTTTCTGTGAGAAAGCAGTTGAATCTCCGTTTACATCAGTTTCTGAATCCTAAACCATTTCAATGGACAGAACCTATCTCATATTTTGAGAGTCTCCTTCTACAAAGGAACTTTAAAAACATTATGTGTAAGAGGTTGTCATAGTAAAAATGCATGATAATTAAATAATAATTTAACCAGAAAGGTCTTAATAAGGTAGGCTTGGTTTTTACCTATACTTATGGCATTCATCCACTTTCTTCCTCATTTCCTAAGTACATTTCCTGACTGATTTATCATATTTTACTTCTTGCTTGCAGGATCTTTAATTTTTTTTGTGGGGTTAAGTTTAGCACAGAGTGAGATAGGACATGTTTTGTTTTTTATGCCATAAGTTACTCAGTTTTATCAGTAAGAAGTAAACATTAGTTACAGTTTATTTTTAATAAGTGACCAAATCATTCTCCCATGCAAGTTTTACTACAGAAGAAAAGCATGTGTTCTACCAGTGGCAAAATAACTCAAAGACCAGGGTAACTCAGAATAGCTGATAGGAGATACTAAATGGCTACTTGGAAGTAAGAAATAGTTAATTTGACTGACAAATAGTTAATTTGACAGAGCTAATTCTTGATTATTCATGAATCATATTTCATATAGGTAGATTATCCAATATTTCTCTTTCTTCTTGATCCCTGCCTTTAGCCATTTAATTTATTTCTGGCAAAGAAAGTGAAATAGTCAGTTTTATAACTCACCCAAATTTAAGAAAATATATTGATTATTCATATTCAAAATTATATGTAACAAAATATTGATTAAAAGGGATTCAAATGATATGTAATAAACTTTGGTTATTACACTGTTTAATTGTCTCTAATGCAGTGCTACTGAAAATGTGGTTCACAATCTGTTACAGCATGCATTAAAAGAATTTTAGAGAAACATTTAGAAGTACTAATAGCAGTTTGCCTTTTCTTACACACCCACATGCATGATTAGTGGACTCTCACTGAACAGAGTAGAGCTATAAAACAATTAAGAGTAAATGAAGAAACAAGCAAACATTAGTCCATCACCACAGATTAGCTTAAGAAACACTGTTTATAAGATGTCCTTGATTGCAAAATGCTTTATCAATTTTAAGATGAATCTCAACCTTTGCTAAAATGTGAAGGAATTGTTATATTAGAATGGTTGATATGGTAGTTTTTCTTTATTAATTTATTCCTTTATTTTCCCATAAGGAATTTTTTATGGAATATTCTGAGGGTGATTATTTCATATTTTTTCACAGTACTTTCAACAGCTGTGTGATGTAGTAGAAAGTGAGTTGGCTTTGATGGCAGACCCTGCCATTTACTGGGTTTATGACTCTGGACAAGGCTCATGTTCCTTAGTGGTAAAAAGAATTAAAAAAATGTATCTCAGGATTGTTCAAACTGCTTTCTTATCTCAACTTGACTAATGGAAGAGGGCACTTGAAGCATGTTTCTTTTTATTTATAATAAAAAATAAACCAAATATGTACACATACTCACACAAATACTGTTTGATGCCTTAATAGAATATAAATTGATAGTTTCAGAATGGAGCTATGACATTTTAAATATTTATTCTAGAAAAATTAGACTGAAATTATATGAATACTAGGGTCAAATTTTTAAAATGAGGTCAAAAATTACCTCTCACAATTTTGACTCTTCTGACTCCCATTATGAGTAAGAGCTCTTTGAATAAATATTGGAAATAAATTAAGTTGCAGTATTCTTTTAATTTTAATTAGTTTTTAAATTATTCATATGTCAAACCAAAATATTTGATATATATCTTCTACAGAAATAAAATTTTGTAGCTCAGTACTCCAAATTATTTGGAGTAATTACCTAATCCTGATTTCTTACTAATTTTTACTAAGTCTGTTTGAATCTTATTTTTAAAATTTTAATACTGATTATTCACTAATGATTTCTTTTGAGCATGTAATATTTTCTTTAAGAAAATAAAACTCTAACAGATAATGCTAACTAAATAACCTTGACCACCATACTTAAATAAACAAATTTGTGTTTAGATAGCTTTTATTTTGAGCTGATTTTATCAGCAGAATTGTATGCTAACATTTGAATTAATTAAATATACTAGACTCATATTATACTTATGCTTGATATGTATTAAAATTTTGATATCTCAAATTGTAATATTTGAATCATAGTGCTAAGACTGTTAGGAAACTTGAACTTATATTCAGAAATGCAACAAACTTTCTTTATTTTTTTATTTACCTTTATCTTTATTCAAGTAATTATATCAACTATCACATATTTTGGTACACTTTTGGTATACAAAGTATTTTGCACATATATTAACTATTTTTATAATTATGGAAAGATATATATTAATTTTTAAAAAGTAAAATAAATAAAATTGATATTATTTTATTATTACTATTATTATTATTTGTTGCATGTGACTTATTTTTTATTTTTCCAGGTTAATTCAGAAAATTATTATTTTTTAATTCAACTGTTATCTAACTACCCACTGGTAGCTACCATTAACACTATGGTGTGTTTTCTTTTAGGATTTTAAAAATATGTGTTTTTTTCTAAATTAGATAATTTTGTGTCCTTTGAACATAATATGTAACATTTATTTAATTTAAGTCTCTTAATAAACATAATCCATCATAAGAATTGTTAGCATTTAGTACACTATTCACCTTTTATTGAATATTTAGGTTTGTTTCCATTTTTAAGAACTGTTGATAAGTTGTATGTGTATCTTCACATGGTCTCTTTTGATCACCGCAGTGACTCTGTGGGGTAGGCAGGGACTGGCTTATAATTTTTTTTACTGCTAGCAAAGAATTGAGAGGTCAAGACACTGACTTAATGCCACAAAATCAGGAATCTAGGTGTCTGTAGATAAGCCCAGACGTTTGGTATTTAATTAATTGCTTATTTCCTTAAAGTGCTGTCAACATTCGAGGTAAGGGTGGTGCTCATAAAATATGTACAGCTGCTGTATAGCTGCTGCCTCTGCACGGAGTTGGTGGCACTGTCATGGGTTATGTTGCATTGTTTACATGAGATCTCAGTGCTGGTGGAGATGATGACCTATTGAGGGATGAGACTGAATATAACATGAAATTAGTCAATGTATAGAACGAATCTTTGTCAGAATAATGATGTTCTTGTGCAATCAGTGAAAATGGAAGGGGATTCTATTTAACCCAATCAGATAAGCTGAAATCATGATTGCTAATCAAGGGGTGAACAGATGTGTGGGTAATGCTGACCTCATATATGATTAACTGGACATAGAAAATATATCACTCAAAAAATGATATGTGTACAAATTAAAGAATTGGCATTCCAGATACATATTTTAAATTAAACTACAAAGCTATAAATTAGAATATGTATATTTTAGAGAAACTGAACATACTCTACTGCTTACTTAGGTCAGCATTGTTATTTTCCCTCATACCCATAGTGAGTAGCTGTTTCTCACTATGCCATTTCCCCATTATGGTATGGATTTAATCCTATCTTCTATTTTAGGGGCTGCTCTTTAATTGAATCATGGGAGTTATTTAGGTTTCACATGAGCAAAGTTGGCACACATCACAGGCAGTGGACAAGCAGTCAGGGCTATAAAGAGCATACACTTAGCCCTGAGCAAAACGGTTAACTGGCTCATTGGGACCTTCTACTTCCCAAAATGCTGAGGGTAGCTGAGAACACAGACATACAGAGAGGAGTGATTTATAGTACTTATAAGTGGGAAGTGCTGATGTGTTACTGGGTCCTACTCTCTCTGCCAAACAAGAGAGCCACACCAGAATAATCTACACACTCATCTCCCTGTGCCCATCTTGGCTTGGTGCTTGTGACCAGGAGATCTCTCTTTGCTTTTTCTTTTTTCTTTTTCTTTTTTTTTTTTTTTTGCCTTCTGAAATAAGAATTCTGACTTGATTTTTCTACCCCTAATTTTCCAAACAATAGTGCTGTTCTTTAAAGGTATTTCAAGACAGATTTCATGCTTTCTGCCTGGGCAAGTCACAGGTGATTTGAAGTGATACACATTTCGTTCTTTTGTGAGTTGCTAACAAAATACAATACGTTTAAAATTTCCTGAGCCTCAATTTCTTCTTTGCAAAATGGGAAAAATAAACCTACCTAGAAGGGTTGTGAGAAGTAAATATGATCATATGTATAAAGTATAGTGAATACTCAATACTCGATATTGTTGTTTATATAAGAAGCAATCAAAATCATAACAGAAAGAACATAGTCTTAGGTATTCAGGTACAATCATTTGAAAGTTTTATCTTTGCCACTTAATAGCTGTATAATTCACTAAGCTCAAATGTTATATTATTGAAATTTCTCTTGAGTTCTTTAGATAGCAGAGAAACTGGATACAAGTATTTTGGGGAATGCTTACAGTGTCAGAACTCTTTGGGAACTCTTTAAGAGCAACTCAATAATTTTATAGTAGTTGTTAATTTTTGGAAAGTACATGGTTGAATTTGGTCATCAATATTTTGTGATGAAGGTGTATGTATCACGAATGGTTGACATTCACTGTTGCAATAATAATTTAAGCTCATATAATGAATCAGTTCAAATCACTGAGCATATTTACCAAGCTGTACACATAATTAACATTTTAATTCCCCTGAATATCTTATCTCATTATCCACACTGCTTAGGAAAATATATTAAAAAGACTCTGGCAACCAGCGAGCTTAGGCTCTCTCAGACCACAAGGACACTGAGTTTCTATTAGTGACCACGTGAGTTTGAGTTAACTTTTGAAATGAAGTTAGAAGATATTGTACATGTTTTTATGATTACACTCACTACAGAGAGCTTTGAAAGAATGGGGGTTGGAATTTGAACAGAGTGGGTAAGATTCGGAAATGGGTTCTTTTGTTTAGAAAGGTTAATTTGTTCTAGTGTAAACTAAACATTTTCCAAGCTAACAAACTGGTAATTTTACCAATGTCCTCTCCACTTGTGCTCACCACTTTCACACCCTCTACTCAAGCTACTCTTAGTTTTGTTTTTTTTTTTTTTTTTTTATTCATTTGACACAGAGAGAGAGATTACAAGTAGGCAGAGAGGCAGGCAGAGAGAGAGGAGAGAGGAGGAAGCAGGCTCCCTGCTGAGCAGAGAGCCCGATGTGGGCCTCGATCCCAGGACCCTGGGATCATGACCTGAGCTGAAGTCAGCGGCTTTAACCCACTGAGCCACCCAGGCGCCCGCTACTCTTAGTTTTAAATAGTTGAACTGCTGTCCAGATTCTAAGCTTTGATTTGTTTTACTTGGTATTTCTTATTTGCTTTCTATATTACTTTTTTTTTCTGAGAACTTACTTTCAAAAGAAAAAAGTAAATGTTCAGCAATAGGACCAATTGTCAAATAAGCAAATATTCAAGTTTTGGGGTAAAATGACAGTTTCTGAATTCCCATTAAAAGAGGGACACAGAGGGCACAGAGGGAAAAAAGGCCAACTCATAATATTGAAAGCCAAGATTCACGATCACTCTATTGTCAGGATATGGGGACAATTTGTGATAATTGGTAAAGGGAAAAAACAAACGTGAAAAATTGGTAAAGTGAAAAAATAAATAAAAAATTAATTTGGGTAACAATTTCAATTCATGAAATTGTTGAAAGATTTTGAATTGAAAAGATAAATTAAAAATTGGTCTGAAAAATTTAATCTCTTTAAGAAGTACTTCTGCCAATTGAGGTGCAATAAAATTGAGACATTAAAAATGAGGAAATCTTTGTTAAAATATGGAAATAAATTTGAATTAAGGTTTAATTAAACGAAGACTTAAATCATAATAATAATGGTTGTTTTAAATGTGATAATAAAATTCAACAGAAAAGTTTAAAAAGTCTTAAAGTACTATGGAAATAGAAATATAATGATTTATTTGAAAATAGATTAAACTCATAGATTATATTAACTAAGATCTGAAAATATAGAGGTCGAATTATCCTTAATTCCTTACCTTGTGTGGTGGGGTGTCAACAGTTATGTTCTGTCTTGGTTTTTGCTAATTTGGGATCTATAGTTTAAATATTTAAAGGTAACTACTAGGGGGGTTAAACTATTCTGTAGCTACTGAAGAATGTAAATTATTAGAGAATATAAAAAAAACTAAGCATTTTAAAACAGCATAAAACTATATAATGGAAGACCAAATATAATAGCTCTGACAATAGAAATAAATATGTTAAATTCCTCAGTTAATATATAATGTTTTCCCATTTGGTTAAAAACTGAAGTGTGACTGTCTTCTATTTAACCAAAGACAGAGAATTTTTATTTTTTTATTTTTTTTTATTTTATTTTTTTTTTTTTTTTAAGATTTTATTTATTTATTTGACACACAGAGAGAGATTACAAGTAGGCAGAGAGGCAGGCAGAGAGACAGGGAGAGAAGGAAGCAGGCTCCCTGCTGAGCAGAGAGCCCGATGCGGGCCTCGATCCCAGGACGCTGAGATCATGACCTGAGCCGAAAGCAGAGGCTTTAACCCACTGAGCCACCCAGGCGCCCAAGACAGAGAATTTTTAAAAGAATCTATGGTTAGCGTAATATCCAATCAAATACAAACAGAAAGAGAACAGCGATAGCTAAATTAATTTCAGACAGATTTATTTTACAGAAAGAATTTCCTTTTCTTTGATGTAAGGAAAAATTACAATATTGATAAAAGAATAATAGAAAAATAAATGAGGTAATCATTGTTAGATATACAAGCAACACTGACAAAAATTAATGACAAAATTTAAATCAATATTTTTATAATTGAATATTCCATTCAGCCAATAAACAATTAAATAAAATAAAATAAGCACACTAGAATAAATCAGGTTACCCAATATCCATGAAGTTGAACTTTGTACCTTTCAAAGATTGTATTTTCTTTAAGAATTCAGAAACACTGATTTATAAATTTACAAATGTACAGGGTACATTCTTTGATAACATAAATATTAATTGAATGAATGTTAAGGATGACAAGTGGACTAGAGAAAAAATAATTCTCTAATACTAAAAAGCTACACTTTAAATAATAAAATGGGAGTCAGAAGTAGTTTAACATAAGCTGTGTAGCTAAAACAGAATGTAAGAAAAAACTCCTCTTAGCATTAAGTCCTTTTATGATTAAAAAGGAACTATTAATACAAATTTATTAAGGATATAAATCACAAATTTAGAAAAAAAACAAATAGAAGCCTAAAGAAATTAGATGAAAATAATAAAACTAAAGGCAGACTTCATTAAGTTATTTAAAAAGTACATTGAAAAATGTAAAGTTACATTCAAGAATTTGTTCTATTAAAAGTATAATTAATAAAAGAGATAAAACCATGTTGCAAATTATGAAAGGATACAGATACTATAAATGATGTATTAAATTTTTTTAGTAATAGCATATTAGACTCCAAGCTCTTATACTTGAAAATATAAATGAAATATTTCTGAAAATACATCATTACCAAAATTAACTCCAGCAGAAATCAAAGATTAGATAGACCAGTAATCATAGCAAAATAGTAAATAAAATTCAGATAATTCCCTCTGTAAAACTCTAAAGCCAGATGAGTACTGGAGACATACTTGTACATTCCGTAACAGAGCATGGGGAATTTAGAATACTGAACATCTCATTTTAGGAAACAAGCATTAATTTTGATTACTGAATATGATAAGTTTACTACAAAAAGTATGCATCTGACTCATAAATGAAAATATAGTAGATATGGTGGTAGTTATATTATTAATTTTATCCTTGAACTATCTCCATTCCATCTCTTTCTTCATTAATAGAATTCTTACTTTCTTTGTGCCATAATCTTCTGAGCCCATGGTGATTAATCATGATTGGCCTAACTCTAAGAATGACAATTATGTTTCTTTTTCCCAGTAGTTCACTTTCCAAGCCTTCCTTACAGGATGTGGCCAGCTGATGGACACAGGTCTGGTCAATGGAATTTAAGGGAAACTCTGCTGAAGAACATCTGGAAAAAGCTGAATTGGTGTCCTAATATAAAGATCAGATACAAGAGGAAGGCTTGTTGGTGTTGTCTAGAGTAGCAGCAACCATTTTGCAAACATGAGGTGTCAAGTGTGAAAAACAAAGCCTTTGGCTATTGTTAAAGATGGTGGAGAGAGAGATAAAAAGAGGACCATGACAGAATTGCCTTGCTGACCTAGTCCTGAAATCACCTCTTGGGTTTTTCCTGGTAGCTGAGATAAAACACCACACAGACACACAGATGCATAGACACACACACATATATTCAGGGCATGCCACTGCTGCTGTTGCAGGTTTTTTGTTTTTACAGCTGGAAACATTCATCTGGTATAAAGGCAAAAATCCAAACTAAAATACTGGCAAAGAAAGAAAAAATCAACTCATCCAAAGAATCATTCACCATATTTTGATAAAGTTATTTTAAACTGAAAAGTTATTTTAAGAAGTAAAGGTGGACTAACATTAGGAACTTTATTAATGTAATAGCACACCACTATGTCTCATGATGCTACAAAAGTTAATACCCTATTACTAACTTTTTAAAATGTGAGTAAATTTAGAATAGGTGGGTTAAATTTTAAGAATAAACTCTAGTGACTTTTTTTCCATTGGATATAGTTGAGGCAAGCTGAAGTTGCTCATTATTATTTTAATTTAAATGTTGTTCTGGAAGTTCTAGTCAATGAAATATGACCAGAAATAAAAACAGAATTATAAATTTTGAAAAGGAAATTAATACTGTTACTTGAAAGCAATATAATTATATGCCTATAAATCCCAAGGGGATACACCAAATTGATAAGAATTCTCATTAAAGTGTCACTAGATCAAATAGGTATTGTCTGATCTAGCAGAATTAACAGAGTATAAATACTCCCCATAGAACACAGTGATGATAGCATTGATGTCTAAAATTAAGGAAATTTGTCAAGAAGTAAAAACTATAATAGATATATAGTTATATCCAGGGAAGACAGACATTGGCCCTGAGGTAAAATAATTTCAGTCACTACAAAGGTCTGTTGTGCTTATGTTTTAAGTTTATTTTATCATCTTCCACCAAGACATAGGTTGAAATATCCTTAAAAACATTTATCATCTTTTATTCTAATTTCATTTCTGCCTAATGAAATTCTGATAAATTATTTGGCTTCTAGATAACTTGATCCTATGTGTGTGTATGGGTGTGTGTGTCCTATGAATAGAGCCTTTAAGTACTATCGTAACTAATAAAGGTCTACTTCCATAAATGCACAGATAAATTAGAACTCTGATTAACCACAAAAGAATAGGAAAGACATAAATCATTCAACAAATGATGTTACAAAAATTGGTTATATGAAGATAAGTCAAGTGATTACATATTTGCATAAAATATATCAAAGTGAATATCACGTGGATTAAACAGAAAACTTTATTTAAATTCAATTGATTAACATATAGGGTATTATTAGTTTCAGAGGTAGGGTTCAGTGATTCATTAGTCTTATGTAAGAACCAGTGCTCATTACATAACATGCCCTCCTTAATGTCCATTACCCAGTTACTCCAGCCCCCTACCTACCTCTGCTCTAGCAACCCTCAGTTTGTATCCTATGATTAAGAAGAGTCTCTCGTGGTTTTTCTCCCTCTCTGATTTCAACTTGTTTTATTTTCCCTCCCTTCCCTTATGATCTTTTCTTTTGTTTCTTAAGTTCCACATATGAATGAAATCATATAATTGCCTTTCTCTGATTGACTTATTTTGTTTAGCATAATACCCTCTAGTTCCATCCATGTTGTTGCAAATGGCAAGATTTCAGGGTTTTTTTGATGGCTAAATAATATTCCATTGGATATATATATCTCACATCTTCTTTATCCATTCATCTGTTGGTGAACATCTAGGCTCTTTCCATCATTTGGCTATTGTGGACACTGCTGCTATAAACACCGGGGTACAGGTGCCCCTTCAGATCACTACATTTGTATTTTGGGGTAAATACCTAGTAGTGCAAATGCTGGGTCATAGGGTAGCTCTATATTCAAATGTTTGAGGAACCTCCATATTGTTTTCCAGAGTGGCTGCACCAGCTTGCATTCCCACCAATAGTATAAGAGGATTCCCCCTTCTCGGCCTCCTTGCCAACATCTGTCCTTGTCTGATTTGTTCATTTTAGTCATTCTGACTGGTGGGATGTGGTGGTATCTCATTGCGGTTTTGATTTGTTTGTTTGGTTTGGGTTTTTTTTTTTTTTTAGGATTTTATTTATTTATTGGAGAGAGAGAGCACAAGCAGGTGGAGTGGTAGGCAGAGGGAGGGATAGAAGCAGGCATCCCGCTGAGGAGAGAGCCCGGGATCATGACCTGAGCCAAAAGCAGACACTTAACTGACTGAGCCAAGATGGCACCCCTGTGGTTATGATTTGTACTTCCCCAATGCTGAATGATGTTGAGAATTTTTTCACCTGTCTGTTGGACATTTGTATGTCTTCTTTGGAGAAATGTCTGTTCATGTCTTCTGCCCATTTCTTGATTGGCTTATTTGTTTTTTGGGTGTTGAGTTTGATAAGTTCTTTATAAACTTTGGATACTAGCCCTTTATCTAATAAGGTATTACAAATATCTTCTCCCATTCTGTCAGTTATCTTTTGGTTGTGTTGACTGTTTCCTTTGTTGTGCAAAACCTTTTTATCATGACGAATTCCCAATAGTTCATTTTGCCTTTGTTTCCCTTGCTTTTGGAGGTAAATCTAGCAAGAAGTTGTTGTGGCCGAAGACAAGGAATTGCTGCGTGTGTTCTCCTCTAGGATTTTGTTGGATTCCTGTCTCACATTTGGGTCCTTCATTTTTTTTGAGTCTACTTTTTGTGCATGGAAAGGAAATGGTCCAATTTCGTTCTTCTGCATGTGGCTGTCCTATTTTTCCAACACTATTTGTTGAAGGGACTGTCTTTTTTCCATTGGACAGTCTTTCCTGCTTTGTCAAAGATTAGTTGACCATAGAATTGAGGGTCCATTTCTGGGTTCTCTATCCTATTCCATTAATCTGTGTGTCTGTTTCATGCTAGTACCATACTGTCTCGATGATTACAACTTTGTAATATAGCTTGAAGTCCGAAATTGTGATGCCACCAACTTTGGTTTTCTTTTTCAACATTCCTTTGGCTATTCGGGGTCTTTTCTGATTCCGTATGAATTTTAGGATTATTTGTTCCAGCTCTATGAAAAAAGTTGGTGGTATTTTGATAGGGATTGTATTGAATATATAGATTGCTCTAGGTAGTATAGACATTTTAGCAATATTGATTCTTCCAATCCATAAGCATGGGATGTTTTTCCATTTCTTTGTGTATTCCTCGATTTCCTTCATGAGTGTTTTATAGTTTTCTGAGTACAGATCCTTCACTTCAGGTTAGGTTTATTCCTAGGATCTTATGAGTTTTGGTGCCATTGTAGATGGGATTGAATCCTTAATTCCTCTTTCTTCTGTCTCATTGTTAGTGTATAGAAATGCAACTGATTCTTGTACATTGATGTTATATCCTGCCACTTTACTGAATTCCTGTATGAGTTCTAGCAGTTTTGGGGTGGAGTCTTTTGGGTTTTCCACATAAAGTATCATGTCATCTGTGAAGAGTGAGAGTTTGGCTTCTTCTTTGCTGATTTGGATGCTTTTTATTTCTTTTTGTTGTCCGATTGCTGAGGCTAGTACTTCTAGTATGATGTTAAACAACAGTGGTGATAGTGGACATCCCTGCCATAATCTTAACCTTAGGGGAAAAGTTCTCAGTTTTTCCTATTGAGAATGAATGATATTCACTGTGGGCTTTTCATAAATGGCTTTTATGATATTGAGGTATGTTCCCTCTATTCCTACACTGTGAAGAATTCTAATGAAGAAAGCATGCCGTACTTTGTCAAATGCTTTTTCTGCATCTATTGAGAAGATCATATGGTTCTTGTTCTTTCTTTTATCAATGTAATGTATCACATTGATTGATTTGTGGATGTTGAACCAATCTTGCAGCCCAGGAATAAATGTCACTTGGTTGTGGTGACTAATCCTTTTAGGTACTATTGAATCCTATTGACTAGTATGGTGAGATTGGTGAGAATTTTTGCATCCACCTTCATGAAGGATAATAGTCTGTAATTTTCCCTTTTGGTGGGGTCTTTGTCTGGTTTTGGGATCAAGGCAATAATGCTGGCTTTATAGAGTGTGGAAGTTTTCCTTCCATTTTTATTTTCTGAAACAGCTTCAGAATAATAGATATTAATTCTTCTTTAAAAGTTTGGTAGAATTCCCCTTGAAAGCCATCTGGTGCTGGACTCTTGTTGGTTGGGAGATTTTTTGATTACTGATTCAATTTTCTTGCTGGTTATGGGTCTTTTCGGGTTTTCTATTTCTTCCTGGTTCAGTTTTGGTAGTTTATACATTTCTAGGAATGCATCCATTTCTTCTAAATTGCCTAATTTGTTGGCATATAGTTGCTCATATCATTTCTTATAATTGTTTGTACTCCTTCAGTGTTTGTTGTGATCTCTTCTCTTTCATTCATGATTTTATTTATTGGGGTTCTTTTTCTTTTCTTTTTGATAAGTCTGGCCAGAGGTTTATCAATCGTATTAATTCTTTCAGTAAGCCAGCTCCTAGTTTTGTTGATTTGTTGTACTGTTCTTTTGGTTTCTATTTCATTGGTTTCTCCTTTGATCTTTATTAATTCTCTTCTCTTCCTGGGTTTAAGCTTTATTTGCTGTTCTTTCTCCAGCATCTTTAGGTGTAGGGTTAGGTTGTATATTTGAGACCTTTCTTCTTTCTTGAGAAAGGTTTGTATTGCTATATACTTTACTCTTAGGACCACCTTTGCTGCATCCCAAAGGTTTTGAAAAGTTGTGTTTTGGGTGCCTGGGTGGCTCAGTGGGTTAAAGCCTCTGCCTTCAGCTCAGGTCATGATCTCAGGGTCCTGGGATCGAGGCCCGCATCGGGCTCTCTGCTCGGCAGGGAGCCTGCTTCCTCCTCTCTCTCTGCCTGCCTCTCTGCCTACTTGTAATCTCTCTCTGTCAAATAAATAAATAAAATCTTAAAAAAAAAAAGAAAAGTTGTGTTTTCATTCATTTGTTTCCATGAATTTTTTAAATTCTTCTTTAATTTCTTGGTTGACCTATTCATTCTTTAGTAGGATACTCTTTAACTTCTGTGTATTTGAATTCCTTCCAAATTTCTTCTTGTGATTGAGTTCCAGTTCAAAGCATTATGTTCTGAAAATATCCAGGGAATGATCCCAATCTTTTGGTACCACTGAGACCTATTTTGTGACCCAGTATGTGATCTATTCTGGAGAATGTTCCCTGTGCACTTAAGAAGAATGTAAATTCTGTTGCTTTAGGATGGAATGCACGAATATTTCTGTGAATACTATCTGGTGCAGTGTTTCATTTATAAAGACCTTTCCTTGCTGATTTTCTGCTTAGATGATCTGTCCATTGCAGTGAGTGAGGTGTTAATATTCCCTACTATTATTGTATTATTATCAATGTGTTTCTTTAATTTTGTTAGTAATCAGTTTACAAATTGGCTGTTCCCATGTTAGGGGCATAAATATTTATAATTGTTAGATTTTCTTGTTGGATAGACCCATTAATTATGATATAGTGTCCTTCCTCTTCTATTATTACAGTCTTTGGTTTAATATCTAATTTGTCTGATATAAGGATTGCTATCCCAGCTTTTTTTTTTTTTTTGATGTCCATTAGCATGATAAATTGTTTTCCACCCCCTTGCTTTCAATCCAGAGGTGTCTTTGGGTCTAAAATGAGTCTCTTGCAGAGATGGGTCTTGCATATTGATGGGTCTTGATTTTTTATCCAATCTGATACCCTGTGCCTTTTGATTGGGGCACTTAGCCCATTTACATTCAGAATAACTACTGAAAGATATGAATTTAGTGCCATTGTATCACCTATAAGGTCATGTTTTTGTTTATTGTTTTTGTTCCTTTCTGGTCCATGTTACTTTTGGGCTCTTTCTTTGCTTACAGGATCCCCTTTAATATTTCTTTTCTTTTCTTTTTTAAAAGATTTTATTTATTTATTTGACAGAGAGAGAGAGCGCCAGCGAGAGAGGGAGCACAAGCAGGGGGAGTGGGAGAGGAAGATACAGGGAGAGGACTCTGGGATCATGACCTGAGCCGAAGGCAGATGCTTAACAACTGAGCCACCCAGGTGCCCTCCCTTTAATGTTTCTTGTAGGGCTGGTTTAGTGAACACAATTTTTCTTTTAGTTTGTTTGTCCTGGAAGCTTTTTTTTTTTTTTTTTTTTTNGTTTGATGGATAAAATTTTCTTGGCTGCGTATTTTTCTCACTTAGCACCCTGAGTATGTCATCCCAATCCTTTCTGGCCCACCAGGTCTCTTTGGAAAGGTCTACTGCTTGTAGTTTATGGACCTCTTGCCCCAAGCTGCTTTCAGGATTTTCTCTTTGTCTCTGAGATTTGCAAACTTCATTATTATATGATGAGGTATGGACATATTTTTATTGATTTTGGGGTTTGTTCTCTGTGCCTCCTGGACTTGCCTATTTCCTACTCCAGACCAGGGAAGTTCTCCACTATAATTTGCTCCAACATACCTTCTGCCACTCTCTCTTTCCTCTTCTGGAATCCCAATTATTCAAATATTTTTTCCCTTTATGGTATCACTTATCTCTCAAATTCTCCCCTCATCATTCAGTAGTAGTTTATCTCTCTTTTTCTCAGCTCATTTATTCACCATCATTTTGTCTTCTATATCACCAATTCTCTCTTCTGCCTCACTTATTCTAGCAGTTAGAGCCTCCATTTTTTATTGCATCTCACTAATAGCCTTTTTTATTTTGACTTGATTAGATTTTATTTCTTTTATTTAGAAATAAATAAAAAATAAATCCAGAAAGGGAATCTCTAATGTCTTCTATGCTTTTTTCAAACCCAGCTAGTATCTTTATAATCATTATTCTGAACTCTAGTTCTGACATCTTACTTCTATTCATGATTAGGTCCTTGGTGGTCAGTACTGCCCCTTGTTCTGTTTTTTGAGGTGAGTTTTTCCATTTTGTTATTCTGTCCAGAGAAGAATAGATGAATCAGAGAATAAAATAATGAAATAGCAACAACGACCCCTGAAAAATATACACTAAACAAATCAGAAGAGACCCATAGCCGGAAAAAAAAATTAAAAAAAAAAAAAGAGAGAGAACATAATCAGGTGAACAGAACAGAGAAAAACACTGGATCCTGTGTGTATTTTGGTCTGTTTGTTAGAAGGAACTACATCCCAAAATTGTTAAGAAAGAAAAACTTATATATGTATCAAAAAATAAAACTAAATACAATGAAAAGATAGAATGTAACTGTAAAAATGAAAATTAAGAAAGTTAATAAAATAAGAAATTGGTTGAAAAAGAAAAAAAATTAATATTGAAAGACTAAAGAATCATGAGAGAAAACCATGAATTCTATATACTATTTTACCCTAGACCTGGAGTTTTACATTTCTGTGTGATTGGTAAACTTGGTCTTAGATGGATGTTCTTGCTGATTTTCTGGGAGAGGGGCCTGTTGTACTGATTCTCAGGTGTCTGTGTCTCCAGGAGAATTGCACTGCCCTTACCAGGGGACCAGGCTAAGTAATCTGCTCCCAATTGCTCTATGTGGCTTTTGTTCCCTGAAGGCCTTGTCAGCGACTTTAGAGGATGAGAATGAAAATGGTGGCCTCCCAATCTCCAGCCCCAAAACTGAGAGCTGGGGGCCCTCTTCAATGCATCCTCAGGTTAAAGCAGTCACTCACTCCTGTCTCTCTGGTCTCTATCTGCACTCTGTCCTCACCAAGTCTCTGATCAAACATTTCTATCCAAACGTGACCCTGCTTAGTTTCTTCACATTGTACTGACTCCTGTGGGTCACACCTGCACTGCTCCTCCACAGGGAGGGAGGGGGTTCTTGCTGCAGTTTGGCTGTTTGCTCACACCTACTCAGAGAGTGGGCACCCACTGTGCTGTGGTTCATGGTTTATGGCATCCCTGAGCTGAGAGGTCACTCCTGGGCTCGGTGATTGCAGGCAGCTTCCCTGCTCCAATGCCTAGGAACCCTGAAACACTCAGGTACCTCTGGTCTTCCTACGACCCCAAGGATCCTAAGATAACACAGTCCTACCTGGGATTCACCCCACTTTGCCACTTGAGCACCTTTTAGGCAGGGATGTCCCTCACGGGAGCAGACTTCTAAAATTTCTGTTTTGCACTCTGCTACTATATCACCTTCTAATAGCTGGCTAACAGAGGCTCCCTCCCTGACACAGTATATCTTCCAGTATATCACCTTGGAGTCACTTTTCCACCCTCCTACCTTGCAGAAAGTGGTCACTTTTCTACTCATAGAGTTGCAGCTATTCTTTTCTTGATCTCCAGTTAAGTTCACAGGTGTTAAGAATGATTTGATAGCTGTCTAGCTGAATTCCCAGGACCAGACAAAACTAAGGTCTCCCACTCCTCTGCCATCTTGGCCCTCTAAACAGAAAACTTTAAAATAAATAGATAAATAACTAAAAAGACTTAGAAAATTAGGAAGAGCATATACATGAATATTTAACTTAATACCACAGGTTTAAGAAGAATTTCCTAATAGGAAAATTATTTCAGATGTGATGAGATCTTGGCTAGGTTAGTAGATAATACTCTTTTAAAATGTATTTGAAATTTAAATGTCTCAAGTAGACCAGTTAGACCAATTATTTTAGGAGGAGTGTCTCCTTTTAAAAAGTTAAAAAATATATATATAATTCCAAATACGGTTTCTGCTCAAGAGGGATCTCTTGGATCAGGGAAATGTAGAAAGATCTGAAGATATTTTACTATCTTTAGAATTCTTTGATAGCTACTCTTATGGCTCCTCGTCATTCTTGTTTTCTTCTAAGATTGAGCAAGTCAGGGGAAAAAAATCTCCCTTTCTATGAGTGTCCTCTCACATCTCCACAGGCTGAGACCAGATAAACTTCAGTTTTTAAACTTCTGTGCCAGGACTTGCTAGACTCCTGGATCAGGGAGAGAGGGAAAGGTGGACTTTCTGCATCTTAGGTTGGGCCAACAGAGTATTATGTGAGCTTCTCCCAGCATTTCCATATCCTCCTGTGTATTGCGTCCTTGCTGGTTATCATTGTATGCCACCTCATAGTGCTTCCTCACAATGAAAATGAAGAAAGAATGACATGAAGAAAAGGGTAAGGGAGTTGAGTATCCTGGATATAATCAGTGGTCTTGCTTGAGACCCCCCACCTGCCACCTCCACATGCTTAAGCTTTGCCTGAGAGAAAAGGATTTGTCTGGATGAAATTCTGTCCATATATAATGTCATCACTAGAGTCATGTTTTCCCTGTCCTGCTCTGTCCCTCTAGGTACCTTGCGAAGTACCTAGAACTTTGTTCCAGATGTATGAAATGGCTCAGAATCATTCTTCACCATCTAATGTATAAAATATAGATTCAGGTATAGGAAAGGTATTTTAAGGGTATCAATGTATAATGTATGAAAATTCAGGGTGTCTGAAAATTGTACACATAAAAGCAAAGGGGAAGTATACAGAAAGAAAAAACTTTTTTAATGTCAAAAAATACCCTAGAAAAAATATTATAAATGAATGAGGAAATGGAATCTACAATATAAAACACAAGCAAAAGTTTATCTTAATATGAAGATCAATAAAAATCAAATGTTTTGCTGTTGGTGGGAATGCAAACTGGTGCAGCCACTCTGGAAAACAATATGAAGTTTCCTCAAAATGGTAAAAATAGAACTACCATATAGTCCAGTAATCAAACCACAGGGTATTTACTCCCTAAATGCAAAAACACTAAATCAAAGGGATACATCTAACCTTACATTTATTACATCATTATTTATAATAAACAAGTTATGGAAGCAGGCCAAATATCTA
Organism: Ailurus styani; assembly: GCA_002007465.1. Lineage (NCBI taxonomy): Eukaryota > Metazoa > Chordata > Mammalia > Carnivora > Ailuridae > Ailurus > Ailurus styani. Next base: position 1,730,612 of record LNAC01000308.1, on the reverse strand, counting down.
TCAGTAGATGATTGGATAAAGAAGTGGTACATATATACATTGGAATATTATTCACCTATAAAAAAGAATGAAATCTTGCCTTTCCTAACAACATGGGTAGAGCTGGAGAGTATTATACTAAGTAAGTCAGTCAGAGAAAGACAAATACTGTATGATTTCACTCATATGTGGATTTTTAATATTTTTTTTAAGAGAGGGAGAGAGGAGGAAGGAAGAGTAGCAGGAGAGAGAGAGAGATTCCTAAGCAGACTCCTTGCTGAACATGGAGGCTGATGTGAGGCTCAATCTCAAAACCCTGAGATCACGACCTGAGCTGAAGTCAAAAGTCAGATGCTTAACTGACTGAGCCACTCAGGTGCCCTTCACTTATATGTGAAACTTAAGAAACAAAAGAGGGGCACCAGGATGACTGAGTTGATTGAGTGTCCAACTCTTGGTTTTGGCTCAGGTCATGATCTTGGGGTTCTGCATTTGGCTCCATGTTCGGTGAGGATTCTGTTTGAGATCTCATTCTCTCTCTCTGCCTGTCCCCCACCTCTCTCTCTCAATAAATAAATAAAATCTTAAAAAAAAAAAAAAGAAAGAAACAAGGACACCTGGGTGGCTCTGTCAGTTAGGCAGCTGCCTTAGACTCAGGTCATAATCCCAGGGTCCTGGGATTGGGGTACACATCGGGCTCCTTGCTCAGCAGGGAGCCTGCTTCTCCCTATGCCGCCACTTTCTGCTTATGATCTGTCTCTATCTCTCTCAAATAAATAAAATTTAGAAAAAATGAGCAAAGGAAAAAAGAGAGAGAGAGAGACAAACCAAGAAAGAGACTCTTAACAATAGAGAGCAGATAGCTGGTTACCAGAGAGGAGGTAGGTGGGGGGGATGGGTGAAATATGTGTTGGGGATTAAGGAGTGCACTTGTCATGATAAGCACCAGGTGATGTATGGAAGCATTGAATCACAGTATTTTATATCTGAAATGAATATAACACTGTATGTTAACTAACTGGGTTTGAAAGAAAATAAAATTAAAATAAAATAAAATAAGAAAAAAAAAGTAAGGAAAATGCTGTGGACCAATGGCATAAAGAGACATTTTACAAATAAAATTCAAAAGGCAATTTCAGATGTTTGAAACTTTTTAAATGGTGGGTGCCTGGGTGGCTCAGACTGTTAAGTGTCTGCCTTCCACTCAGATCATGATCCCAAGGTCCTGGGATCAAGCCCTGTACCTCCCTCCCTGCTCAGTGGGGAGCCTGCTTATCCTTCTTCTCCCCACTCTTGCTCTCTCTCACTATCTCTGTCACTATCTCTGTCTCTCTCAAATAAATAAAATCTTTTTTTTAAAAAGAAACTATTTAAATGAAACTAAAAATGTTTGTTTAAATAACAGTTCAGGAAAGATAGTGTAAAATGGTAAGATCTTTCCTTTATTTATTTATTTATTATTTATTTATTTATTTATTTATTTGACAGAGAGAGAGAGAGATTACAAGTAGGCAAAGAGAGGAGGAAGCAGGCTCCCCACTGAGCAGGGAGCCCAATGTGGGGCTCGATCCCAGGACCCTGAGATCATGACCTGAGCCGAAAGCAGAGGCTTTAACCCACTGAGCCACCCAGGTGCCACCGTCTTCCCTTTTTTCAAATGAAAAAACATGTGTGTATGTATGAATATCTACACACATAAATACTTCCATATGGTTAAAAAAAATCTGAGCAGTGTAGAAGGGGGAAAAGAAGATAAACTTCTCTACCTTTATCCTGACAGTCCCAATCAATATAGACAATCATCCTTATCACTACTTTTAGTTTTTTTGTAATGACTGTTAGAATCTTAAAACCCCCATATCTTTGTTTATCAGCTTTAGACAGTATTTGTCGACTTCACTTATGAAAAATGAGCTTAAAACACCTAAACTTGCTGCCAATTATTGTAAGCTCTTATATTTTCAATTCTTCTAGGTTTCTTGACTTATGACATATATTTAATATTATTTATCACAATCTAGAAAAAGACTTAGTAGTCTTCATTACCTTCCCATTCTCATCCTTTGCTTTATAAAATTTGCTACATTATTATTATATTGTCAAGTTTTATAATGTCTAAATTATCTTCAATAATTATATTTTGTGCTTTGCTTGTAGATTGATTCTAAAAACTAAAAACCAACATTATTGAGAATGTTATGATTTTGTATACATTCTGTGTGTGTGTGTGTGTGTATCTCTAAGTTTATAGTGTAATTGGACTCATAGGAAAAGTAGTTATATTCTTTGTCTCTAAAACTTTGTTGCTCAAAGGATGCTTTCGTAGGAATCAAGTTGTCACTGATTCTTTCAATTCTTTCCCATTTTCTTACCACTTTCTGTATTTTCTTCCTTTAGTTGCTCATGTTTCTTGTACCCTTGTCATCATCTTTCCTGGAATTCTTTTTGGTTTTGGTGGAAGATCTGGCATACGCGCGCACGCGCACACACACACACACACACATAAATATTTATATTTATATTTATATATATAATGTTTTCAGTGGAAAGCTTTCTGCTTGCTTAAATTTGTAAAAATAATTTTTATTTTCCCTTTATTTTCCATTTCCACTAATTTGGCAGGGTATGAAATTTTAAATTTAATATAATTTTCCTTCAAGATTTGAAAAATTTTGCTTTTCTTGTGTTCTTGTATACAGTATTGCTGAAGAGAAACTGATGATAGTGCCGAGTATGATGTCAGGTATAAAACTGATTCTTGTTGCTTTGTATATAATTGGTTTTTCTGTCTAGAAGCTCTTAGGAACTTTTCTTTCTTGGAATTCTGAAATCAACAAGGAGTTTGCAGGTGTATGTCTATGGTTTGTTTTGTTTTTTTCTTAATTTTATTAATCTTGCTCAGTCATAGTTGAGCCATTCTCATTCAAAAGCACATGTCTTGGGGCACCTGAGTAATGCTGCGGGTTAAGCATCTGACTTGGTTTTGGCTCAGGTTGTGATCTTAAGGTTGTTGGATCCAGCCTGGAGTTAGAGGCTCAGCATGGAGTCTGCTTGGATTTCTTTCTCCCTTTCCCTTTGCCCCTCCTGCTTCTGCTCTCTCTTTCTCTGTAAAATAAATAAATAAACTTTTAAACAAACAAAAAACACTTCTTTCTGTTCTGTTTTTATTACTATTATTTCTTTTATTCTTTTCTCTTTTTCATTGAGTCATATCTTTCCTATCTGGATGTTGTTCCTCTTGGATTTTTCATTTGTGACTATTAACTTTTTATCCTTACTATCCATTTCTTTGTTATTTTGCTTTTCATTCTGTGAGATTTCCTTACTTTCATCCTACAGACCATCCCCCTTGTTTTTCAGTTGTTTTTTTCTACCATTAAACCAAATGTTTTCAAACTCTCAGTCATAATGTGGGTCTGTTGGGTCCACGGGTCCTTTCTAAAAAAATAAATAGAATTATCATAGAGATTATATGGCTGTATGGGGAATTATTATTTGGTGAAACTTTATACATATGTACACACACATAATGTACCATAATGTTAAATATATTTATGGGTCAAAAAAGCTTTAAAGCCACTGAGTTAACCTATAATTAATTAGTTTTGTTAAAGAATTTCCAAATCTTTCCCTTTTGTCCTTGAATTGCTGCTCCCAATCATAGAAGGGTCTTCTTGATTTATGGATGTAATATCCTTCATTGCTTTCTCTGAAGATACTAAGAATATTTTTGGAGAACTATTGCTCCCCACCCCTCACCAACTGGACTCTGTTTTCTCCCAGATTGGTTAATGTATTTCTTTGTTTTGATTCTTTATTTTCATCCTTTCTGTATTCCTCCAATATCTGATGGTCTTTGTTTGACTATGTAGATTTATGAATAAAGGACTAGTTTAATTAGTATAGCTAGCTTGCTTGGAACTAACTTTTCTTTTTTGTTTTCTTCCCCTCCCCCTTCCTTCCTTCCTTCCTTCCTTCCTTCCTTCCTTCCTTCCTTCGTTCCTTCGTTCCTTCGTTCCTTCCTTCCTTCTCCTTCCCTCCTTCCCTCCTTCCCTCCCTTGCTTTCTTTCTTTTTAAATTTTCACATAGTTTTATAGTTCTGTTTTCCCAACATCTGTTGAATGTAAGAGTCTATTTTCTAACTCTAAAGGATACAGTTTTGTGATAGGCACTGCACAATGGTGTTGCTAGGCAGAGTATACTGTCCCATGATCCTTTCCATTGCCAAGTAGGGACTTTACTTAGGGAGTGAAGAATCTTAATGAATTTAATTTCTGAGTCAATGCATTCTTTCCTGCCATATATTATAGAGGCTTGTCATTACCTTAAACCTTGTTCTTTTTTTCTCGCAGGCTTTAATACCCATATGTGGACCCCTCCCCTGGGAGATGACCCATTTTCTTAGGAGAAAAGTTTTCTGGGGTTAATCCTAAGGGAAAAAGTCACTCCAGCCTCTAACTGCAGTGAAATGGCTATCTGTCTGGTCCAGCCATGCTAAATATAGCACTTTAATTAATCTACTCATATGATGTATCCTGGCTTCCTCTGTCATTGTACTCACTGACTTTGAACTTGAAGTGTCTACAGAGCTCCCTTGGGGAGAATCCTGCTAATCACTGGTGTTTCACGCTGTGGTTTTCTCTGCTCTGTATTATTCTATAATCAGATTACATCTGATGATTATGTTTCAGGAATTCTTCAAATATATGCAGTATATTGCTACTCTTCCGTTTTTGAAAATGTTATGGTTTCTTCAAAAATATCTTGTCTGTCTTTTCATTAGGAACTTGTGAGAGAGGGGAGGAAGGCATATGTTTGGTATGTGCCTTAAAGTGGACAAGCATAATGTTCCTTGAAATGAATGGAGTTTTTTATGGCAAGACACTACAAACTCTTCTTACTCTTTACCCAGTGTTGCCACTTCAGTGAACAAATCCTGAGGGATATGAGCTGACATGCAGAAACAGACTTGTGTTTATATGGAATTATAAATACCACACTATATCAAAAATGTCATGTAGTAAGATAATTTATGTGAATTATGATTTACCCATCTGATACCATGCTATGATAACATTAAAAATCATAGGTCTGAGGTTTATTCAAATTATCTGAAAAAATATTTGAAATATTATGTTAAGCTAAAAACTGCATATAAAACTGCATATATAAATAAGATAACCACAAAGCTATAAATAAAGAATTGTGTATATTTATTCAATGACAGAAGAATCCAATATGTCAAACTACTAGCTGCAGTTAAATCTGGGTGGGGGACTACTTATTACGTTTTCTTTTTTGTAGTGTTAAAATAATTTTTAGTTTATGTTGTGAACTTGTGTTATTTTATATTAATAAATTATTTAAAGTATATTTCACATTTTTTATATGTTTACATTTAAAGTATATATCACAGGGGCACCTGAGTGGTTCAGTCATTAAGCGTCTGCCTTCGGCTCAGGTCATGATCCTGGAGTCCTGGGATCCAGCCCCATATGGGGCTCCCTGCTCAGCGGGGAGCCTATTTCTCCCTCTGCCTCTTCCCCTCCCACTATCACTCTCTCTCTCTCTGTCAAAATAAATAAATAAATAAAATCTTAAAATACATTAAAAAAATAAAGTATATATCACAAATTTTAAAGATATATCACATTTTTATATGTTTGGTCCTTGAGAGGGGAATCCTATCTTTATTCTTTATCTTTATCAATACTTCTCTATATACGTACAGCATTTACCATACATAATTTTGAAATTATCTCTTTGTGTGTTTCCCTGTCACAACCTGAGTGTAAGTTCTTTGAAGGTAGGAAAAATATTACTGTGTATTTTTTTAATAGTATTTAGCATAGAATATGTGTTCAGGTTTCCCCATATTTGTTCCAGCTTTTGGTTTTTCTGAAGTAATAAACAGCAATTTTCAAAATGTGGTCAGTGAACCCCTGGGTGTTCTCAAGATATTTTTTGGCATTTTGTGAAGGCAAATTATTTCCATAATAATACTAAGAATTAGTATTGGCCTCTTTCATTGTGGTGGTAATTGCCCTGGTTGTACAAAGCAATAATGGGTGAAATATGCCTTAGCATAAATAAAGCAGTATCACTGTATTCATAGACTATGAATATGTAGACTATGAATACGTAGACTATGAATACGTAGACCATGAATACAGTGTCACTGCCTTATTTGTGCTAAGGCATATTTCACCCATTATTGCTTTGTATCTTGTTTGTATTCTTCATTGCCATTATACATTTATAGTTAAAAAAAATTTGCCAGTTTTATGTAAGAGTGATGAAACTGTAAAAATAGTAACTGGATTAAATCAAAATTCTTGAATATACAGCTTTTTAATATTCTATGTGATAAAATTGGGGGTTTGCAAAAAGCACTTCTGCATTGGTAATGTATCATTTCAAGGGCAAGGTAGACCAGTGGACTGCAGTATGAGAGACAATACAGAGTTCACTGAGGTGGCTCTAGATTGTACACTGCAACTAACCTTTAAGGAACTACCACTTGTCAACTTTTGATGTAGTGTCAAAGAACAGCATCCATAGTTACCTAAAAAGGCTATTAAAATATTACTCTCTTTCTCTACAGCATTCCTATGGGTAGTCGGATTTTTGTTATATACTTCCACCAAAACAACCTATTGTGACAGATTGAATGCAGAGGCACATAAAAGAATTCAACTGTCTTCTCTTAAGTCAGAACATTAAAGATATGTACAAAAATAAAAAAATATGACATTCTCTATTTTTGAAGAATATAGTTATTTTTAATTAAAACATATTGTAACATGTAACAGGTTTATTATTGTTATATTTAAATTAATGACTTTTTAGATTCTCAGTTTCAATTTCTAATTTGGTAAATACTGATAGATATAATCCACATAGACAAAAACTCTGGACTCCTCATTAATTTTTAAAATGTTGGGACTCTTGGGTTGCTCAGCTGATTAAGCACCTACCTTTGGCTCAGGTCATGATCCTGGGGTCCTGAGGTCAAGCCCCATGTCAGGCTCTCTGTTTAGTGGAGAGCCTCCTTCTCCCTTTCCCTCTGCCACTCCCCCCACTTGTGCTCTCTCTCTCTCTCCTTCTCTCTCTGTCAAATAAATAAATAAATAAATCTTAAAAAAAATAAATAAAAATGTATCTTTAAAAATAAAAAAATAAAAATGTAAAGAAGCATCCAGTATTTCTACAATGTGTTTCTTTTTAAATTATTAGCACAATAAAATGTTAAGTGACTGGCCCAAAGCGACATGCTACTGGTGAGCAAGGGCAGAATTTGAACTAGTATCTGATTACTCCAAAGCTCTTCTTCCTGTTTCTGCATTCAATCCTTGAATGCTAGTAGGCTTTCCAGATTTTGTCAATATCTAATCTTAAATAATTTCTCTTTTTTTAAAGATTTTATTTATTTATGTGACAGAGGGAGAGAGAGAGAGAGAGATCACAAATAGGCAGAGGCAGGCAGAGAGAGAGAGGAGGAAGTAGGTTCCCTGCTGAGCAGGGAGCCCGATGTGGGGCTCAATCCCAGGACCCTGAGATCATGACCTGAGCTGAAGGCAGAGGCTTAACCCACTGAGCCACCCAGGCGCCCCTTAAAAAATTTCTTGCTTGATTATCACTTTCATCAGTCTGGCACTCAGCAGGTTCTGTGTAATGATGGGGTGTATTTATGAGTAGAGTTTTGAGGGATCTTGTATACATTTCTGAAATATCCTTGACATATCCAGCAGTTATCAACCATTCTTTCTTCAAATAGAGTTGACTCTCAGTTATCACACCTGTGCCTATTCAGGCCTTCAGACACCTTATAAATGATCTTTTCATTTCTTTGTCTCTTTTGAATTTGAATGTTCTCAATTCTTAGTGAGCATATTGTTACCACAATTGCTGTTAATTGTTGCTATTGTAAGTTACAAGTAAAACAGGTATTGTTAAGTGACTCCTGTAATTTGCTACTAATCACTGTTACAATGTATCTCATGAAATATTAACAGTCAGTATTGAAACTTCAAAATTCCTATATGGCACTCACTGTGACTGTTCAGTGTCCAGTGTCTTGTAATAACTCCCTCTTGCTTCTAGTTTCAGTTTTCATATGAGACTATACCAAATATGCTACACAGCAGTATGGCTTCTTTCCCAAGCCACGAATCATGCAGTGGTGCAGCTACTACTGGCTCTTCTGGACTATCCCCTGTAGCTTATCCCTGCCAGGTGGATCACTTGTCCTCTTGCCAACCCCTTTCTCTGCCTGGTCTCTGGTTCACTTCTCCTTTTGTGGCCTAGAGCTCTGTTAGCCTTTATGGAATACTTGTCATAATTTAAAAAAAAAAAGTGCTCTAACCTCAGGGTACATGTTGTCTTAAAGCAGAGACGCATGGTTGGGTCACTTGTCTCATCTCTTGGGAGTCTCCTTCTCCTACTTTTACCTTGATATATTTGCTTGCTTTTCACTATCAACCTTTGCTTGCGTGGATCCTTCCCAGTTGGTTATTTCTTGACCCTGACAGTTCCATCTATCCTTCTGCCCTCCTGATCTTGGATTTCTCTATCTGGCAAACTTCCATGGAGAGATCTCCTGGCAACATTTATCCTCACCTTAGCAAGCCTGGTGACCTTTGCTCATAAACAGTTCCCTGTAGACCATCTGTACCATATCTGAATTATTCCTGGCTGTGAATGTAGAGGTGACAAATGCCCATTTTTTCCGGATCCTCAAGCCTGAGTAAAGTCAGACCCCCAGCCATATATTTGGACCTTAGAGAAATGGTTTTACTCTGTACTTTACCTTAATGCATTTGACTTCACTGAGAGACTGCAATATGTTAATATGAAGGATTCTTTAGCCTTTATTAGCCTATGAGAATATTTGTTTTTTTGGTCATCCTTACATAAAGATCCACATGATAAATTTATCTTTAAATATGCTGGGTAAAATTTGTCTTCCTTAATGAAATGGTACTTACAGGTTATTATATAATGAATAATGACTAGTCTGTCATATTTCATCTTTTGCATTGTCCACTAGGAAGCATAAAGCTTTTTTGTTGTGCTCATTATGTTGTAAGTATACTCAGAGTAAGTTCGATACTCACCTATTTATTTATATTTATTAGATTCCTTAACTCAAGGTGATGACTTAAATTACTCTATGATTTTATGTTTTGCCTTATTCCAACAAATACCTAAGCATGGAAATATAAAAAATAATAACAGAGAAGAAGTATGCAATAAAAAGAGGAAATAGTTATTGAGACCTTGTAGAGTCCAGAGAAAATAAAAGAAATTAGGGATAATAAAATAAGCTAATTTTTTCTGGGCCAGCGATAGTCAGGATAGCTCCAGATCATCTTTTCTCTGACACCTGAGGTATTTCCACCAGCTTCTCTTCTCTGTTAGTGGCATTGCAGTCTTTTCTCCAGGACTCCCGATGAATGGATTCAGATTATGGCTTCTCCTTGAGGTCTTTCTGTTCTGGCCCATCCCACTTGGTCATTGTAAGGAGTGTCTTGGAAGGAAGAAAGTGGTACTAAGTATTTTCCAAGGCATAGACCTAACAGACAATGCTGTGACACAAATGTATATAAAGATGTATATGAATGATGTTAAGTAGAGGGGTTTGGATCTTGTCATTACTGGCCTACGGCATGGGGAGTTTATAGACTGAATTCATTTTTGTGTGTGTCATATTTTATTCATCTTTATTTGTCCTTTGTGATTGCTTTTTATTGGTAGAAGAAACCTACTTCTTTCTTTTCTTTTCCTGTATGGTCACATCTTTTAGAGGGCCTGGGAGCTCCCTCAAAGGCCAGCACTCTTAGATGATTTGTCCCAATGATCTTCATGTAATGGCTTAGATTATTTTTTAATTGATTATTATTTGTGATAAACTGAAATGGGGGAAACCTATTACTGAAATTTGAAGGACACATAAGAGTTAAGTGTTTATCAAAGCTTTCTAGCAAAGAGAACCAGAGTGAGAAGTCACAGCTATGAGTGATGAGTCTACTGCTTATCTCCAGGGACTTGTGGTACAGGTTTCCAGCCTGTTTCTTGACATTTCTGTGGACTTGTTTGTAACCTTGGAAGTCACAGCGTGGGAGAAAGAAAGGGGAAGAGGTGAGCTAAGTAAATAACAGTCTAATACATACCATCTCTCTCTTTCTAGATGGAATTTTATGATTTTTAATGTATTCTTACAAAAGAAAATAAAATTTTTAGAAATTGACATAGAAATTCATAGAATCACCATAAGAAAAATTATCCTTCTAATCTCACATTTTGTATATACATACATGAAAATATGTATATTTTCTTTTTATCTACCTCATCCCCACAACCCTCCTGAAAAATTTAAATTGTATTTTAAGTGTTCTGCTCTTGGTTGTGGCTGCTGCCATTTTCTGAAATTTTTTCATTAAATTTTTTAAAAAATTTGTTGCTTTGAAAGGCTCCCTGGGGTTATGTAGTGTGTAGGTATACACAATTATTATCTGCTGTCAGCAAAACTGAGTAGCTGGGAGGGAATAATTATACACTCCCTGGTGCCATAAGCCACTTCTGAACATATTGCAATATATACTGGATTCATTTTAAAGTGGTTCTAACTAAATGAATCACAATCTTTTGGGGATAGGGTAATAGATAGTATATTAAGACTGTGTAAAGTCCGTAAGAAGTCAGTATATTAAAATCTGTCAGAAAAGGTCATCATTGACTATGGGTTAATATCTGTAGTCAGTGCCTTGGATAGTGCCAATATGTGTTGCCCTTATCTTTCACATGGCTCAAGGCAGGAAATGAGATCTGAAATTTCAGCTGTAGGGATATGAACCAGATTGCCAAATTATTCTTAGTGAAGAGAAGTTTTTCCTATTTTTTAAAATGGTTTTGGGTATTATAGTGTTGAGGTATAATATGAGAGTTTTTTAGTCTGGACTTTTGGATCCAGGGAGAAAAAAGATATACCCTTTTTCTCCCACCCTACCCCCAACCAATTACCTTTGGAGAGGTATCAGATGTATTTTGCTAATGAGCATTGCCGGAGGACGTTTTGGAAGCTCTTGGAACGTGGGGACTTGTAAGAGTCACAGTGGAATCAGACAACCTGTCAGTCTGTTTATACATGTGCTGGCGTTTTCTTTGCAAGGCATGCAAACCAATTAGAGTGAGGCTCTCTTAGAACATTTTTGAGGGGGTGGACACTTCCTTTAATGTCTGGCATGAGCATCTGTTGTATTGGGAAGAGTGAGATCAACAATTTTTTGATCAATTTTTGGAGGAAAATTTAGGATGAAGGTAAAAAACAAATTTTGTTTAACAAGGATTAGCAGAGAAAATTTTCTGAGTCCCATATCTCTGTACAGTTTGAAAGTTCAAAAGAATGAGGACAAACATGTTTTCTTGACCATGCTTTTCATTAAGTGCCTATTGTTTTGATAATTAGTTCATTATAAAGGAGAGATGTGAATAGTGACCTCTGTCCAGTCTGGCTCATGAAAAACAAATGGACTGATTTTCTTTGGGCAGTGTGATCAATTACCAGTAATGAAGTTGAAATGAATGATCCTGATATGCCTTTGCACATTTTATTTGCAAAGAAATCAGTGTCTTATACAGTTTGAGAAAAGGCAAGGACTTAGTATTAGCACCATAATGTTCTGCCTACTGACTCTACCCTTCCCAAATCAAGACTTACTGTCACATAAATTCATCTGGTGCCTTGAGGAAGAATCAGGTGAATAAGGGGCAGAGACAGCAGAGTTACATTTTGAAGGTTTCCTACTATGTGAATAGCAACCAGTTATAGAATAGGTAACTGTCAGCAGTTTTATTTTAATTCTTTCCTAGATGGAATCTCAGGGAGGAAATATTCTTGTATGTAGTGAAGTGTTCTTTTTTTCTGAATTGTGCAATGATTGAAAATTGTAGCTATCACTACTTGAATTTTTACTATCTACAATTATAGTAAAGTGATGGCAATAATATTTAGAAGTTGATACTGAGGATCCATAAACATTTATTGCAAAATCTTGTGCTTAGTGTTAGTATTCCAGAATTACTGCCACCACATCCCATTGAAAAACCAAATAGGATCTGTAATACTGTATAGAACCTGGGCATTATTATCTCCTTCTTTGTCGGTTTCCCTCTGACTGGAAGTACTGGAATTAGTAAATGCAATTTTCTACTTAGGAGACGTGGGACAACTTCGATAAATTTTAATTTCACTCGAGTTTTGTGTGTCCTGTCTGTTTCCTGCTTTGACCAAAACCTACTTTGAAAAAAATATGTATTTTCTTTGTTATAATAGTGATGCACCTGGGTGGCTCAGTTGGTTAAGCATCTGTCTTAACCAACTAATGGGGTCCTAATCCCAGGGTCCCAGGATCAAGCCCCATGTGAACTCTCTGCTCAATGGGGAGTCTGCTTCTCCCTCTGCTCCTCCCCCCACTTGTACTCTCTCTCTCTCCCTGCCTCTCTCTCTTTCCCTCTTTCTCTCTCTCTCGTTCTCTCTGACAAGTAAATAAATAAAATCTTTAAAAAAGTCTTTAAAAATAGTGATGCAAAAGTAAAAGTTCTATGAAGACTTAACTTCATTATTTACTTCTGATGGTTTGAGCAAGAAAATTCTGGGGTCTTTTAGTTACTGATCCATCATTACTACAGGGAGTAATATATGTATTGGTTTAATACTCTCATTGATAGGTGCATCTTATTAAAATTGTGAATGACAATATAGCAGGTCATAGTGTTTTATAGTGAAAAGAGCTGAAAAGCTGTCATTAGTAGGCTAAGTCTATGTCTTCATGGCTCTGTCACTTATTAGCCCTGTGAATGTGAGAAAGTTGTATAGCTTTTGTAATATAGTCTCCTGATCTGTTCTATAAGATTAATGTACTAAACTATCCTTAATATCAGTGCTAACTCTAATATTTTATCCTTTAGTGATCCATAACTCTAATCATCCATTAAAATGTTTAGTAGATGCAATTTATAGTCATCAGGGTAGTGGTACTAAGATTTCACTTGTACCATCACTGGTATGACTAAGAAGATTATAAATGAGTGGCAACAAACCCTATTTTTCAAGAGCTTCCAACCTAAAGGAGAAGACAGATAGGTAAATAACTCACTGTAATACAGTGTGGCAAATATTGGGTAAGACCCTTCTGCTTGTCTTCCTCTGGGATACTTGTTTAAGGAGGCCTCTCAGCCTGTGGACTTCAAGGGTCTTCTGGGAACACAGATTAAAAAGACTTAGGGTCTCACCCTCTGGCTGTCAGATTCTTTGTGGGAGTTTTCAAAATAGGCAAGGAGCTCATTCTGGAATAAAATAGATGCCTGACCTTTATCTTTAAAAGCATGTCCATTTTCAGAGTTGACAGATATTTTGTTGTGACTCTGGATGGTATGCACCTCAAAATGTCCTCCAACCTAACTCTGAAGAGATAGTCCAGTTTTATCAAGAGAGACAACTGAAAAAAGACAGCATCAACAATGGTAGCCTTTGGAGAACCTAACAGAAGAGCTGCTACACTGTTGGAAATAGAAGGTTCCCTTTTCCATGAGGGCTGCATTGATGAATACAGAGGCGGCATAATTGGATTCATGGCTATGGACACAATTCCCCGGAAATGAAATCAACGTCAGTCTGTAGGTAAGAAGAGCAATAGCTTCTGTTGGAGCTTTCAGGTACTGTACTAGCAGAGACAGTCTTAAACTTTTCTGTGTATGTGTGCCATAGCCCATTTAAGAGGGCTAAAGAGCTTATGCTCCTCTCATCCCATTGGTTCAACTTTGTATTTATAAAGTTTGCTACTATCTCCTATATATATATTTTTTTATGTTCAGTAGTACCTCATTAGTTTTTGACGTAGTGCTCAATGATTCATTAGTTGTGTAAAACACCAGTGCTCATTACAACACATGCCCTCCTCAATACACATCACCCCATGTCCCTCCCCTGTGAAACCCTCAGTTTGTTTCCTGGAGTCCATAGTCTCTGTTTATCCCCTGTATTTTATCAGAATTAACATGGCATTAAATGTAGAACATGCCATTAATTTAGGTATCACTAAGAAAGAAAAATATACCAAATAAACTAAGGCGTTATTATCATTCTAATTTGTATGGATTGAAAGAGTTCTTTAAAGGGTCTCTGACTGCCATGTGAGTTTTCTGGTTCTGTCCTACCCAACTTGAAACAAAGAAGAGTCTATAATTGTTGTACTACCTGAGCTGGCATATATCACAGACAAACAGTGGTATAAAGATATCTACCTTGTCCTACAATGTGTTTGCTTAGCATAAAACTCCCAAGTTTATAGGTCAGGGGTTCTCAAGATTGGATTAGAAGGAGAAAGATGGAAAAAAGAAATAGCTCTAATCTCACAGGGGGAGAATTGGGGAAATAGTGACAGAGCAATTTACATTTGCTTGAAAGGGCTGAACATTTGTGTGATACAACCTAATTTCAGAAATACTAAAATGTAAAAAAAATGTATCTCAGCATAGAGGGAATAGAAATATGTGTATTGCAATAAATAGGAGCTTTATAATGTCACCAGATATTGAATGTTGAAAGGCCACATAGGCCACATAGGCAAGTGAAAATTGATGGAACTGGTGGGCTCCAGTGCTCTCATGGCCAATGCTAAATTCTGTTCTGTAAGTGAGAGAGGGGAAAGAAGTGAGACCAGAGAAGCAGAGAGACAGAGAAACTGACTGTCTTCTTCTTTGAGGATAAGTTTGATGGGTTGATTTTCAATCCATTTGGAGAACCTAATAGTGGTCAGAGATTTGACTTTGATAATCATTTGATGGTTTAAAAGATCACCATGTGCCTAAGAGGCATCAGAGGCTAGTGAAAAAAGAGACTTAGGGTTTAAGTGGTGTGGTAGATGGAGGTCTAAGTTTAAAAATTATTTTTATTTGTTAGGATTCACGTACTTCATTGACTTACCGCAGGTTTTACTGGAGCTGCAGAATCATGGATGACTTAATTAGAATAAATGATAATAATGTATATTCCTTTAATTTTCCCCCTCAGTTGAGAAAAGCTCTTATGTGCGTAAGAATCAGTTGGAGAGCTGGTGAGAAAATGCTCAGTCCTGGTTCTGATCCCAGAAATTTTGGAACTCAGTAAGGGGCCTGGAATCTGTATTTTTCCAAAACATCCTATCCCTAGTTATTTCTAATAAAGATGGTGCAGGTGTTACATTTTAAGAAACGTGCCCTCATGGCTAATGTTAAATTGCTCTGTTTCAATTGTCCTCTCTATCCCTAGTGCTCCTCAGTTAAAAGTTTCTTTTTTTCTCCAAGAATCCTCAGAATCAAAAAGTTCCCCCCCTCCACCCCCAGAAAGTGTCTTCAGTGGCAGATCAAGAATACATCTTTGGTTAGGTTTAAACTAGATGGCTTTTTCAAAAAATATATAGTAACACATTTTCTTGCATAGAAATATACTTCTTCCTAGAAGTTTTTAGATTTCACATTATGGAGGCAAGTTAAGTGCCTAGAAATGCTTTCCATTCCTCATTGCACAGTCACTGCTGGGCTGCTCAGTTGTGAAAATATTCCAACCTGCAACGGTCCTTAATTCTGGAGACTAACAAGGTACCACTCACTCTTTTCTGAAAAAAGATAACAGAAGACCCGTTGATGTGCTCACTTATTTACTTGGTAATACATTTGGAGAGAAGAAGGAATATATGATGACATTGATAATTGGATGACACATACATCTGTGGTAACACTCAAGCACGCCGTGCAGAATAACTAAGGTGGATGGGTATGTGGTGAGGATGGAAGTGTGTCAGCTGGCTTTCAGCCCATTGACAAAAGGTTTGGACCATTTGTGTTGGATAATTTGTAGATTGAAGAGAATTTGTTTTCATTTAAGAAGGAAATGATGCATGCAATATTCCATACATAATTTGTTGAGTAAGAGATAATTGCAGTACACATTAACCAACTATTTGCATTTAATTAGCAACGGTCTCTGCTACTGTAATGTTTCTTTTAAGTAAATGTTTGGAAGTATGTTTATTTTATTTAGTAACTTTTTAAAGATGTTGCCACATCTCAATGCTTCTCAAAGGTTATCTGAATATCCTACTCAAGGAAATCCTTTTCCGATTACTCAGTGTCATAGGCTTCTGTTTCTTCATCTATCTGAGGGCTTGCACTATTCATACCAGGACTGATGTGCAGCTGCAGTTATGTTTATGGTGTTATAGTACATATTTTAGAATTGCAATCAGTTATAGTTTAGTTTGCATTTCTTTTAGGAAGGATTCATGGGAATAAACTGTAAAGCATGGCCTATCAAAGCTAGGATATTAGACTGTCTGCCTCTGACTCACCTAGGATGCTAGCTGAAAATGTGGATTTCCTTGGTGCTCTGGGCTAAATTGTTTCCACAGCCTCCCACCCCGTTCATATGTTGAAGCCCTTACTCTCAGTGCGACTGTATTTGGAGATAGGGCTTTTAGGACGTAATTAATTTAAAGTGAGATTGTAAGGATGGGATCCTAATCTGGTAGAATTGGTGACCTTATATGAAGAGAAAGAGATCTCTGTTTCCATTTGCACCAAGGAAAGACCATGTGAGGGAGGACACAGAAAGAAGAGGGCCATCTGGAAGCCAGAAAGAGAGCTCTCACCAGGAACTGAATCAATTGGCACCTTGATCTTCCCAGCCTTCAGAACTGTGAGAAATAAATAAATGTTGTTTAAGCCATCCAGCTGTGGTATTTTGTTACAGCAGCCTGAGCTGACACTTGGTTTCACCTGTTTTCCTGGATCCAAAATCCAGAAGTGAGATGGCATAAGATTCTGTATTATAAAGAAGCTTCTACCCCTGACACATGGAGGCAGTCAATACATGGGGAGCATTGAGGAGAGGAGAGGACAGGTGGGGTTACAGCAGCAGGGTAGTAGGGGTTGGAGATTGAGGTTTGGTGGGAGTATTTGGTCTTCAGGTTTAAATGTCTGAGTGTCCAAGCCGTCTGAGCTGGGTGAGGGACTTGATGATCGACTGTGGTCTCTGCTCAGACAGCCAGTCAAATATTTTGATGGTATATGGAAAATCCTGATGACTTCTGGAAGAAGCCAGCCACACCCTGAGCCAATCCTGTTTACCAGGGAACATGAGCCCAATCATGCAGCCATAGGATCTGGTAGATCTGAGGACTTTTTGCATTTCCTTCTCCTATGGGATTTGATACTGCATGTGTCTCTGAAGACATCTTTTGGCCCTGTTTTTTCAGGTTCTTAGTATCTTTATATTGTTGCTGACACAATCCTCTTAGGCAGTGTTTTGTGTTCCAGACTTTCCTTTTTCTATTCCGAAATAATCACTCTCTTTCACAAAAATTGGGGCATGTACTTATGTGTACACACTCACTCTCAACACTCTCACAATGAACTTGTCCTGACCAACTGATAAACTAATCCTTCCAAATATATTAATGGATTTGCAGATGATGACTTTTCAGGTAACTTATTTACATTTTAATAGAGAGCCTTCAGGAGGCAAAGCCTGGAAAAACCAAGGAGTTATTTTACTGACAAAAATTTCAAGCCATTTTCCTCTCAGATTATCATGCAGGCAGCTGTCTCATTGACTTAAGTCCAGGAACAACCTAATTCAAAGGTATAAATAAAATAGAACCAAACCAGTTCTATTCAAGGTCATAATGGTGATAAATGAGACCTACTGTCCTCTGGCCCAACAGACACCTGTGCCTGGATACTGTCCCTTTCTCTTTCTGTTTGTTCAAGGACCATGCTTTATAAATTCTTATTCTCTTTCTCTCTTTGGCTTATTGGTCCCTGTTTCTCTGTCTGTTTCCATTTAAATTTGATCAAATCTCCCCCTCTTAATATCCAACACCAGTCCTGCATCCTCTTCTCTCTCCTCTGTGTTCTTGAACCAAATGTCTATGAAAATGATTCTATGGAATCACTGTCTCTATGTTTTATCTCCTGCTTTCTTTTTTTTTCTTTAAAGATTTTATTTATTTATTTATTTGACAGAGAGAGATCACAAGGAGGCAGAGAGGCAGCAGAGAGAGAGGAGGAAGCAGTCTCCCTGCCGAGCAGAGAGCCCGATGTGGGGCTTGATCCTAGGACCCTGAGATCATAACCTGAGCCGAAGGCAGAGGCTTTAACCCACTGAGCCACCCAGGTGCCCCTATCTCCTGCTTTTTTTAATCTGGCTTCTGCTTGCAACTCTCACCCTCTACACAGCTCCTGCTAAAGTCATCAAGGACTTCCCTTTTACTAAACTTAATCAATACTTCCTAATCTTTAGACCTTGAGAGGCATTGCCTGCTGCATACTATCCCCACATTGTCTAAATAACAAGATCCACGCAGACACTCCCAGCAACTGTGTGTTCACTACATCCAAAAAAGAAAAATTCCAGATTATAACTCTAACAGATGTAAGAATGTGCCCTTGATCCCTGACCCCTTATTTCCCTGCACCCAAATCTGAGCGTCAGAAACCACTAGAAGGAGGGGTAGGGAATTGAAACTAAGGGAGAAGGAAGAATGTTAACATTTCTCCACTGCTTTTCAAGGTTTCCAGGTCCAAAGTAAGCTCCCACTTGGAGAGCAAACACTTAGGGCAGTGTTTCCTCACCTTGGCACTACGGAGATCTGGGGCCAGGTGATTTATTGTTGTGGGGGGCTGTCCTGTCATTGTAAAATGCTTAGCATCAGCCTTGGCATCTACCGACGAGATGCTGGTAGCATCCTCTCTTTCCAGTTGTGACCATTCAAAATGTCTCCAAATCGCCAAATATTCCCAGAAGACAGAATATCCCTCCTCTTTCACATTCTCCCCCAGTTGAGAACCACTGTTAAGGGAAATGAAGCTGGGATTTTAATTACAACCTGGGAAAGACCATTCAAATTACTGGAAACTCTTCTGATGACCAAAGCAGTTAGGAGAAACTACAGGACCTGCAGAAATTCCATACAGTAGTAGAGAAACAAAGTTTAAAAAGATCCATATAAAGAAAAAAATAACTGTTTTTAGGATTGTATCTTACTCTTGAATAAAATTTTTATACCCACTTCTTTATCTAAAAGGATAAACGTACGAATGTATATTCTACTTTGTCCCATATAGTTTTGCTCCACCTTTGTTATTAATAGAATCTCTTTTCATTCTAAAAAGTGTCCCATTTTGGATGACAAATTACATGGTCATCAACTCTTTTCTCAACTACACTATAAGCATCAGGAGGCAAGCTAATTCTTTCTTAGGTACCGATGAATGCCCACGGTTCTGTCATTGTGGTGGTTACTTTTATGTGTGAACTTGATGGGCCCAAGAGTTGCCCAGATTAAACATTAGTTCTGGATGTGTCTATGAAGATGTTTCTGGATGAGATTATCGTTTGAATCTGTAGACTTAAAGTATACTTGACCCTTGAACAACATGGGTTTGAACTGTGAAGTTCCATTAATACACGGATTTTTAAAAATATAAATACAGTACTGTAAATGCGTTTTCTCTTCCTTGTGATTTTCTCCCTCTTTTTTAAAAAGATTTGATTTATTTATTTGACAGAGAGAGAGGTCACAAGTAGGCAGAGAGGCAGGCAGAGAGAGAGGGGGAAGCAGGCTACCTACCTGTCGAGCAGGGAGCCCAATGTAGGGCTCGATCCCAGGACCCTGAGATCGTGACCTGAGCTGAAGGCAGAGGCTTAACCCACTGAGCCACCCAGGTGCCCTTCCTTGTGATTATCTTAATAATATTTTCTTTTCTCTAGCTTACTTTATTGTAAGAACACAGTATATAATACATACTAGATACAAAATATGTGTTAATTGACTATGTTATCGATAAAGCTCCTGGCCAATGGCAGGCTATTAGTGGTTAAGTTTTGGGGCAGTCAAAAGTTACATGCCCCTTTTTGATTGCAGGATGGGTCAGT
The DNA here is from genome assembly GCA_002007465.1 of Ailurus styani. Lineage (NCBI taxonomy): Eukaryota > Metazoa > Chordata > Mammalia > Carnivora > Ailuridae > Ailurus > Ailurus styani. The sequence continues at coordinate 1,710,658 of LNAC01000308.1, read as the reverse complement.
GCCCCTAACCTCCATGTCATTCAAGAGTCAACAATGTGGGTGGTCACGATCCAATCTTTTGAGTGTTTGAGTAGAAAAAAAAGGCAGATAAAGGAGGAATTCCCCTCTTTTTTGCTTTCTGCCTGCCAGCTGAGCTGAGCCGTTGATCTTCTCCTGCCCTTAGACTAGAATTTATACCATTAACTAGCTCCCTTGGTTCTTAAGGTTTCAGATTTGGGCTAGAATCATACTACCAGCTTTCCTGTGCCTCTAGCTTACAGATGGCAGATCATGGGACTTCTCAGGGTTTGTGTGAACCAGTTCTGCACAATAAATCTCTTCCTGTACATATATCCTGTTGATTCAGTTTCTCTGGAGAACCCTGCTTAATACAGTCATGTAGTGGTCAATCAATAAATATTGGTTGGACCTACATTAAAACAGAGCCCTAAGAAAATGAGGCAGGAATACATATGAGGAGTTTCCCTCTCTAAGCCATAGTGCTTTTTAGAAGTCCTTTTTAGGGGAGACTGGGTTTTCTGGCTGGCTTTCAACCAAAGCACCTTGCTCAAATACAATGAGGGAAGAGGGCTGGTTACACACACAGTTGAATGCATTTTATTGCCACTGCTCTACAAGTCTAAACAAAGATCATCATTGTTCAGACTTTATACATTATAGGTAAGGCAGTTCACATGATTTTTTCCCAAAGGGGAATAATGAGCAAAGAATTTAGATTCCAAAGAATATTTCTTAAGCAAGAATCCAGGGCCAAAGAGGTACGCCTTGAAGAATTTTTTCATACTAACATCTTTGTTTCTTCATTCTTCTTTACACTCATATAAACACATATGAGCTCACAAAAACTTATACTTTACTTACCTGTCATTTTCAAGTTCCTATTTTGAAGTTACTTGCTGAAGAAATTGAGAGATACTCTGCATTTAGGAATAAATCTGAGGTGACATATAATGTGACTGGAAAAATTCTCACCTTGGCCTTTAATAAGAACAAGATGGCATAATCAGGATGCCTTTATCATCTCTTTGAAGAAAAGTTAAACATCCTAAGATTGTAGTAAATATAGATCTGCACTAATACCTGAAAAATGCCTTAATACCTCTGGAATTACTGATATGTTTCCTTCCAAAAATAATGGCAAATTTTGGAAGCATTTATGATTTAAGTAGATAGAGAATGAAATAATATTATTTTCCTCCTGTGGCCAGAAGCTTTTGATTGTATTAATTTCTCATGCCCCTGTGAATCAGGTATTATTAACCTCATTGTATATTTGAATAAACTGTGATTCTGAGAATTTAGGATTTAAACACAGATCTTCCTGCCTCTGAGTGATTATACCTTCCAGTATTTGATTAAAAGTCCTTGGGCCAATATTAGAAGGTAAAATAACAAATACTCTAACAAATTTATTGCTTTTAATATGCAGAAATCCTTGTGAACTTGAACAAATTACATAAACACACCAAATATCTATTTTTTTAATCTGCAAAGTGAAGATGGTAAGATGGTAACCACCTTATAGGACTGTTAAGAGAATAAGATCAGATAATGTACTCATATTAACTCCACAGAAGCTCTGCACAGAGTAAGTGTTCAGCAACTTTGATGAATTTTGATACAACAGTGAATTATTTTTTATTTTTTTTACATTTTTCTTCCAACTTTTTATTTAAAGTCCAGTTAGTTAACATACAGTGTAATATTAGTTTCAGGTGTACAATATAGTGATTCCAACACATCATACACCACTGGGTGCTTAGCACGAGTGAACCCCTAATCCCCATCACCTATTACACTCCTCCCCCACACTGGCCTCCCCTCCATCAGTTTGTTCTCTATAGTTAAAAGTCTGTTTCGTGGGACGCCTGGGTGGTTCAATCTGTTAAGTGTCTGTCTTAGGCTCAGATCAGGATCCCGGGGTTCCTGGGATCAGAGTTGCACACCAGGCTCCTTGCTAGGCAGGGAGTTTGCTTCTATCTCTGCCTGTCACTCCCCAGCTTGTGCTCTCTCTCTCTGACAAACAAATAAATAAAATCTTTTTTAAAAGTCCATTTCTTGCTTTGCCTCTTTCTTTTTTTTTCGTCCTTATTTGTTTTGTTTCTTAAATTACACACACAACTGAAATCATATGGTATGTGTCTTTCAGTAAATTATTTTTAATACAAACAGGAAATAATTTTAGGACCTTAATAATTCTTTAAAAATTATTTTGCTTTGTGCCATAGTTAGGTACCTAATAAGAATCTGTTACTTTTGCAGCATTATGCTAAACATCATAGACAACCTAGAGAATCATCTTGTCTATTATCAAGCCACTTTGGTCCTGGTTGTGAAGATAAAACACACACATAAGTTAGAGAACACTGAGTTGTGAGATCCCATCTATAAGTGCAATTGGAGTTTGGTGGAGGGAGAAATTGCTGTGGACCCAAAACTAAGGAGTGATGTCATTATTGGCTCTGAAAGAAGCGTAGAATATTGAGAGGGAGGGAGGGCAGGTGCAAGGGGGGAGATCACGAGTAAAGTTATGAAGGTCTGAGGAACAAGGCCCTTTAGGAAGAAGCAACAAGACAGAACTAAAAATACTGCCTTGTTGGGATGAAAAAGGGAAGAAAACTGATTTTAGGTGGCTACCCTGTTAAGTGCTTTATAATTTTCCTTACAGAAATTTTAAGAAGTAAATTTGTCAACTAGGCTTATTTGGAAATTGCTGTCCGTTTTCTTCATTTCTCACAGCAACCCTTCCAGTGGTGAGGGAAATGGGGGACCTGGGAGGGAGTCTGAACAACTAATAGTCTTGCAGTGTGCATTTTCTCTGTGGTAAAGTAGCATAGGCAAAAATGCAAAGATCACCCTCTAAAATGTTTTATATTTACTTGTGAAGTAGCCTAAATTGTTTGAAAATATTACTTGATTAATATGTACCTTCAAGTAGCCTCGCTGCCTCCTCTTTAGATGTTGCTTTCACCAAACAGATGAGGAACCTTTGTTAGACTGATTAGACTTGTTTGTTCCTCTGCCCTGATATTTACCTATCACCAGAGTCTTCTAGTGCCTGTTGCCACGGGTGGAAGATTCCTTCTCTTGAGATCTTCAGAGAGATTTTAATAAGTTTTAGGCCTTTGTACTTACATTTATCTTACCTATAATTTCAAGGGTCCTCTCATACCATCTTTTAGCAGCTTTATTAAGATATAATTCACATATCCACCTCATTTAAATTCACTCATTTAAAGTGTACTTTTCAGTGACTTTTAGTGCAATCATAGAATCATGCAGCCATTACCACAGTCAATTTTAGAAACTTTCATCACTTCAGAGAGAAACCCTGTACCCTCCCTCACTTCTTCCATCTCCCCAGCCCTAGGCAACCAAGAAATTTTCTATCGCTATAGATTTTCCTACTTTGGATATTTTATAGAAATGGAAGCATATAATAAGTGTCTGGCTTCTTTCACTTAGCATAATGTTTTTAGGTTCATCCCTCTTGCCACATGCATCAGTACTTCATTTCTTTAATATTTCATTGTACAGAACCACCATGTTTTCCTTTTCCTTTCATCAGTTCTGGACATTGGGGTTGTTACAACTTTTTGGCTATTATGAATAATGCTACTAAGAGTATTCTAGTGTAATTTTAGTGTGACTATTTTAAAATTTCTTCTGAGTGTATTTCTAGGAGTGGAATAGTTGGATCACATAGTAACTCTACGTTTAACCATTTCGTGCCCTTTTGAGCCTGGAACTGGCTTCACGACATCCCTAAACTTCGCATGCAGATCGAAGCACCTGCTCTCAAATGCCCTTGTTTTACTTGGTTCCATCTCAGGCCCTCTGTTCTTCTCATACCCATATTCTCCTTTATGTCTTCATGCAAATCCAGTTGTTACAATAGCACCCAAAAGCATATCTCTAACGTAGACTGCTACTCTGGACTCTAAATCTTTATATCCAAATGCTCAATACCAGTTCTTTTTGAACACCCTGCAGGGACTTCTAAATCAATCTTTTTTTCTTCTCCCTGCCACTGTGCTTCTCCTCCTGTATATTCTAAGTGGGTGAATGACACATCCTAATAAGAAATCCAATAGCCATACAAGGCTCCTTCTTTCCTTTATATAATCTATCACCAAAGCCTATTGACTTAGCCTCCTACATATCATGACTCTGTCCCCTCATTCCTCTCTCACGGTCATCACTTTGCTTTAATCTCTCAAGCCTTCCCCATGGAGTAGCCTCTTAACTTATCACAGTGCAGATCATTCCCTTCTTCCTCCATCTGTTCTTCCCAAGGCTGCCAGCAGAGTTGCTCTGAGCACACATCTAATCATATCACTCTGCTGCCTAAAGCCTCTCAATGTTTCCCCACAGTCTGAAGAATAAAAAAGCAAACTCCTGGGCTTGATACCCCAAACCTTTCACAGACCTTCACAATCTCTTTAGCTTCTTCGATTTTTTCCATCCCGTGTCCAGAAACCAAATTCTGTAGAGGCCTCCAGATGAGCTGCGGTTATTTTCACCTTCATGGCTTCACATCAGTTTCCTCTAGACTGTCCTGTCTCTAAGCCCCTTTGTGGTCAAATGAAATTCTACAATTCTTCATGGGACAAACAAATAGACATGTATTATAAAAAATACTCTCTTTTGTTCATCAAGGCATCTTGGGCCTTTGGGAAGAATTGTTTCTAATCTCAGTTTGAATTGGTTGGCTTCTCAAAGCATCTTGTACTTTCTTTCATCACAGATATTACTGGGCTCTATTTTTAAGTGTCCCTTTACTAGCCCCACTTCCTTAAATCACTGTTAGTTCTTTGAGATATAAGACCACATCTGTTTTATCTTTGTCATCTCAGCCCTCTGCACAATAGTAGGTACTGAATAATATGTTGAATGAATGCATGAATTCTGTATCTGCAAATATTCCAAGAACCCTCAGATCTTCTATGTTTCAGATTCCCTGCCTGTGTTTCATCTGACCCAACTTCTTCCAGGCCTGGAGCTAGTGACAATATTAAGTACTTGATATGCAGTACTGGTGATACTCTTATTCTGACAGCCTTTTCTTGCACCTGCTCTCTTGCCAGCTGCTAGATTTGCTTTTCTTTCTGGTTCTCATGGCTATTCTTGCTGTTTTGCCTCAGATTTGGCAAGGATGGCTGCTTAGACTGATCTCCAAAGTCCACAAGACCTGAACACACTCTATGACCTGTGAGGGCTCTGTGTGTACCTGGTCTTCATACTGTGACCTTATTATTCTATGCAGCCCTGCAGGTAATTCTCTTTGCACATGGATATAATAGACAATGAAACATTTGCCTCTATAATGGCTATTGCTTAATGGTCAAAGAAAAGTCCAAATATTTTTATAAGCTTTCTGTAAGTTTCTTTGAGTCTTCCTTTATACAGCCGAATTTACTAGTTACAACTTTAAGAAAGGAGAGTGGAGTGATACGGGAATTCAACCCCTGCATACCTCTCTTCCCACACATAGTTCTGAGAATCAGTTTTTTAAACAACTGCTTTTTTTTGTAAGGAAAATGGCTTTTACTTCAGTATTTCCCATGGGGCTTTCTATACCTCTCATTAAAATGAATGTATTTGCAGTTTGGAGGAAGAATTAATAGGGCTGTCCTGTTGAATGTTGAATGAAAGAGTGAATGCATTAAAGGCAGAAGAAGCTCTGGCTTGTATACATATATTTCACATGTAAAATGTGGAATATTGTGCAAAAAATATAGCTGACATCTAGTGCCAAAAATATATGACTAGTTAATCTAACAAAATATTTCAATTTTTTTGATCATTTGAATTGTGATTAGTATTAAAGTCCTTTGTATTTGGATATTGATTAACATGAAAAAGTTTAGTAAAAAAACTTAAGAAATTTTTTTACCTTTTTATATTTCATACAGTGTCCCAAATAGATGAAATAAATGATTACATTGGTGACTGTATAATTTAGTGTTCATTATCAAAAAAAGCTATATTTCCCATGCCTTTATCTCTGCGAAGTTTATGGTTTAAAGACATTTGTAAAGATTTCACATGAAAGTTGGAAATCTATTTCATAAAGCAAAGAGAGATAACTATTGTAGGGATTAGAAGTAGTTACCCCACAGAATTGTTTTCAGTTTTAAATACACAATTTCAAAGAAAGAAAAGTTTTCAAGCCTACCAATTCTCTCAGACATTGCCAATAAGGCCAAGTCTGGGGAAAATGAAAGCAAAAGATATAAAAGAGTAGCTTTCATAATGAGCCTTTGTTTATTCTAGAAGATAAATGAGACTCACAGATGGATATGGGAGATATCTGCATTAAGTGTAATACGCTGAATGGTTGGTTTGTAATTTGCTTCAGAGATTTCCTTTTTGAACATCTGAATTAATTCCCAATTCTGAAAACTTCCACAGGTTGTTTCAGAATTGTTTCCTTCATTACTTGTAAATATGTTTCTTGAGATTACTACCCGGCTAGTCTTAAACTTAGAAAAATCAAACAGAATCCGTTTTCCAAATCTGTTGAAGACATCAAGCATTCCTCTAAGTTCTGTTTGTACATCTTTCCACCCTCTGCTGGAGGAAGAGTTAAATATGAGGAGAGAAGTAAGGATTCGGAAGCACAGATTGATTGCATAGGCTTGTGAACCACCCCTTATCCATTATCACAGTGGGAGAACCACGCAAGCACACCACAAAGCCCATGAGGATTGAGGAAGGGCCAGGGGCAGAGAAGCAGCAGCTTCTTCTGTTTTGTTGGTGATTGTCAAGTGGAAGTCTGTCAATACAACTTAGGGTATAGAAAGAGTCAACACATACTTGACTTTTATGGCATAACATGTGAATACAGAACACACTGGGAAAGATGTTTTATGAGAAAGGAGACTTTGATGGAAGGCATCCCTTAAATTTTATGCTTGGCTATATAAAAGGAAATAAACTGAAAGACCGAATCATCCTCTAAGTTAAGAGCAAAGACTTATTGAAATGACAATGGTTTTCCTTTACACAGGGCTTTAAGCAAAGAGGCAAGGCTCTCAGAGAACTCGGTTAGATCTTTTCCAGTATATGGACAATAGCAAGAGATGTTTTGTTTAGCTTCTGAGTAGGTTTTCTCTGTCTTTTTATGTGTTATTGTTAAATACTACTTCCTGTCTGTTGTATCAAAATGGAAATGGCTGTCAGCGATTTAGTTCTTACCACCGGTGGTTGAAGCTTAAAATAGGAATATTCACTTAGATGAAACAACTCTGACTCTTATTGCTGAAAACAAAGAATAGGTTGATTATCAGGCTTATAGGTGGATACCATGGGACTTGAAGGATGTTGAAAGTTACCCCATTCCCCCTTCCCAGCCAATATTTCACAATAATTTGGAGTCTAATATTTCCAATGTATTTCTTATTTGCTCATTTATTTGACAAACATTTATATGGCACTTACTATATGTCAGGCACTGTTCTATTTTTTTTTAAGATGTTACCTTTTTTTTCTTAAGATTTTATTTATTTATTCGACAGAGAGAGACATAGTGAGAGAGGGAACACAAGCAGGAGGAATGGGAGAAGCAGGCTCTCCGCTGAGCAAGGAGCCCAATGCGGGGCTCGATCCCACGACCCTGGGACCATGACCTGAGCCAAAGGCAGACACCTAATGACTGAGCCATCCAGGAGCCCCGGGCGCTGTTCTAAATACTTAACAGAATTCAGTGAGATAGATACTCTTATTATCATTAATTTGCAGATGAGAAAATCGAAGCAAAGTAGCAAAATCTTATTTACCGAAGGCTACACACTGTAAGTATTGGAACTCAGGCTGAATCTAGAAACTATACCTTCAGCTACCAAGCTATGTACTTCTACTCCAAGCTAAGAGTATACACACAGGCTATGTTTGAAAGATGAAAATACTGTGGTAAAGAAGAGCAATATCTTAATAGCCACAAATACTCTAAACAGTTTAAGAGTCTTGGGAAGAGCTGACTGGTTTTCCTAGAGGGGAGCTGAGACCTAGAAATTTAGTGGAGGAAAGGAGGGACGGAAAGTTTTAAAACTCAGGCGATAAATGGAGCAAGAAGGATTCAGAAAGGCCCTAGGTATATTTGAGAAGGGGAGTTGTAGAAAGTCAAACGGGTGCCCATGTGGGCTTCTGAACAGATTTGACTGTTTCAGAATGCTAATCAGGTCTAGTCACCCTAATCAATTTTTTATTTTGTCTACTTTCATTCTATTTTTTGTTGTTGTTGTTTTCCTCTTCTCCCTCCTACTCTCCCTTCCTCACTTCTCTTCCTTTTTCCCCTCTTGTCTAGTTAATGTTGGGGTCATATATTCTGTGTAGCAACCTAAGATTTTTTTGCTTATTGAACTCAAATCACGTGCACTCTCTTATAAAGCACATTCAGTGTGTATTAGACTGAAAACTGATGGTCTTTTGGTGAATCCTGGCCCACACTGGTGTGCGGATTTGTGTTAGTCCACATACTGCTCTACTTGTGTTTTTAATTGAGTTAGTGACTATATCAGCCCGTATAAGCTTTTTATAGCAATCATAATCAAACACACACACACACACACACACACACACACACCCCTCAGTAGTTTAACAAAATTTTATCTCTCACTCACGTAATGCATGTTCAATGGGAGGAGAGTTGCACTGAATCACCTTCACTCTGGGCCTGCCTTGATAAAGCGGGTGCTATCTGGGATATTATTAATTGCTATAGCAGAGAGGAAAGAGCTTTAGAAGGTCATACACCCACAATTAAAATCTGGCTTACAGGTCATTGAGCAGAACCGGTCACATGGCCCCATCTAGCCACAAAGGAACCAGGCAGTATGCTTCTACCGTTTGGGCCGAAGGCAAAGAGTCCTGTGACTTCTGTAGTTGCAAGCATTTAAAATTCAGAAGAATTCACATATAAATGAGGATTTTTTTTTTTTAAATCAGAGGAGTTGACATTACTCTTCAGTCCCTACTAGGAGCAGTTGGTTAAAGCTAAGTAGCAAGTGTCTTGTAGATATAAATTATGTGGTAACTCTCATTTACCAACTCTCCCCAGTCATTCTGATTAGGTGCCTGGAACCATACTTAATTGTTCTGACACTGCTCTTTTTCTTATAGAGGGGTTAAGAGGGAAGTGTTTGTAGCTACACCTTATCAAAGTGGAAAAATACCATTTCTCAGAGTCCTCTAGAACTACAAGGCTCAGAGCATTGAAATACAACGAGAAAAGGGGAGTTAAATCTTGATAGCAAAGGCCACAGCACCTGCTGAATGATGTGTACCATTTTAAAGATTTTCAGGCATTCGTGTAGAGAGCTGATAATAAAATTTTGTTGGCTTGAAGAAAAAAAGTAGAAAAATAAATCATTTTAAAAAAAGAAAAAAGCCCAGGTTTGAAGAAGAATGGAATCGTGTGTGCACGTGTGTGTATTTTGTTGTTGTTGTTGTTTGTTTTGAGGAAGCTAAAAAATGTTTCTGGCTTAATATTTATTTAATTCAAAAAGAAGTCCTCATCAAAATTTATTTGATTTGTCCCTTTAAATTATCCACTATCAATCTAAATAAGTCTAAAGATGGGACACATGCGGATTAATTAATTTTGTTCTTAACACATCTTTTAAAAGTTTCACTTAGGACTTGGGATTAAAAGATTTTTATTTAATATACATGATTTGTTACAAACAAGAGTTCATAGTAGTTCAGATTTGAAAAGAACAATAACCCACATGAAAGTTAAACTATGTGTACGATATCATGCTTTTTTCTACCTGCTATTTTATGTATTTTTGAGGATCTTATTTTCTCTAGGAAAATTCATTTATATTCATATTGAAAAGGTTCAGAAAAAGCCTCCCCAAAATGTGCTATTTTGGCATGTGGATTAGTTTGAGCTGAACTCAATCAAGGCCCAAAAGACTCAGGAATAGCTTTTACCTTCCCCTTACCTGCCTAAAAGAATTTAGATCCAGGGCCTGGTCCTGGAAGAGAGCTATTGCCAGAGGCAACTCCAAGGAAATGGTCTAGGTGGTGGTATACTGGGGAGAAGTTCAGGAGGGCCTGGAGATCAAATCTCTCTCTACGTCTCATTATCTCTGTATGACATGGCAAACATTTACTTACCAAACATTTGTTCTTCCCATTTTCCTGTGAAATGTCTTCCTTCCTTTTGAAATCTCAGACCCCTTCTTAGTCCAGGATGGTATATAAATGTCAATTGCCTGACTGCCAGTGGGTCTCATATTTTAGGGGGCTTTTATATGTATGTAAATAACTTTGTTTTTCTCCTATTAATCTGTCATATGTCAATTTAGTTAGTAGACCAGCCAAAAGAACCAAGAAGGATAAAGAAAAAATTTTGCTCCCCTATAATATATAATTTCCTCTTGACAGTAATAGGGAAAGAATTGAAGTTTCTCAATATTTACCTGCCAGACAAAACAATTATTAATGTAAACTCAATGTGAGTTTTGTTTAAAACAAAAATTGGCCAACTTAATGTTTTTGCAGTTTAGATTAGTCATTTTTGGGATTTTTGAATGTATGGTTAGAAGTAAGATGAAAAGATTTTCCAAATGGCTCTAGACACTACTATGACAAAATACCATTTATCATTTCATATCACGGGGTGATCAATTCTAAATTATCTACATTTCAGGAATTGGTTAAAAGAGTCTAAAATTTGATATTTCACTTACACTATTATGAGAAGACCTTAACATTACAGAAAACAAATATATATATATTTTTAACCTTTTACTACTAAACTGGGATGAAATATGCTATTTTACTCTGAATATGAAGTGTCATACTTTAAAGTATATTAAAATTTAGTTGGCTCACTATGTATTGCTAAATTATATGAATGGCCATGGACAGCTGAGTGGATAAGTTTGAGGAATGACAACTCAATGTGTTATTCCTTTCAAATGAAAGCTGTAAAAGCTCACTGCCTCGTCTACTTTTAGAAGTTAATATAAGGTCAATCTATTTTTGTATTTCAATTGTACTGAATTTAAAATGCCAGGTTTCATCTATCTCTTATGGTAACTTTTAAGTATAGCCATTTCCCAAAATATTTTCTAAAGTGCATGTAAAACCTATTGGGAAAAAAAAAAAGTAGATTGGCTCTTGTGTAGGCTAATCAAAGTATGGAGAGTTAAAAATACTCTCTTTAAAACAAGGTTTTTTATCAATTTGGATGAAAGTTCATCTAGTGAAATTTGATAGATTCTAATTTTTCTTTTGCTAAGAGAATAGAATTGAAACCAGAGCATATTCAGGGAAATATAATTATCCACAGTTTCTGGAGGAGAGAGGATTTGGGAATGGTGAGGCCTCTAAGAATTTTTATCATGTACAGTAGTAAAAAGAAAAACTCTTTTTCTATGTCCACAATTCTCATACCAAATGTGTGGGGCTTTTCTCCTCATGAACCAATTCACTAACTCTGAACACCCACCAGGTAGCCTACAATTCACTTCTGGCACTAACTGGAATTAGTGCAGACTTCCCAGATTAAGGGCTCAATTTCACAAGGCTGCTCCTCACTCCTGAGGCAACCTCAAGTCCTATACTTGTGCCTGACCTATTATAAATTGGGGATTCCAACGACCCCCTTCTTGGGTTTGATAACTTACTGGAAGAGCTCACAAAACTCAGAAGTGTGCTTTAGTTACTATTACCAATTTATCACAAAGAATACATCCCAGGAACAGCCAAATGGAAGAGATGCATTGGGTAGTGTATATGGGAAAGGGTGCAGAACTTCCATACCCTCAGGAGGCACACAACCCTCCCCAGCACTCCGTGTTTTTATCAACTTGGAAGCTCTCTAAACCCCTGTGTTTAGGGTTTTCTTTAGGTTTCATTGCATAGGCAAGATTGATTAAATCATTGGCCATTGATGTGTGAACTCAATCTCCATTTCCTCTCCTCTCTCCTGAGGTCAGCAGTGGGGCTCAAAGTTCCACCCCTCTAACCACATGGTTGGTTACTCTGGAATCCTAGCTCCCAAATCCAAGTCACCTAATTAGCATAAACTCTGCTATCGTTGAAAGGGGCTTATTATGAATAACAAAGACACTCCTCTCACTGCTATCATACAGGAAATTACCAGGGATTTAGTCTATAAAATCTTGAATCTTCCTTTTTATAATTTTTCCTTACTTTTCCTCTGAGATCTATAAACTTTACTCTCCTGAATTTTGGGTCTTGGAAGTGTCGTAGGTGTGATACACTACTTAAATTCTGTACAATGTTGTGATCATTTTCTCCCAAGGTCTCAACTATTTCCTTAGCCACCCATTGAATCAGAATGATGTTGAGAGAGGTACTTCTTGCTTTTTCAACTTCCTGAGAGATTAAGTTGTCAGGCTAGGCAAGTAAAGCATTTATCAGATCTACTTTTAGTTGGATGAGAGCATCCAGCCAGTTGAAGGCTTTCTCTACTTGGCGTCACATCTGAGTTCATTTTCTCTTTACTATTAGGAAAGCACTATTGACACAAACTCTTGGTTATCCATCCTTCGACTGCCTGTAGCCTTGTTGCATAATGTGGTGTCTGATAGTTATTCAATAAATTTTTGTTGTATGGCATAATAAATGATTGATTCTAGCCCAGTCTTCATGTACTAAGGCCTCTTCTGTTTCTCTCCTTATTCTTACCCATGAGCTGCCTCCATGCTCTACACTCAGGTTTGCAGATTTCAGTACCAATCTTCTACATGTTACACAGCATTATGTATAAGGTGCCCTCTTTTTTATTGTTGTACTGAGACATGAGTCCTCTCCAATGTATTAGAGAAACCAATGAGAGTTTTACTAACAGCGTTATGTTTTCAAATTGATTTCATTGATTATTCACATTCTGCACATTTTCATTGCCTTGTTTCTAGTTTTAAGGGTCATACCTGACCACCTTTCCAGTTATTTGTGTCTGAGAATGGATGAGTTCCTCCTCCACATTGTTCTTTTTAGCCTATATAAGGTACTTTTCATAACATTCAATTGCATAGTTTTATTTGAGAATTTTATCACTTCTCTTCCACATTTTAAAAGATCCTATTGAATATCTCTTTTATGATCTTATGTCTTTGAGTTTTTAGCTGCTTTTACTAAAGATACTAGATATACCATAAGAATTCATATATTTAAAAGATGTATTCAGCATGTGAAAATGTCAGTGCGTGTTCATTGCACAAGTAGAAAAAACACGTGTGTTGTGGATTTGAGCAAAGACCTTTCACCTTAGACTCAGATTATCTGATTATTAAAAGACACTCACATCTCAAATCCTCAGTTCTCTTATAATGTCATGACCTTTAACTGGAAGAACAGATGCAAATACCACTTGTTCTCACAAATACTTAAGCCATTAGAGAAGCATTTTAGTTTTCTTTAGGCTTTTCCCCTTATTCTCAAAGGATTACCTAAATTGTTGAGCATCTGATGGGTTACATGCATTTGGGCAGGAAGAGAGCAAACCTCTCTATTGGCTGTCAAATATGTATCAATATATGGTGACTTTCCTGTATTTAGCAGCAATTTATTAAATCATCACCCAGAATTCTGTTTATCTACTACCACCTTGAAGGTATGTGGCATTATAAAATGTTATAGCCTAATCAAAAGGTCAGTGGCTACCTTCTTTGAAAAAGGCCAATGTCTTATACCAATAATGTGACTTCAAAACTCCAAGGATATAAAGCAGTAGCCTTCAACCTTGTCCACTCACAGAGAACTTTAAAAAAAAAAATGCTGAAGCCTGGTATTCGTTCCTAGCGATTTTGAAGTACAGAATTTTGGGCATCCCAAGTTTAAAAAGCCTCTCAGGTGATTTTAATGTGCAGCCAATTTTAAAAACCACCAATGTGGGTCAGTGCTACCCAGATCTTAGTGTGAATCCAAATCACCTGGAAATCTTGTTAAGATTCCCTCTCAGAGAGTTAATGGAAGCCTAAGAGTCTGCATTCCTAACAAGCTCCCAGAGGAAGCTGGTGCTGTTGGTTCATGGACCACACTGTGAGAAATAAGCATGTAGAATTCCTCTTTCTTTGTCATATTCTTCTGCTCTCCAGAATTTTGACACCAGTATTCCTTCCATACCACCTTCTTAGAATCTTTTTCTTTCCTACTTTGTTTGTGGGTTATTGCTTACAACTTTTTCTGAGATCTTGTTCCTTTCTAATAAGCTGGGATGCAGAGAGGTTCCTCAACCCTTGTGCCTTCCGTTCTAGCAGAGGCCAACTTGCATTTACAGTGCACATAATTGGTGAATGCCTTAGGCAGGGAGATAAATATAGCTCTGGTCACTGGAAGGTTTCCTTCAGTGGTCCTATCTTTCAGGTCTCATGTTGAAAAACTGGCTTTTATAGCTCCCCTGGGAGTCCTTTTTTGTTAACTTCTGGAGAAAACTGCATCCAAGTGATCCAGCCAACCATCTTCCCCTGTAGCTAACCTGTGCTTAATTGCCTCTTGTTGATAATTAGCTCTAATTTGCCACAGCTCTCTTGAACTTTGAAAGCAGTATTCTAAATTCAATATTCTGTTTTAAAACTCCTAGGCTTTTCTGTCTCTTTTGCTCTCTCTAACTCACCAAGGTCTCTCAGCTCTTTGAATTGTAGTGAGCAATGGTGGTCCTCAGCTTTATTATGTATGAGCATTACCTGGGCTGCTGATGAATAATGACGATTGCTGGTTTCCTATTCAGAGATTCTCATTCAGTGAGTCTGAAGCAGGCCCAGGTATCTGCATATTAAGTGTCCCACTAGGGTGATTCTGTTGTAGGTGATCCAACCTTGGGGCAACACTATTTTTGACCTAGCTTCTCAAGCTTTAATGTGTATTTTAATCATCTGGGGATCTTGCTACAATACAGATTCTGATTTAGCACTTTTAGGGTGGGATATATCTAACAAGCCCTTTGGTCCCAGGAGTCATAATATTATGGTAGAAAGGCTTTAGATTAAATAGTTAATACCATATAATTCAGACTTGTAAGTGTATATTACTTTAAACCTAACATAATGCATGTTTAAGATTGTATCTGTGCAGTTAAAATATACGCTTTTAAGGGCAGAAGTCTCAAATCATAGAATGCCAAACTTGGAAACCATCTTCTGGATAACTAATCCAGAGATCTTTTGCCAAGCTTAACCTGAAGATCCAAACTTTCAGCTCTGCCTCTTGCTGTTTATAGGAAACCTATATGCATGTCTTAAAAATTTGCGACTTGCCAGTTTTCCTCAGGTTCCACCTAGCCTTGAAGGCTTTTGAGTTTGGTAGTCTGCTAAAAATTGTTTCTTTCATCTGAGATTCAGGAAGAGAAGATTATTGGTCAATTTCACATTGTTAATTGTTGAAGAGCTGGGGATGGGCTTAAACTTCTGGCGAGAAGTTCTGGGCACATATTAACTATAAAATTCATCTTTGTTTATTGCTTAAATAAAATCTGCATCATAGTGCTGGTTTTGAAGATTCTTTGGACCTGTAAACTTATACAGTATATAGAAGACATAGTTGCTGTTTTGCTTTAGTATTAAAATATCAAAAGTGATAGGGGAAAACAAAAACTGTCCTGGATTCATTGTTGCTGGATGTATGTAAGTTTGGTCTTTGCCTTTGGTTTGTTTAGTAGCTTTAACATAAGACTGATTTTAGCAAAGCATCGATAACGTGGTATCTCTCATGTTGAAAGGAAACCTAAGCTTTTCAAAACTTCCTTTATCAGTAAGATGAAATTATTTCCCAACATCTTCTGTGGAACTTATTAGAGTGAAGAAAAAGGAAGGGAAAGATTTTTATTTAAGAGGAAAACTAAATCTAAAAGCCTGGTGTGAACTGAGCAGAAATTTTGGTGCTGGACAAGGGTGAATTTAATCAAGATCCTGCCCCTGGTTGTGTGACAAGTCCTAGGCAATTTATTTAGCATTTCTGAGCAGATTTCCCATCTGTGAAATGAACATAATAATAGCTAGCTACGGAGCTAAGTACAGTTAAAAAACATGATAAACGTATCTACAACATAATGCACAACAATCATTAACTCTTACTAGATTTTTTTTACACATTATAGCTACTGTAAATTCTCATTGTTTTTACATTTGTTGTCTGTGAATCTAATTTATGATTTTTTTTGTATATTTAGACTATTTAAATCCTGGAAATTTTGCATAGATGACTTTAAAGACATAAATATAGATGGAGGACTGTGGAAAAAACATTCAGTATTATTTATTGTTATAGAACCTTTTAGACAAAAGCCAGGTCAGATATTCAGAATATAATTTATGAGAGAAGAGAGGAGATTTGTTTGTATTGAATTATAAAATTGAGAATCATTAGCTTTTCAGAAAGCTATTTGCTAAAATAAGTCATTTCTCTGTAATATTTGCTATAAACTGTGTAGTGTTCTTTTTGAGGACATTTTTGGGCAATGGAAAAGCTACTAGTTTATAGAGGAGAGTTTTCTTATTTTCCTGTGTCCCTGGAAAAATAATTTAATTCTCTTATACCTACTTTTTAAACTTCACAACTCTGAATTAAGGAAAATTTGTTCCCCTTATCCCCTAAAGGAGACATTTGGCCACGTCTAGAGACATTTTTGTTGCCAAGACTGGAGAGGGGTGCTACTATCCTCTAGGGTAGAGGCCAGGGATACTGCTCAGTAGCCTACAGCATGCAGAACAAACCCACCACAATAAAGAATTATTGAACCCAAAAGGTCAGTAGTGTTGAGGTTGAGAAATTCTGCTTTAATCTATAGACTGATTAACATAAATGGCACAGTATTTAAAATCTGTAGCTCTAAAGCACACTTTCTCAATGGAGGCAGTATGGTTTTCAAGGGAGGAAAAAAGTGATTCTTGGTGGGCAAAAAATATTGATATTATCATGGGTTGTGGCCCTCCTAAAGTCAATTCGTCTCAATAAAGAGACATATAGTATATTTGTGATATTAAAATTTCATAGGGGTGGAGTGGCCAGTCAGGCAAAAATTGTCTAAATAGGCTTCTTAATGAGTGAGAGTGGGAAAAAAAGTTGAGAAACACTGCTCAACCAAATGAGTGAATGACCCCAGGCAGGTCACTTCAGCTTTTTGTGCTTCAGTTCCCCCATGTGTCAGCTCATGGGGTTGTAGTGATGGTTAAAGTAATATTAAACACCATTTATGGAGTGCCCACCATATTTTAGTCTAGATACTCTCATATTGACAGTAACTGGCAGAACAGCCCTATAAAATAAAGAGAATCTCCATTTTCTAGGTGAAGTAACAGAGGCTCAAGTAACCATAAAAGCAACAAAGTAGAAAGGACCACATATGACTTCATATCTAACTGACTTCAAAGCCTTTTCTCTTTCTTCTGCATTTCATTAGCTTATATTATTAACAAACATGTGTTATCTCAACATTGCAAGTAATACAGCAAGCACATGTCTAGAATTTTCTCTGGGGAAGTAAACAATATGGGTAATGTTTGTGGTTTTTCTTAGTTACACCCAGCCTCAGGAAACATATCTCTTCTTCCTTTCAAGGCTCACCTTCCATCTGTCTTCTTTTGATTCCAGCATTTCCCTTCTTCTCCACGTGACCCAGATCATGGGCCAAGGTGTTTTTTTTCTCTCTCTCTTGCCTGTACTTTTCACTCCATCCCTAATCTGTCTCATTCCCCACTGCCTGTAACAAGCTCAAGTCTTTTGAATTTTACAAAACTCTTCCTCAACCCCGTGACTTGCTTAATAGGACCCTCTTATCCTATTCTTTTTCCTCCCAGGCATCTTCTTTACAAGACTCATTTATAAGTTCTGCCTTTACTTCTTCAGCTACTGTTTTCTCCTCAATGTCCCTGAATTATGCTTTCACTTCTTTTCACCAGATCTCATTGGATGACTGTCTCTGATATTTTCACTGTGGGCTCTCTTTTTTATTCAAAACTCTCTGCTGTCTTTGTTTCTGGGACATCTTTCTCTCCTGATATTCCTTCTACTTTTTCTGACCATTCCTTCTTAGCCTCTTATGTCTATACCAAAGCAATGGTTGTCCATAGGGTTTCAGTCTCATGGCTTTGAATCTTCAGTCAGGTATGATCCTGATCCATGTATTATCCTACAACTGCCTGAAGATTTCCCACAAGGATCTCCAGGCTGTCCAGGGAAAGTAAGCTTATCCTCTCCCTTCCCTTGCAAATTCACATCTCATCTGGTACTTCTTATCTTGGGGATTGATACCACCAAGATAATATGTATACCATTTCTAGTCTAACATGTGATGGACCCTCAAGAATAGTAGTTGTAATTAATTTAATATTTATACCACATGGTGTGATTAGTATTATTATGATTATTCCCATTTTATGTGAACAATTGAGGCATAAAGTGATTAAGTGGCCTGCCTAAAGTCATTCTACTTTCTTTTTCATTTAACTTTTTAAAAAGAGTATTTATTTGTTTCTTTGAGGGAGAGAGCGCGTGCCATGAGTGGGAGAGGCAGAGGGAGAGGGAGAGAGAATGTCAAGCAGACTTTGCACTGAGTGTGCAGCCTGACATGGGGCTCATTTTCATGACCTTGAGTTCATGACCTGAGCCAAGACTAAGAGTCGGATGCTTAACTGATTGTCCCACTCAAGTACCCCGTTCTTGTTTTTTTCATATCTCTAACAATAGCCAGTTCGTAACCAAGCCCTTTTCATTCTATAACATGTCTGGATCTCCTACTGCTTATACTTAGGTTCTCTTTATTTCTCATGTGACCTATGGCAGCAACCCTCAATGCTATTTCTTCCTGCAGCAATATCCCATCCCCATCAAACCATCTGCACTATGGTTGGATCAGAGGGATCTTTTGAGAAATATTTACCTGCTCACAATACTCCCTTTCTTTAAACTCCTCAGTGGCTTCCATTTCTTGCAGTTTAATCCAAAATACCATGTCAGAGCACGGCGTGCTCTCCTGAGCTAGCCTGTTCTTGTTCATTTTTCTCCACGAACCTGCTTTAGAACTCATGTTCAGGCCACACAGAGTAATGATATGATTCTTTTAAGATTTTATTTATTTATTTATTTATTTGAGAGAGGGAGAAAAAACCAATGAGGAAAGGAGCGGAGGGGTAGGGAGAGGGACAAGCAGACTTTGGGCCCTGAGCTGGGCTCAGTGCTCAGCACAGTCTCAGGACCCTGAGATCTTGACCTGAGCTGAAACCAAGAGTCAGACACTTAACCCACTGAGCCACCCAGGTGCCCTGAATAAAGATATAATTCTTAAATGCATCATACTGCTTCACACATCCATGATTTTATTCACCCTACAACTTCTACTCAAAATGCCTTTTTCTGCTTTGTCTTCCTTCCTACTCATCCTCTATGGCTGACATAAAATGTCAACTACTATAGGAAGCATTTCTCCCTGAAATCTCAAGGACAATGAGGCTATTTCCTCCCATTGAACAGTGTATGTACATTTAACACAGTATGTTTAACAGTTAACTTGTCCTCCTTTGTGTTACAGAGGGGTTCAGAAGTTGGACTCTGGATTTGAACCCTTAGTCTAACTCTTAGTATAATGTGTTTCTTGGCAAATTACTCTGCCCCTTATCTACATCTAGGGTCATTTAGAGCATTAACTGAGATAATCACAGAAAGTGTTTGATACATCAGATCATGTGACTTTCTTGCTCTCAACATTCTAATGGGTTCCCATCATATTTAGCATAAAATGTAAACTACTGTTACCTTTCTGCTTTTCTATCTAAATATATTCAGTCTGGATTTAAGAGAGAGGAGAGGGAGGGAAAGAGAGAGAGAGTAATTTGGAAGGTGAGGGATACACATATTTATTGATGCCTTTACAATCTTGCATGATCCAGCCGTTGGCTATTTCTTTTTTTTTTTTTTTTAAGATTTTATTTATTTATTTCACAGCGGGAGAGAGATCACAAGGAAGCAGAGAGGCGGGCAGAGAGAGAGGGGAAGCAGGCTCCCTGCTGAGCAGAGAGCCCGATGCGGGCCTCGATCCCAGGACCCTGAGATCATGACCTGAGCTGAAAGCAGAGGCTTTAACCCACTGAGCCACCCAGGCGCCCCGTTGGCTATTTCTGACCTGGTTTCCTACCACTCTTTTTGCACTCTATAACTCTACCCTCATTGACATGCTCACTCTTCCTTGACCTTGGCATCTAAACTCCCATCTCAGAACCGTTGCCTTTGCTGTTTCCACCACGTGGATTGTTCTTCCCACTAACTTCCAAATGGTTCCATACAAACTGTTTTTCAAAGATCACTTAAGCAATTTATGTAATGTAGAACCCTCTTCATTTTATTTCCTTTTAATTTTATTATTTTTTAAATATTTTATTTATTTATTTGCCACAGAGAGACACCGGGAGAGAGGGAACACAAGCAGGGGGAGTGGGAGAGGGAGAAGCAGGCTTCCCGTTGAACAGGGAGCCCTACGTAGGGCTCAATCCCAAGACTCTGAGATCATGACCTGAGCCAAAGGCAGATGCTAAACAACTAAGCCACCCAGGTGCCCCTCCCTTTAATTTTCTTCATCACAGTTATTATTGTTTAATGTATTAATCATTTGTTTGCTTATTTTTGGCCTCTGTCACTTGCTACAATATAAAAGTCATGGCTTTGTTTTGTTTACTGCTATATTCTCAGAACTAGAATGGTGCTTGATTTATAGTAGGGGTACTTAAATCCATTGGTTGAATAAATAAATGAGTAACTTAGTAGAGTATATTAATATTATATTAATATTATTATTATTCTTTATTTTTTTTAAGATTTTATTTATTTATTTGACAGAGAGAGAGATTTCAAGTAGGCAGAGAGGCAGGCAGAGAGGAGGAAGCAGGCTCCCTACCAATCTGGAAGCCCGACTCGGGGCTCGATCCCAGGACCCTGAGATCATGACCTGAGCCCAAGGCAGGGGTTTTAACCCACTGAGCCACCCAGCACCCCTATTATTATTCTTTAGTAGATGTCTCCTGAAAGGCAGAGACTAGATCCTTTTTGTCTTTATACATCAGGTTCATTGGTTATTAAACTGTGTTCTTTGAGTTTCTGCTAACATTCTGTTGGGGGCTAGCTGTCTTGATTTTAGCTCCAATTTTATTTGTGTTATATAAAGATTTGTAAGAATGGTTTCACTGCTAAAAAGGCTTTGAAATCCACTGGCCTAGTGTATCTCTAACACATTCACGAAGTCATTCAAAAAATGTTTGCTGGATGAACGAATGAAACTGCCATAAATGTCATCTTCGACTGGAAAAATAACATAGAGCTGACATTTTCTTGAATAGCCTATCTATAATAAAATATCACCAACAACATTAACTTTTATTTGTGCATCCTTGCAAAACTAATTTAGATTTGATTTTAAAATTAAAATATATATATATATTTAAAAATATTTTTCTAATATAGCCTAGTGGCTTTTCTGCTTTTGTGGCATTACTTTTTTAGTTTTTTCATATAATTAATTCAGTGAATACCACTGCTAGATATAGACAAAGTAAGCACTAATTAAATTACCCACCACAAGATAATTACTTTATTATTAGCAAACTAGAAGAAGATGATTCAACATTCTTCATATCTTAGTAAAGTGTTCTACATCTTCAAGATATTGGTAATATTTGATTGGACAGGGTTTAAATTTTATTTGTACTTGGTGGTTCTTGAAAAAATTACATAATTACACTTGATTGACAAACCATAAGAGACTCCTAATCTCACAAAACAAACTGAGGGTTACTGGGGGGTGGGAGGGTAGGGATAGGGTGGATGGGTTATGGACATTGGGGAGGGTTTGTGCTTTGGTGAATGCTGTGAAAGATGTAAGCCTGATGATTCACAGACCTGTACCCCTTGGGCAAAGAATAAAAATAAAATAAAAAAAAATTACACTTGATTGATATATATATCTAATGTAATAAACTCACTGGGTTTAACAGAAATAGGAATGGCCATAATGAAGTAAATTTTTAAGTTTATTTTATTTATTTTAATATAAAATTTAAATGCTAATAATGCAAATATTATAGCCATAAAATGATGAAGAAGCATTCCGTATTTTAACACAGTGGTGATTTCTGGCACTTTGATGAAGAATTCAGATTGTTCAAGGTCCTTCTACAATAGTAATTTTCAAGAAACTTGATTCTCCTAATGCCTCACTTCCCCACTTCCTCAGAGAAAAAGATAAGACAGGAAGTGGTGATAATATCAGTGAGGATTTGAGGTGGAAGTTGAGAATACAGGGAAATCAGGGTAAAGGTAGGTGGCATGGCCATCACAGGAAGGAGGAACTAATTCTGGCCATGAAGCAAAATATTTGGTAACCAGAACTAGTTTGCACTGGAAACAGCTAGGGGGATTGAGAATCACTGGGAAGCATTTGCCCCACATTGGAGAAAAAATACTACTGTGCCCCATGGCTAAAGTGAACTGAAGAAAAATGTATTGAGGTAATCTAAAGTGCTTACTAATGATTAGAGAGAGTAGAGAAAGATTAGATTAGATTAGGCAATCTGATTTCCCAAGTAGTGGTATCTCTTTAAACAGATTGAAAAGTAGGAAAAGTGATATGGATGACTTCAGAAATGCATTTGTCTGTTTTGTCATATTGAGAGAAAACATGTTTTGGTAGCTTTAGATTATCTGAATGGGTATTGGAGGGAATGTTTCACATTCTTGAGGTATAGATCACTCTTAGATCATAGTTATATTTTGAGTCATAGGAATTAAAAATGCTTTTTTTTTCAGTTTTTAGTTAACCTGTGATTAGCTTTTTGACAAATGGAGTCTTAAATCTCTTCACTGACCAATGTCAGAAACATGCATTTATATACACATAAACACATCCTCACAAATACAGATTGTTTCATTTTATGTCAGGTGACACCATTGTCAAACCATTCGATAGACACATTTTAATAAACCATTAACAGCAATATCAAGAAAGACATTATGGAGTATAGGTATTTATATTCATAAAGGACCTTAAAGGTCATCTATTCAACAATATTTTACAGATATGGAATCTGAGATACATAGAGGTAACACATTCAAGGTCATATACCCTAAGTTATCAGAAAGAGTCAGGTCTAGAATCAAGGTTTTTAGACTCCCTGCACAGTGCTCTTTATCAAAGACTATAAAAGGGAGGTGTGGCTAGGTCATTCATTCAAATATTCACCCTATATTTTGAAGTTAGGTCTCAATTTACACAAGACATCATATGAATCTTTATTTCTCCCAATTAAGCCACTTAAGTGTATAAATTTTCCTGTGAATGTAATTTTAGCTACATCCTGTAATGCTTTCATTCTCTTCTCTTTAAGATACTTTATAATTTATTCATTAGTATTTGTCTTGAGTAAATAGTTCTATTGGGGAGTTGTCTTTTTTTAACTTATAAATTTCTAGTTTTGTTGTATGTAAATTAAGGTTAGAAAGGTTTTTTACTTTTGGGGGGCTGCCTGGGTGGCTTAGTCCATTAAATGTCCAACACCTGATTTTGGCTCAGGTCATGATCTCAGGGTTGTGAGATCAAACCCTGTGTGGGGCTCTGCATTGAGCATGGAACTTGCTCAAGATTCTCTTTCAGCCCTTCCCCTTCCTCTTAAAAAAAAAAAAAGAAAAAAGAAAGGTTTTTTATTTTTGGAAATTATTTGATATGGCTGAACACAGAGTGAATTTCTACAAATATATTATGCCACTTATGTTTTTTATTTCAAAGGAAAGTTTGTGTGTGTATCTATGTTTGTGTTTGTGTGTCTTTGATCATTTTTGTTAGGTTATAAATTACCCTAACCCTCCTTGTATTCCTAGTTTATAAAAAATATATTTCAAGTCCATATTTTATATATGAAAGTTAATGACATATTTTGGGTAGATTATATAATCATCAAATATCCCTTTTTGTCCTTGAATTTAATTTTAGTTAAATTCAGTATTAAATTTGGTTGAATTAGTATTAATATTGCTATGTTTGCTTTTGTTTTTTTTTTTTAAGATTTATTTATTTATTTGACACACAGAGAGAGTGTGCACGTGTGAGTGCATGCATGAGCTGGGGGGGTGGCAGGCAGAGGGAGAGGGAGAAGCCAGAGGGAGAGGGAGAAGCAGGCTCCCAGTGGAGCAGGGAGCCCTATGCAGGGCTCAATTTCAGGACCCTGGGATCATGACCTGAGCAAAAGGACGCTTTACCAACTGAGCCACCCAGGGGTCCCTGCTTTTTTATTCTTTCCACAGATACCTGATGTATTTTTTCTATCCCTTTATTTCAACCTGTCTGTTCCATTTTGTTTCAGCTGTATCTTCAATAATGAGTAGTAGATAGATTTATTAATTTATTTTCTTTTGATTCATCATAATCCTATGTTTTATGTTTTCTACTTCCAATCTTTATTTTTCCCACTTAATTCCTCTATCCATTCCTTTTTTCTGAGTGTTTTTTATTTTATATTTTCTTTTTGTGATTTAGATTTTATTCATCCCATTTTTTTTGAAGCTAAGTTATTAGATGACTAGAGATTTAGTATTTTATGTGGTATAGTGAATTGACCCCTTTGTCATTAATAAGTGTCCCTTTTTATCTTTAATAATGTTTTTTGCCTTAAATACTATCCTTCCAATATGAAGTTAGCTTTACCAGTTTTATTTTGGTTAATGTTTAGTGGTATTTTTTTTTATTGAAGTATACTTAACATATAATGTTGTATTAGTTTCAGGTGTAAAACATATTGATTCAATAATTCTACACATTATTCACTGTTCACTGTGATAAGTGAAGTCATTATCTGTCACACCACAATGTTATTACAGTATTATTAACTATATTCCCTATGCTGTAGTTTTCATTTCCAAGATTTATTTATCTTATAACTGGAAGTTTGTACATTTTAAACGTTTATCTCATTTTTTACCCTTAAATGTTTACCCTTAAAAAATTTAAACAGATATTTAAACTATTTTTTGTTTAGCATCTAATGCTAATCAATATTTATGCCCATATACCTCCTTTGTTTTACTACAATCATCTGTAACTTCACCAAGAAGTTAATATTTTTTTTAAAAAATATTTTTGATTAAAGTGTAGTTGACACACGATGTTACCTTAGTTTTAGGTGTACAACATAATGATTCAACAAGTCTATGTTATGCTATGCTCACCACAAGTGTGGCTACCATATGTCACCACACAACAGCATTATAATACTACTGACTATATTTCCTATATTTTACCCAATAATTCTTTTGTATTATACCTCCACATGCTTGTATATCTTTAAAATTCCCAAAAGTTTCACAGACATCATTAGAATTAATTATTAAGTTTATGATTTCTTTTTTTTAAAAAAGATTTTATTTATTTACTTGAGAGAGAAAATAGAGAGAAAGAGAGAGAGAGAGAGAGAGAGCATGAGCATGGGGGGGGGGGAAGAGGCAGACTCCTCTGCCAAGCAGGGAGTTCCATGTGGTACTGGGATCATAACCTGAGCCAAAGACAGACGCTTAACCTACTGAGCCACCCAGGAGCACCATGATTTCTTTTTTTTATCATCTTTTCTTATATTTCACATTTCTCTTTCTTGGATTTATTTTTTATCTATTGAAGTGAATTCTCAAGTTAGTCTTTCAAATAGTACATAGTTGCTTTCAAAATCATCTTGACTTTCCTTTACTTGAATGCTAATTTGGTGGGTTAGAGCATTTTAATCTCCTAGTTATTTTCCCTCAGAATGTTGAAGACCTTTCTCAGGTCTTTAAAAATTAAGCCAACAGTATCAAAATTTATGATGTAAATAAGGAAATTTGAGGAAGACCATGAAGGAGAATACTAGAAACAGAGTCAAAGAGCTAACAGAAGTTAGGTGAATGCACTAAGCTGAAAAGTCACTGCAATGTCAGCAGGGATTCAGGATCTGACTACAGTCTCCCCAAAGAATATGACTGAGTTGCCAAATGCCAAGGACCCAAAAGAAGAGGCAGAGAGAGCAGCTGTTATTGGTAGGTAATATTGAAGGGGAAGTCAAGGATCTGGTGGTTATGTATATGGCCTGGGAGTTAAGTTCCTTTTAGAGGTACATCAAACAGCAGACTGTTTCCAGGTTGACCTTGCTAGTGGGGAAGATCTGTCTGTAAGAGGCAGACATCTGACAAGGAAGCTCGTGTCAGCCAAGCTAAACAGAAAACAATTCAAGAGGAAAAACCAAGGTTTTCATAATATAACTGTATATTATGTAAAACATTAGAATGCACAGATGAATTAGAAACTGACCTGTCAGAACAAATGTCCATAAACTTGGTGGCCTAAAACAAAGGACTTTATCCTCAGACTTCTGAAGTTCTGAAGCCTGATATCAAGGGGTTATTAGGGTTGCATTCCCTCTGGAGTCTCTGAAGAGAAATATTCCTTGCCCCTTCCAGCTTTTAGTGGTTCTCAATATTTGTGGCCATCTCACTCCAATCTCTGCCTGTGTAATCTTCACATGGCTTTTCCCTCTTCTCTATTCATGTCTTCTCTTCTGTCTCTTATAGGACACTTGTCACTGGATTTCAGACCAACATTGGTACTTTAGGATGATCTCATCTTGAGATCCTTAACTTAATTACATCTGCAAAGATTCTTTTTCCAAAGAAGGTCACATTCCCAGATGTCTGGGTGGACATGTCTTTGGAGGTAGGGAGCAATTAAAATCCCTACAACAAACAAATTTATGTTCAAAAATAAGTAGCAGCACAAATAGTTATATATAAATGAGGATAGGTTTCAGGCTTATTTACACTGCTGTAATGGGAATAATGGAGGATTGGTATTGAAATGAACAAACAGAATGTTCAGTATTTTGCAATTCATATTATGTCTCTAGGACATTGATTCTCAAAACTGTGATGTTCATATAAAATCACCTGGGGTTTCCAATTAAATATAAAGACATTTTAGGCTCCATTCCCAGAGATTTGGATTTAATAAATCTACATGGGACCCAATCTTGAATAGGAAGAAGGAGAGGGGGAAAAAAAAATCTAAGTTTTACAGGACCTAATATAATTTTGAGAAGGGTCTTATGAAAGAAAATAACGCAAAGTTACACGTATAAACTTAGGTACAATGTCACAGTAAGTATCCCAGATGAACTGGGCTAGCTTTTTGGCAAATCTGCCCTGTCAGACACTCTAAGAATCTAGTATGAGATCTATAGACCTCCAGTTTGTGGTAAAGTGTTTTAGTATACTTTTCCTGCCTTTCTTTTATTATTGTTAAAGATCATTTCTTGCTGGAAATTGAACTTCTCTTTAGAATCTTATCTGAATGTTAATTATTGAGACAACGCCCTTAATGTTGACTAGAATTACAACTCTATAAGGGGATGAATTGCTCCCTGGTATTAAATGTAAGGCTTGTGAACTTCAAAAATTCTTTTTTTAAAAAAAAGATTTTATTTATTTATTTGACAGAGAAAGAGAGATTACAAGGAGGCAGAGAGGCAGGCAGAGAGAGAGGAGGAAGCAGGCTCCCTGCTGATGCGGGGTTCAATCCCAGGACCCCGAGATCATGACCTGAGCCCAAGGCAGAGGCTTTAACCCACTGAGCCACTTAGGTACCCCCAAAAATTCTTTTCATATAGTCCTTACTATTACTATGATTATTACATATTTATAGTTTTTTCCTGGAAGCATCATGAGGTGGAATAGGGGGCATGGGTTAAAAATACCAGGTATCCTTCTTTGAGTCTCTTTGATGCATGAAATGAATATCTCACCAAATTGTCCTAAGGATTGAATGTGGTAATATATGGATGCCTGATACAGGGACTGCATAATTCTTGTTAATATTTTTCTTACTTCAGGTATTTTTTTTTCTTTTCTCCCTCCTAACCTCTCCCCACTTTCTCTAACACAGCTTTGCCCCTAGATTATTGAACAACTGAAAGAAAAAAACCTGTAAAGTTCTCTATGGAATTTTGCATTTTAGTTCTTATCTATTTCACATATGAAAAAAACAATAAAATTCTGTTATTGAAACAATTGGTTCATAATGATAGTAGCAATATTTTTAACTTTTCACTGAGGCTTTCTCTAGGCTAGACTCTTGCCATCAGTGATCCATATACATTACTATCTTTAATTCCCACAAGGAACCCATAATGGAGGTACAACAATTATCTCCCAGGATTTCTTTTATTTATTGAGATGTAATTGACAGGTAATACTGTATAAGTTTAAGGTGTCCAACATATTGACATGCTTACCACCTAGTATTAGCACATACTTCTACACCTCACCTCATTATCATTTCTTTTTCTTTTTCTTTCTTTTTTTTTTTTTGTGGTGGGCACTATTAAGATCTAGTCTCTTACCAGCTTTGAAGTTTATAATACACTATTGTTGCCTATAATCATTATGCAGTGCATTAGGTCTCTAGGACTTACTTACCTACTGGTTCCAAGTTTGTATCCTTAAACAACATATTATTTTATTTCACATTTTTACAAAGAAAAAACTGAGGCTTACAAAACCTTCTGTAACTTTTCCAAGACGACAGAATGAGGAAGTGGCAAAGTAAAGACACCTCCACTGGCTGACCCACAATCCTACTCTTGGCCACTGCTACAATTCCGAGATAATATTCCTGAATTAGCTAAATCAACTTTATTTATAGCAACTAATTTCTCTTACTTAACAATACACTTCTGTGTATATTAGCAGCCAGTGGTAATAGAATGCGCTTTGCTTTATTTTAAATGGTGCAGACATATCGTAGTTGTGAGGACTTTAGCCCAGGAAATTACAGAGAATACAATTTTCAGTGATTGGGTAGAAATCCTTTTAATTTCCATCTTCTTTTGGCAGTTATACTTTTTTAATAAAATTCTGTGCTGTACATTTCAGTTTTTACTAATGTGATTATGTGGTCTAACATCAAAAAGGTTCATTGCTTAATGACCAAGAACCAAGCATGTGAGAATGCAGAAGTTGGAAATGGTTTTAAACAAATCAATTTCAAGTGAATTAATCTTTGAAAACAGTACTTGAGCATTTTCCATATGAAAGTCATTTCCATTATGACTTCGTAGAGCCATTCAAAGTGTCTTTTTGATGTTTATTGTCTTTATGGTACCAAGAGTAGCTACATTGCGTTATAATAACATGGTTTATTTCTGCCTCTAAATTATCTACGGAGCAGAGTGGATTTATGTAGCTGTGTACATTTGCTCAGCATCTCTTCGGTACCCTTCCAGAATCACTTATACATTGCCTTTGGTTGTATATGTATCTTTGTGAAGACGACAGAAAGCACTGAATCAGAGTGATGCACCATTTGCTCTGTGGGGCTTTATGTATTGTCACTACAACTGCATGTTCACAGGCAGCTTGGTGTACTCAAGATTTACAAGTCATTTGTTTGTTTCCAAGGAGTCCTATTCGATGACACTGTATATTAAAGTTTCTAAACAAATTATATATTTTTGTGCCTAAAATTATAGTGATTCAAGATGAATCTGCATCTTTCTTTTTTCCCTTCCTCCTTTCACTGCTCCTTTCTCTCCTTCCTTCCTCCCTCCCTTCCTTCCTTCCTTCCTTCCTTCCTTCCTTCCTTCCTTCCCTCCTTTCTTTTTCCTTTTTCAAAAAGCAATATATCTTTTGTAATTCATTGGGTAACCTCACTGAGAACCTGAAATCATTTTTCTTAGAAATCTCTTTTCTTCCAATTTTTGCCTTTGCATTTATATTGTTTCTGTGGCCCAACTTAATATTTAAGTCTCAAAATAATTTGCAATTTTCAAGCGTTCTCTTCACTGGTGTTCTGAAGCTTAGATTTTATCTTCTCCCAACCAATCACTAGATTGATAAGATCAAAAGTTGCGGTAATAGATGTGAGCTCTTTAAGAATAAATTCTCTGAGCACTTAGCATATACAAAAAAAGAAGCCAGGTCTGAGGAGAAAAAAAAAAAGTTGTTAGAAGAATCTAATATTCTCCATAAACTCATAAAAATAATTTATTCAATTCATATTTTAAAAGAACACATGAAATTCTTGTAAATATTTTAGGTAAACATTTACAGCAAGCAGCTCCTTATTAAAAGAATACTTAAACTTTTTTTTGAATAATCTTTTTGAGTATTAGTTTATTTTACTTAAGCCAGCTTTCTGGCACTGAATCTGAAACCATTAGGTATCCATGTTGTATGTCAAATGGAGATATTTTAAATTTTTTGGCATATACTTAGACAGTTCCTTCTCTGTCTCCCAATATGACAAAAGCGTTGCTTGTTATTTAATTCAAAGTAAAATTGTGTCATGATGACAGTGCTTTATGTAGAAGAATACTGTGAATGAAAGCCTCTATGCCACAATCTGAATGATAGAAGCCTATATCATATTTGTAATTTTTGCTCATTAAATACAACTTCTCATTCTGATTGTATATATTCCAAGTGGCTAAATACAGAAAACATGATAAATATTCTTTTATTTCTTCTTCCTTTGTTCCTTCCTGCTTCCTTATTTCTTCCACCACAAATAGAGTTTTGAGTTAGAATGAAAATACAGAAGTGATGAGTACCAGTACTCTAGGATTGCTTTCAGACGTAGACTTCTGGTGCCTATGAAGAACTCTGTCACACAATTCAAAGTCTTTTTCAAATTGTATAGGCTTTGAATCATCAAATTTGAAGGAATTTGGCAGTTATTCAGTCCTCCATCTGCCTCTGATAAAAGCTGCTTTATTAACTCACCCAGTGAGATGGGAATCTATGCTTTCTTTTAGGCTTTGAGAGAAAATTATCCAATAATCTCTTTTATAACTTATTTCAGTGTTTAATAACTCGACCTGTCAAAAAAGATTTTTTCATCATTAGCCTAAATTCTTTTTGTTGTCATTTAAACCCAAGAATCAGATGAACAGCCTCATAGAATTAATCTATGAATGCAACATCAAAGGACACAATAATTACAATCCAAGCTGTTTTGCCTCACTCGAGCCATCCTAATTCTCAAAGTCCAGATCTGGGACTCTTATTAACAGTGCTTAAATTTTAGTATTTAATACTCCTGATATTTATAAAGGCAAAATCTGTTGGATATGCCTCTGAATGCCTAAAACCATATAAAGAATGATATTTCTTAATAATGGGCATATTGTTACCCTTTCCATTTACTGTGGTTGAAATAATGTGTCTCTATTTAGACCTGCTTCCTCTGATCAGCTTCCTGAGCCCTCTGCTTCCAGTTCTAATCCTTCTTGCTGTTTGCCTCAGTTTCAGCCTAGTTCTACAGCTCCAAACCTGTTTGTTCTTCTTCCTTCCTGTGCCCAGTTATAGGTATTCCGAACCCTCCCCCAACAACTTCTGTCATTATTGTTATAGTACTATTAGCTGACCCACTGCCTGTCCTGGAGAACCTGAAGCTAATGCTCTCATTCCTTGGCTACTTTTATTGTTGCTGCTAAACTTACGTCACCTGGTCAGCAGGTCCCAGAAACATGAACAGTGCTGGGCCTGATCCTGGAATAAGAACCAGAACTAGAAATGAATATAGTATCTAGACGCTTTGTGTATATGTATTATCCAAAATGGGTTCAATTATGTTTAAAGAAAAACCAATACCTGTTAGATTTTACCCAAGAAAAGATAAGGAAAAGGGTGTATTTATCTGATTTTAAAATTCATCCCAGAGTATGACACATTGATTGGAGTGGTTGAGATTCCATGCAAGTGAGAGTAACCCAATTTAGAATAACTCAGGCAGAAAAGAAGATTGGATTAGCCTACATAATTAATATGATATAAGGGAGGAGGTGCGTCTGGCATCAGGAGCATCAGGGATGAAGGTTAAGAAAGTGATAGCAGAATTCTCTCCATCTCTCCATCCCTTCCTCTTTGACTGAGGGATCTCTTCTCTCAAGACACATTTCCTATACTGGACAGGTCTGGTGCTTCACAACTCATAGCCTTGCTACTAGGTGGGTATTAGGATTCTTTCCTTAGCTCCAGTATGGAAAATTCTGATTTTGATGAGGTGATTTTTGATAATGTTAAACAGGAATGTATCTTGACCTGTTTTACATCTTAAAAGGCTCACCTTGGCTGCCCTGTTTGATTGTGGGGAAAGGAGGTTGCGAAGAGAGGGAAACCAATCAGGAGGTCATTGCAGTAGTTCAGGTGAGAAATAACGGTGGCTTGTAGTAAAATGGTCAGAGTAAAGAGAGTGAAAATGGTTCAGTTGGAATATATTTTGGAGGCCAACAGATAGGCCAGAATAATGGATTGGTAGTGAGATGGGAGGAATCAAAGAGGAAACAGGATAACTCCTATGTTTTTGGCCTAAGTAATTAGGTGATGATATCATTTAATGAGGAAAAAAATGCCCCCATGTAAAATATATAGTACATATGTAGTATATACCTTCCAGCAAGTTTGTAGATTTCTTTCATAGATCCAAACAAATAGAGAAATACTATGTCTTCATATCCAAAGACAGACTATTATAAACATTCTACCCAATTTCAGTTGATACCCAATTTTGTCTTCTAGCAAAACCAGAATGAGTCAGAGTAACTGGTAGGAAGAGCCTTATAAAACATAAGACCTCTCTTCCCTCTGCTCATAGACGATTGGACTGGTGGTGAACCCATATAAAACCAGTATGGTGCCAACCGGATATTTTAGTGTGCGATTTGAATAAGTAATATAGAAACTACTCCAGTTAAGTAGAGGAAAAAAAAACTTGGTCTTAATATGAGGATTGCAATGGTATGAGGAGTATGGAATCACTTAATAACTGAGTTTTGGGGAACAGGAATTACAAGTAAGCAAATAGAGTGGCTCTGCAGAGAAAATCAGGACAATGCAACAGACTAGAAGCGAGGAAGAGAAATAAGATATCACTCCATGCTCTGAGTGAATAATTTGTTTTTATTCCTGAGTTTCCCCTCCAGACCTTGTATGAACAGCTTCTCCTTGGGTATCAGTGTTTCCTGTACTAGATAGTGACTTGGAATACTCCCCTGAGGCAGAGTTGGAAATGTTGATTCAGATAAGAAAATTTCCAGAGATACAGAAAAATCTTTATGTACAAAGATATGTATATAATTATTAGCCAAATTATTGAACAGGACAATAGTAACAAGTCCTCAATAAAGAGGAATTATTAAATTATAGTAAATTAAATATTCCTCACACAGAGGAATATTACACAACCAATAAAATTATATATTCAGTGACAATACAGTTACATATACAGTTGCTCATATTATATGTTAAGTTAGAAGCAAAAGCAGAATACAAAAGTGGAAGTAGCCTGGGACCCTAAAATAAGATTCTAAGTTATTTCTATACCTTGGCCAGGGACCTTAACGTCCCTCAGTTATCACTGAGAGTTTCTCATGGGTCTGTCCATACCTTATAACATGTTCTTCTCTAGCCTTTGTTCTGGCCTTCACACTGTGACCTTGCTGCTAATGGGCTTTGTGAGATCCCCATGTCACAGGGACAGGCTGCCATGTCTTGGTTATTGTGACTGACATTGCTGCTTCAGTCTTGGAGTGGGGACTCTTCTCAGTACCCCACAGCACAATCACTCTACACTTTACTAAAGGGACTAGAGTAAGAGAAGTAGAACATGGATTTGCTTCTGTCAGTGGTAGCTCACAGCACTTGTAACCCAAATGTAACCTTATATCTAGCCTTCTTGGAAGGTCCCCATGTACTACCTCAAATTCCAGAAACAGGAATTTCCGGACAGGTCCATATCTAGAGTCTTAATGCTCTGCAGCCATAGAGAGAGGAGGAAGACTTTTCTGCCTCAGGTCCAATTTCTCCTGAATATACTGGTTGAGAGTGAAAATATAAAGGTATTTACAGATATAAAGATAC
The DNA here is from genome assembly GCA_002007465.1 of Ailurus styani. Taxonomy (NCBI): domain Eukaryota; kingdom Metazoa; phylum Chordata; class Mammalia; order Carnivora; family Ailuridae; genus Ailurus; species Ailurus styani. The sequence continues at coordinate 1,676,767 of LNAC01000308.1, read as the reverse complement.
AATCTTGGCAATAAAATCAATTTATAAGTGCCAAGAACCCTCAGGGTCTCAATCTAAAGCAAGTATCCCAATAACAATGGAAAGGTACCAACCAAATCTTTATTAGCTAAAAGCCTTGCAAAGTGGTCCCTTGAAGAAGGAAAATTTCTTTAAGGGAAAATTCACTTTTCTACCCTAGAATTCATAAACTGCTTATAATCCCCAAAATAATGTTATTAGGAAAACATAATTTAAGTTAGAGTCATCAGTGGTCATTTGTGAACAATGATTATCTCTGGGAAATGAGAGTATATTTTTAAAATAATTTTCTATATTTTCCAAATTTCCTGTACTGAATATGTATTATTAAAAAATGAAATAATTTTAAAAAGCTTATGTTGGAGTTTAGTTTCATTTACTGTAATGAGTAATAGTTGTTTGCCTAGCTAGCTTACTAATGGCTGGTATGCTACTGACTTGATAGAGTTTTAATTTAAATGAAAATTTCTCATTCTAAAGAAAACCAAATGCTTCTATTAGTATATTGACAATTATGTCTGTGAGAAGTTCAGTCAGAATTTCTAACAGTTAGGAAAAGAGATCAAAACTCCTAAAAAGTACCAAAAAATGTAAAATCTCAACCTCCTCCAATTAAATCATTATTAATGCTGTTGTTTTAACTCATTTGTGGGTAGGGGTGGGATGGGATTTCTGTTTTGATGGTGAGGGAAAGCTCTATCCAAAGGGGTTAATTACTAAATTACCAAATGAACTATTTTTAAAGTATGAAACCAGGGCTAATTCTATGGCATGGATTCTGAGGTCATCAAAAATTTTCAGCATTGGGCGCCTGGGTGGCTCAGTGGGTTAATGCCTCTGCCTTCGGCTCAGGTCATGATCTCAGGGTCCTGGGATCGAGGCCCATATCAGGCTTTCCGCTCAGCGGAGAGCCTGCTTCCCCCCCCCCCTCTCTCTGCCTGCCTCTCTNGATAAGCGCAGTGCCATGGGATGGAGGCTTGCTTTGGGCGACCAGCACTGGGGGGATCCCGAAACCTCCACGCAGGCCGCCTGCCTCTCTGCCTGCTTGTGATCTCTATCTCTGTGTCAAATAAATAAATAAAATCTTTAAAAAAAACTTTTCAGCATTAATGAGATTATTATATCATGTTATCATTTATGATAACATTTCATAGCTTGGGTTTAAGTAACCATCCTAGCACTAATTTTTGAACCAATTAATTATATTTGCCAAAGGAATTCAGGTTGAGTTAGTTTCAAACTCAATTCCCTTTGACTGTGGTGGAAGTAGGCAAGAAACTAATTCAATTTTAAGTGCAAAATAATTAAATGGATTGAGTTTGTCAATGGAATCTCCTGATTGGAAATGCCATGAGGTCAAGCAAGTAGTTTTATAGGATTTCTGTGAGTTAAAATAATATCTCCAAGTAATGTAATAAATATTCACTCTATAGGACTGGAAACATTGTTGATTTAATTGTCTTTCTTTTAAATTAGTTTGGAGTAGATAATTCCATTAAATTTTACAGAAACCACTATATACTTTTGAAAGCATCATTTTTTAATATATATTTGGTAGGGAAGACTTTATCATCCCTTTTTCTTCACTAAAATAAGATTCTTTGGAGGCATTTTATTTTTATTTTCAGTTCCTTTTTTCTTTCTTTCTTTCTTTTTCTTTTTTTCTTTCTTACTAATGTATTGTTTCTTTGGGTTATATTGCAAAATATATACAAGCCATATAGCTTTGGAAACTGAGGTTCAATTCAAATGTGTGTCCTCTATCTAATGAAATATCTTTTTCATAAATGCCCTGAAAACAATGGTTAGAATCACACTTAAAACAGCATGATCATCTGAGTCATTTGAGGTATTTTAAAACAACTCACATAGCACTGTTGCGCTTGGACTCTTCCTTCTATCCATTGAAACGTCAACTTTCAAATCATTTCCTAATTTTACTTTCTCACTTTCTTTTTCAGTATGGAACTAATTCATCCTTTTACTGACCTTTATAAATGGTTTTCTTTGTTATGAAAACAAAGTAACAGTGTCTTCTTATTTGATAATTATCAGGAAGCTATGAGATCAAGGAAGGAATAGTTAATTTTTTTTTCTTTTCTTTTTTTTCTTTCTTTTTTTTTTTTAAAGATTTTATTTATTTATATGACACACAGAGAGAGATTACAAGTAGGCAGAGAGGCAGGCAGAGAGAGAGGAGGAAGCAGGCTCCCTGCTGAGCAGAGAGCCCGATGCGGGCCTCGATCCCAGGACCCTCAGATCATGACCTGAGCCGAAGACAGAGGCTTTAACCCACTGAGCCACCCAGGCGCCCGGAATAGTTAATTTTATGTCTTCTTCTTGCTCTAAACCCTCTATGCTCTTTGATGTCACTCCTTATGGACCAGAAAACAAAACAAAACAAGACAAACCCAAAGCCTACATCAATTAGGGGTACAGAGCAGCAAATACAGCTTCTGAATTCAGGCAAAGCCCATCTCTTAAAATAGGAAGAGAGCTTTCCTTTAATTATTCTTGAACAGGTTAACTACATATGTTTATTTTTTCTGTTAAGCAAACATTAAACAGGTCAAATTGAAATTGTTTCCATTAAAATTCAGATAGTTTTTGTAAAAGAATATTGAATTTGCCTATGTTAATTAGCTGAGGACAAGTCCATTTCTTACAGAATAAATATATTAGGCCAAAAACCATAATCCCTGTCTTCATTTTACAATTATCTATTCATAGGCAGTGAAAGGAGTGAATTCGTTGTCTTGGAGTTTTTTTGGGTTTTTTTGTTTTGTTTTGTTTTTTTTGTTTTTTGGTAGGTACATTCTTAAGCATTAGGTAGCTATCTGTTCTGCTGGATAATTTCTGTTAATTAAAGTTGATAATCCCAGAAAATGAAGTTCTTTACATTCATCTCTTGAGTCATTATTGCCTCCTCTAAGTTTTGGATAATGAGGTCATCTGCTCCTTTGAAATGCCTCATGACTCTTAACTGTTCAGAGAGATTGTCCATCTAAAACAGATAGCAGAAGGTAATGAGAACATTTTCTTTTTTTTTGCTTAGAAACTTTATATAGAAATAAAATTATGTATCTACTATTTTATGATTAAGATTTTTTTCCTTCAGGGTTACTGATTTTCATGTTTTTACTCTAATATATCTTGTTAACAATGAAGCAGGTAATACTGCCATTTGGTTTTAATAACTGGCTTCTGAAGAGTATAATCATTCATCAAATTAATTTTTTAATTATGGTTCCCTAGGCCATTCACAAATATTCATTGAAACTGTTTGTTAGTGTAAAAGTTAATTGTGGTATTTTCATTGTCTAAGGAGTAGATAAAAAGACCTTCAAAAACTCCTTTTGATGAAATAAGTAATAAAATATAGAAACAACCAGATTTGTGGAACAGTAGGTATGTGTCTGGTGTCTGTGCTAGAATCTTTATGCAAATTTGAGAACTTTTTATAGCTTGTTCGTTTGTTTGTTTAGAGTGAAGACATGCCAATACTTTGGGCACACTTACAAACCCCTTTTGTCTTCAGTCTCATTGGCTATGTCCAATAAAGTTTGATATCTCCTAAAGTTTATTGGCTTAATGAAGCAAGCTGGAAAAAGTTTTGTGCACCTTTACTGTGCTCTGAGTGTTTTATATGCAAAGTATGTTCCAATTTTAGGCAATTCCCGGTATGGGTTTATTTCCAGTATGACAAAACTGGACCTGAGGGAGTAACTACATGAATGTCTTATACGTATACACACTAGCTTTACTGTGTCAACTGCTCCAAAGAGTATCCTTCAAGCAATGGTGAACAGAATATTAATTTCCTCTTTTGGAAATTTGCCAGGATATCATGGTCAAGATAATTGTATGGAGAATGGTCTAGGAATCTAATGATTAATAGTTTATCATACAGGAGAAGATCTCTAAAAAACAGATTTGTCCTTTATCTTGTAGATTCTTTCTCAAAGTACAGATTTTTCAAGCTAGATAATTGGTACTAGACACTGAAGAATTCTGGTTTTCCTTACTAAGGTCAATTTCTAAAACAAAATTTTAAAATCTACTTCTTAATTTAGACAAGGGAAATAAGAAAACAATATACAGTTCTGCTTAGTATTTAGATAGATTAGGACAGATAGATCTGGAAAACGTCCTTCCAACAAACATGAATGAGAATAGCTTTTCCTCTCTAATTTGTTGCTGTGATTTTAAAACACTGACTCCTAGGTTGTCGTTTGTAACCTAAAGGCTAAATTTTAAAGGTTACTTTATTCTGTTACTTTATGTATTTGTTTTCTTAGCATAAAATTATTATATCCGGGTATAATTTAAGAGCTTCAGGTCAGAAAATATATTCACCATTCCCTGAAGAAGTGAATAAAGTCTTTAGGACAACCTATTAAGTTTATGGAAACACCTGACTTGTATGATCTGGCTAAAAAGAAAATTAAAAGTGTGTTATTGAAACATAATTTACTAAAAAGACAAAATCACAGCTCTCATACAAATATAAAATGAACATATATTAGAGATTTTATTTGACTCATTAATTAATGAGAAAAGTAGTAAGATGTTGCAACTAGTTCAAAGAAAAATTTAAAGAAACATCTATGTGAGCAATAAGGAAAACTGAAATGAATGTACAAGTAGATGCAAAATTGCTCTGTCCACAAGGCAATAATGAATCACGTCTCACAGAACTCCGTTCATTTGCATTTCTATAGATAGGAATGATTTGCATTATTTTCAGTTTCCTACAATTTACAGGGTTATAAAATAGCTCCTAGACAGTGAAAGGCAGAGGTAACTGAAAGGTGCACTAAATAGGACATCCAGTGGCCTTTTTGCCCTATTCAAGCCTTTCCCAATTTTTCCTGATAGCAAAAAGGTTTCCAAAGGTCATTGTCCTACAAGCTTGCTCACTGGGTAAAAACCATGTGTTTTTCCTATTAATTTTTAATAAGAAAGTAGCAGGCAAAAATAATTGTAAATTAGATTCAAGTCATAAGAACTACGATTCCAAGATTAATAAAAAACACATCCTGCCACCCAGGACCATTTAACCTATTCAGTGAGACCAGCAAGGTCTGGCATGGTATGTGCTCTATGTAAATTATAAACTGTTGGGCGAATGTTACAGAAGTTTTTACTTGGGAGGATTGGAGAGGGTGGCATGTAATGATATTAAACATTGACCTAACTGCACGTTAAGGGGAATCTTTTCTTGTCCTCCATATCTGATTTTCCTCATGTCTAACTATTGGAGCTGAGGAGGAGTCCCTGTCCATGAAGGCAAGCTTATAGAGTGTGTTGGTTGTGTTGTGCTTCACATGTATATATACACTTTGAGGACAAAATGAAGGACCCTAAGTGGAGAATTTCTAGATCCAAGATATTGTGCTCTGAAGATGTAGAAAAAAAATCATGAATATTTTTTATTGTTGTTGCTAAATCAGAGGTGGAAGGTGAGAAGCCCAGTTTGAAGGATGCTGTGCCCAAACCTGGGGTTAGACAAGTGTAGGCATGTCTGAAAACCAGTGGGTGAGGCTGCCAGTAAATCTGATGAATGTGAAAGAGCAGATATTCTTTGAAATCAAAGACTATATGCTTTGTTTCTACTCACAAAGAAGGAAACCTTGGGTGCATTCTGAAAGAGTTCAGTAAAATTCAAGAGTAACTTAAAATAGTTTTCAAGATGCTACTATAATCATTGAGTTCATTAGAATATAAGCATATTTTTCTTTACACAGTTTTTGTCTTGCATGTTAATATCAAAATGTAGTATAGCAAACTTTACCCATGACCATTTTTTGTAACAAGGTTTAAAAATTTCCTGTGTTCATCTTACTGAGCTCAGGGATTCACATGGTAGTAGATATAATAGATGAGTCCTGTCCTACTCATTAGTAGGGGCAGATGTTTCCCTAGGACTACTGAGAGATGTTCTTAGTAATAATAATTATAATAAAAAAAACCTCTGCTTTATTAAGATGTGCTTCTGACGGGAAGTCTTTCATTTTAAAAGATAAAGAGCTTCCAACCTGTCCTATTCACCAGAATCTAAAAAATCTAGTGAGTGCTGGTAAAGTGTTCTAAATACAGTGTAAGGGATCTCTTTGTCTTGACTGGCAGGCAATAAATTAGCAATATGAATAAAATAAAGGTGGGTAATAAGTTAATTTTGTCTTTTGCTAAACTTTATGGCAGACTTTAAATACTGAATTGTATATACTGATTAATTTAGACCGTCACTACTTTTAAAATTCTGCAGTTGTTGCTTAAATGTTGTAGAAGCATTTTGGTCTAGTATAAAGATTGTATTTTTATTTCTCATATCGTCTTTCCTAACTTTTGCAACTTTCTTCTTGATTGGAAAAAGGACAAGTGCTAGATAAGGTTTTGTTTTGATTTGGGCTAAAAAATTTTCGTTTTCCAATAGAAAAGAGTAGGGCACAAGATTAAAGAGAATTTTTGCCAATTAAAGCTTAAATTTAAAAATTTTAGAGCATTTTAGCACTGTAGATATGACCATAGAAATTATAGGCTCAGTTAAAAATTGTCACCTGATAAAGTTAATAAGAATCCATTAAAAACATGAGATTTGCATCTGCACCTGCATTGCTACCTAAAAAGAGAAGTTGCTTATGATTTACTGATGTCCTTATAGAATGAATCAGGTATCTTCTAAATATCAGGAAAAAGATTACATTATCATTCAGATATTATCTAAAATACCTCCAATATGAGATTCTTCTTCCATTGTGGGGTAATGTTATCATAAATGTTTGGTGGCTGGTAATAAGGGATATAGAAAACTGAAAGGTTATAAAGAAGTAATTTACTTTCAGGTTGGGGAGACATCCCTCCCTAACAGATATGTGTATGGTATGTAGAAAAGTATACTCTGTAGTATAAAACGATTTGATACTTGATTTCAGAATAAGACTTATGTTGCTTGCCATCTTACCACATGTTAACCATTTATCCTTAGAGGTATTGCTAAATCCTATCCTCTTATTTTTGAAATGAGTTTAATGATATCACAGGATTGTTGTGAGGAATTAATGAAATAAAATTACCTGGCCTAATGCCTGGCATATAATGAGTGTTCAGTCAGTATTTATTGGCCTTGCCTCTTTCTAGAATCTGGTTGGAATCATCCATGAAGCAATTCAGTTCCTTTTCTATGATGCTGTGATAGATTTCCTTGTCTGTCTCACTACAACAGAGGAGAATGACTTCCCATCACATCAGTAACTGAGGCATGTGCCAGCAGTTTCTGGGTGGTACCAGGGTGCCTAAGTGAAGTAGCGGAAGCTACAGAGATGAATAATTTGGGGGGGAAAAAAAGAGTGCTTCTCAATTGATTCTGATATGATTCTAACTGAACAATTGTCATAATATAATTATGGAATTTTTCTGAAGTACACTGATGACAAGTAGAAGGCCTGTGAATAAAATGTGTAATTTTTCTGTTTCTAGAAATACACAAAGTAAAATTGCCACATTATAATTGTGGATTATAATCCATCACTGATCATCTTTGGGTGAGCTCTTAAGACACATCTGTAGTCCAGAGGACCCAGAGCATTAAGATGCAGTGGCTAGGGAGTTATTTTTTTTCTACATTTTTGTAGAAACACATTTCTGAGTATAAACACATTTTTATATACATTTCTGACTAGAAGTGGACTGTACTTTTCTCTTGGTAATTTATGCTGTTCAATCAAGCAGCCGTTTCAAAGCAGAGATAGTCTTAGGCCCAGTTTTAAAATAAGTAACATCCCATCAGTGGAACTAGAAACCTTTCTTGAAGGCTACATACTGGTTTCAAGTAAGGGGGAGAAAAATTTAATAACACAGAACAGACTTCTAAGTAAGTTGTTTTTCTTTGGCACATTGTATATGCTGAAAAGTTAATGTTGTTTTTAAATTAATTCATGGTAATTGAACTGAAGTGCTTGGAAAGTGCTGTTAGAGAGTCTATTTATGAACCCCGTGCCCTCTTTGTCCATTCAGTAAAAGCACCGTTCAGAAAAAGAAAGGAGAGTGAGCTGGCTGCATGGTGTGCACTTAGACATATTTGCGCCCTTACCCTCAAAAGTATCTGTTTCCCTAAGTGCTTTTTTTCTTTTTAAGCCATCCACCTCATTGAGTCAGCAGGCCTGTGAGGCCCATTATCACTCCACTCTGAAGACTGGGAAGGGCTGATAAAATGTATTTTTGTAGTGATTCACTGCAAATCACTTTTGCTGCTCGGAAGCATAGGTTGGAGACCACAGTATAGATTAGGAGGAGGAGAATATGTGGCACAAGTGAATTAAATAAATAATCCGTTTAGATGATTGCATTGACACATTTTAAATAACTACAATACCAAGTCTTTGTTAGAGAGGGGGACATTAATTTTTATCATGAGTGCTGCTGGGAGTGAGTCATTTATGGGGAGGGTCCACTTTTACCCAGCAATTCCATTTTATAGTAGCAAAAAGTTGGAAACCACATTTATCTTCAACAATAACAGGTTAATTGAATTATGCTCTAAACAGTGAAATACTAAGTAGGCATTAAAATGATGATCTAAAATAATATTTAATTACATGGAAAACTAGCCCTGATAAATTACATGAAAAAGGAAACTATAGACCATATGTTTTGTTTTAAGGAATGTATTTCTCTATGTGAAAGAAAAGAGGCTATTAAAAAACACATGTAATATTAATAGTAGTTTTTCATTATGGGATTTTAAGTTTTCTTATTATTGTTCTTATTACATTTAATAACTATGAGTTATAAGGTATTATGATAAAGTTATAAGAATACCATAAATAAATTTTTAAAAAGAGTATATATTCAAAAGTCATGCTTGTAAACAAAAAGAAATTAAAAGGCTTTTCCAGTATGTTTCTAATTAGTTACCGAACTATATTACATTGTTCAAGAATTGAGCCTTCCAGAAGCCTCTTTGCAAATAAACCATATTAAGGAAGAAACATATAAGAACCAAAAACATGTAGTTCTGAAAAAAACACAGAAACTTCATCAATGTGTAAAGGCTTAAAAAATAAGTGAATTCACAATAGTTTCTTCACCTGAAAATGAAATCAGGTGGTAATTATTTATATGTAATAAGTGAGAGTGTATTACTGTGTATAAAACTGTTTTAAAATATGTGTAATATGGGAGAGGAATTAACATGGTGAAGGAATAGGGAGGTCCTACAGTTGCCTCATCCCTTGAACACAGCTAGATAATTATCAAATCATTCTGGGTGCCCAGGAAATTGGTGGAGGACCAAGAGAAAAAAACAGCAAGTCTATAAGTAGAAAAGCGACCACCTTCTAGAAGGTAGGATGTGTGGAGAATTGATTTGGAGGAGATAAGAACTGTGGGTGCTGCAGACTGGAGGGAGCCTGCTTACAGAGATTACCAAAAGGTATTATAAGCAGCAGAGCACAAAATCTGAGGTTTTAGAAGTCTGCCATGGCAAGGGTCGTGCCTGGCTTAAAAGTGCTCAGGTGTGAAACCCAGTTATACAGCCGAGATAAAAGAGCTCTGACACTGAAGGTGTGGCAGGGATCTGACAGAAGCCAGGGACACAAGAAGGGTGATTGTTTGCTCTTCTGTGAGGAAGCTTCCTGAAGAGTTGTGAACATGAAGCCTTAGCTCTGCGGTTACCTGCCACCATTTTCACATCGCCCATCAGCACTGTAAGCCTTCAAGGAGCAAAGCAACTCTACCTAGTGGAGTCCAGGTGCACTTACACCAAGCCCTGCCCCACTCTGCCCTGCAGGCACATCTCCACTAGGGCAAGTCCACCTGAGAATTAGAGCAATAGGCCACTCTCCCAGAAGACTACCTCTCTTGCACCAAGCTTACTGATTATAACGTGCTGCAAATCTTCCCTAGGGGAAATAAGATCTAGCTTTCTTTTTCTTTTTATGTTTTTTATTATTTTTTTAAATTTTTTCTTATTTTCTAACTTCTTTTACAATTTATCTTTTTTAATTTTTATTTTTATGTATTTATATTTTTTTATTTTTATTTTATTTTTTAAATTGTTGGATCTAGCTTCTTTTACCAAGCAGACCAAAATACACCTAGGATCTAGGTCTGCCTGCCTTCCTTCTTTCCTTCCTTTTCTTTCTTTTCTTTCTCTTAGACAAAATGACAAGATGGAGAAATTTACTCCAAAAGAAAGAACAGGAAGTAGAACTAACAGCCAGGGATTTAATCAATATAGATATAAGGAAGATGTCTGAACTAGAATTTAAACAACCATTATAAGGATACTAGCTGGGCTTGAAATAAGCATAGAAGACACTAGAGAGTCCCTTACTGCCGAGATTAAAAGAACTAAAATCTAGTCAGGCTGAAATTAAAAATGCTCTAACTGAGATGCAAACCCTATGGATGTCATAATGACAAGGATGGATGAGGCAGAGGAATGAATCAATGATGCAGAAGATAAATTATGGAAAATTACGAAGGTGAAAAGAAAAGGGCAAGAAAGGTTATGGATCCTGAAGGTAGACTTTGGGAACTCAGCAACTTATTAAAATGTAATAACATTCATGTCATAGGAGTCCCAGAAGATGAAGAGAGACAAAAAGGGCAGAAGGTTTATTTGAGCAAATTATGGCTGAAAACTTCCCTAATCTGGGGAAGAACACAAACGTCGAAATCCAAGAATCATAGGGAATTTCCATTAAATTCAACAAAAGCCAGCCATTGCCAAGGCATATCACAGCCAAATTCACAAAATACACAGACAAGGAAAGAATCCTGAAAGCAGAAAGGGGGAAAAAAAAAAGCCCTTAACCTACAGGGAAGACCTATCAAGTTCACAGTAGATCTGTCCACAGAAATATGGCAGGCCAGAAGAGAATGACAGGATATATTTAATGTGCTGCTTGGGAAAAACAGGAAGCCAAAAATATTTTATTCATTAAGGCTGTCATTCAGAATAGAAGATGAAATAAAGAGTTTCCCAGACAAACAAAAACTAAAGGAGTTCATACCATTAAACCAGCCCTGTAAGAAATATTAAGGGGGACTCTTCAAGTGGGGAAAAAAGACCAAAAGCAACAAAGAGTGGAAAGAACAAGAGAATATCACCAGAAACACCAACACTAAAGGTAACACAATGGCACTTAATTCATAGCTTTCAGTACTCATTCTGTATGTAAATAGACTAAATACCTTAATCAAAAGAGATAGGGTATCAGAATAGATAAAAAACAAACAAACAAACAAACAAGCAAACAAACCACACACACACAAGACCCATCTATATACTGCCTACAAGAGACTGATTTTAGACCTAAAGACACCAGCAGATTGAAAGTGAGGGGATGGAGAACCATCTGTCATGCTAATGGGCATCAGATGAAAGCCAGAGTAACCATACTTATATCATCAGACAAACTAGATTTTAAAACAAAGACTGTAACTGGAGATGAAGAAGGGCATTATATCATAATGGTCTATTCCTCAAGAAGATCTAACAGTTGTAAATATTTATACCCCCAATTTGGGTGTACCCAAATATATAAATCAATTAATAATAAACATAAAGAAACTCATTGATAATAATACAATAATAGTAGGGGAAATTTAACACCCCACTTACAGCAATGACAGATCACCTAAACAGAAAATCAATAAGGAAACAATGACTTTGAATGACACACAGGACCAGATGGACTTAACAGATACATTCAGAACATTTCATCCTAAAGTAATAGAATACACATTCTTTTCAGGTGCACATGGAACATTCTCTAGAATAGATCACATATAGAATAGATCACAAATCAGCCCTCAACAAGTACAAAAATATTGAGATCATACCATGCATATTTTCAAATGACAAGGCTATGAAACTTGAAGTCAACCGGAAGAAAAAATTTGGAAAGACCACAAATACATGGAGGTTAAACAACATGCTACTAAAGAATGAATAGGTTAACCGGGAAGTTAAAGAAGAAATTAAAAAGTACATAGAAACAAATGAAAATCAAAACACGATAGCCCAAAACCTTTGGGATGCAGCAAAGGCAGTCCTAAGAGGGAATTATATTGCAATACAGGCCTACCTCATGAAGCAAGAAAATTCTCAAATGCACAAACTAAACCTTACACTTAAGGGAACTAGAAAGGGAATGGCAAATAAAGGCTATAGCCAGCAGAAGGGAAATGGTAAGGATTAGAGGAGAAATAAGCTATATAGAAACAAAAACAACAACAACAAAAAACCCCTACAGTCCTACGGTAGAACAGATCAATGAAACTGAGTGCTGGTTCTTTGAAAGAATTAATAAAATTAATAATCCCCTAGCCAGACTTATCAAAAAGAGAAGAGAATGGTCCGAAATAAATAAAATCATGAATGAGAGAGGAGAGATCACAACCAATAAACAGAAATACAAATAATCATAGGAGAATATTATGAAAAATTACATGCCAACAAACTGGGCAATCTGGAAGAAGTGGACAAATTCCTGGAAACATACAAACTACCAAAACTGAAACAGGAAGAAATAGAAAATTTGAGCAGACACCTAACCATCAAAGAAATTGAATCATAGTCAGAAATCTCCCAACAAACTAAAGTCCAAGGCCAGATGACTCTCCAGGGAAATTCTACCAGACATTTAAAGAAGAGTTAATACCTATTATTCTGAAACTGTTCCAAAAAATGGAAATGGAAGGAAAACTTCCAAACTCCTTTTTCAAGGCCAGCATTACCTTGATTCCAAAAACAACAGCCCCACTAAAAAGAATTACAGACCAATATCCCTGATGAACATGGATGCAGAAATTCTTAAGAAGATACTAACAAATTGAATCCAACAGTACATAAAATGAATTACTCACCACGATCAAGTGGGATTTATTCCTGGATTGCAGAGTGGTATAATATTCACAAATCAATCAACACGCTACACCACATTAATAAAAGGAAGGATAAGTACCATATTATCCTCTCAATAGATGCAGAAAAAGCATTTGGCAAAATACAGCATCCATTTGTGATTAAAAAAAACCCTCAACGAAGTAGGAATAGATGGAACATACCTCAACTTCATAAAGGCCATGTATGAAAGACCCACAGCTAATATCATCCTCAATGGGGAAAAACTGAGAGCTTTTCCTCTGCAGTCAGGAATAAGACAAGGATGTCCACGCTCACCATTACTATTTAACGTAGTACTCAAAGTCTTAGCCTCACCAATCAGCCAACAAGAAGAAATAAAATGCATCTAAATCTGCAAGGAAGAAGTCAAATGAAATTTCCCTGTTTGCAGATGACATAATACTCTATGTAGATAACCCCAGAAACTCCACCAAAAAATTGCTAGAATTCATATATGAATTCATCAAGTTTGCAGGATATAAAATGAATGTACAAGAACCTGTTGTATTTCTATACACCAATGATGAAGCAGCAGAAAGAGAAATTAAGGAATCGATTCCATTTACAATGACACCAAAAATCATAAGATACCTAGGAATAAACCTAACCAAAGAGGTAAAAGATCTGTACTCTGAAAACTATAGAAAACTTACAGAAGAAATTGAAGAGGACATAAAGAAATGGGAAAACGGTCCATGCTCATGAATTGGAAGAACAAATATTGCTAAAATGCCTATGCTAGGCAAAGCATTGTACAAATTCAGTGCAAACCCTATCAAAATACCACCAGCATTTTTCACAGAGCTAGAACAAACAATCCTAAAATTTGTATGGAACCACAGAAGACCCCAAATAGCCAAAGCAATCTTGAGAAGAAAAGCGAAGATTTTCTGAAAGCATAACAATTCTGGAGACATCACAATTCTGGACTTTAAGCTTATTACAAAGCTGTAGTCATCAGGACAGTATGGTACTGGCACAAAAACAAACACAGATCAATGGAACAGAATAGAAACCTCAAAAATGGGCCCACAACTCTGGTCAACTAATCTTCAACAAAGCGGGGAAGAATACCCAATAGAAAAAAGATAGTCTCTTCAATAAATGCTGTTGGGAAACTGGACAGCAACATGTAGAAGAATGAAACCAGACTACATTCTGATGTCATACACAAACATAAATTCAAAATGGATGAAAGACTAAATGTGAGACAGGAATCTATTAGAATTCTAGAGGAAAAGACAGGCAGCACCCTCTTTGACCTTGGCAATAGCAGCTTCTTGCTAGACATGTCACCAGAGGCAAGGGAAACAAAAGCAAAAATGAGCTATTGGGACTTCATCCAGATATTCCTTGCATAACAAAGGAAATAGTCAACAAAATGAAAAAGCAGCCTACAGAATGGAAGGAGATATTTGCAAACGACATATCTGATAAAGGGTTAATATCCAAAATCTATAAAGAACTTAAACTTAACACCTAAAAAACAAGTAATCCAGGTAAGAAATGGACAGAAGACATGAATAGACATTTTTCCAAAGAAGACATCCAAATGACTAACAGACATATGAAAAGATGCTAAACATAACTAATCATCAGGGAAATACAAATCAAAATCATGATGAGATACCAACTCTTGTCAGAATGGATAAAATTAACAACAGAGGAAAGTGTTGGAGAGGATGAAGAGAAAGGGGAATCCTCCTACGCTATTGCTGGATATGCAAACTGTTGCAGCTACTCTGGAGAACAGTATGGAGGTTCCTCGAAAAGTTAAAAATAGAACTACTGTCCAATCTAGGAATTGCATTACTAAGGATATAAAATTCAGATTCAAAGGGTACATGTACCCTGATGTTCATAGCAGCATCATCGACAATGGCCAAACTATGGAAAGAGCCTAAATGTCCATCAACTGATGAATAGATAAAGAAGAGGCGGCATATATATGTGTGTGTGCGCACACACACACACACACACACACACACACACACACACACACACAGGATTATTATTCAGTCATCAAAAAAAATGAAATCTTGCCATTCGCAATGACCTGAATGGAACTACAGTGTATTATGCTAAGCAAAATAAATCATTCAGAGAAAGACAAATACCAATGATTTCACTCATGTGTGGAATTTAAGAAAAAATATAGATGAACATACAAGAGGGGGAAAGAAAAGAGAGAGAGAAACAAACCATAGGAGACTCTTAAAGATAGAGAACAAACTGAGGGTTGATGGAGGGAAGTGTGTGGGGGATTGGTTAGATGGGTGTGGGTATTAAGGAGGGCACTTGTCATGCTGAGCACTGGGTGTTGTATGTAAGTGATGAATCACTGAATTCTACTCCCAAAACCAATATCATAGTGTATGTTAACTGGAATTTAAATAAAAATTTGAAGAAAGAAATAAAATGTGTGTAATACAAAATATTTACCTTATAAAACATTCATGAACTAATAGAAAATTCTGCAAAGACAGCTTTAGCCTGTGGAGGGTATTAGCTGAGATTCTTTACAACACTGTTCGTGAAAAGTGGATAGTCTTGTGGGCACTGGGCTGGTGGTCATGGGAAAAACGGAATGGCTTTCCACCACTTCATTGGGCTGCATGACCTCTTTAGACTTTGGTTTTATAATCTAAAAATTGGGGAAAATAATAATAAATACCTATTAAAGTTGTTAACTAAAAAGCATATTTAAAGTTCCCAGGAAAATGCTTGCCAAATAGCAGTGATTCAATGAATATTAGCTCTATAGTTGAATTTGGAGTCTCCCTTGGTGATTCAAATTTAATTATCAAGAAAGCTAATGGCTTCAAAAGTAGCCATTTTGGAAAGTGAATTCACAGTGGGGAGAAAAACTCAAGCAGTTAAACTTTTATGGAACTCTGTGAACAGGTCTTGGGCTAATTTATTCAATATAGTGCCAAACAGCCGTGGAACAGTGAGTTTTCAAATTTCTATCATTTGTTTGGGTTCAGATTTGACTTTGATAAGTTCGCAAGTGCAGAGACTCTTTTAGCTGGAGAGCAATTTGGGTTCTCCTCCTAGAAACTTCATATTCAGTGGGTTAACTTGATTGGCAGTCATTCTAAGGAAGAGATTTAGAAGTAGAATAACAAATCTGGCAATTAATGCCTGAATTACTGAATAAGGAAATTAGGTTGGAGTTTCGTCATCATGACATCTATAACTTCCATAATCTTTACCTCAGGAAAAAAAAATTTAAAAACCTCTCTCTTTTTAAAAGAATAATTATTGTCAGGGAAAGGAAGTGTTAAAACAGCTATATGAAATTATATTCTCTGAGATGTTGTACAAAACAGTTTTCTCTGACATGTAATTTGCCTTCAAACAATCTAGAGGAGTTTAAATGGTGATTGTTACCTGAGTCTATCCAGATAATTCAGTGATAGGGCAGTATCTGGACTTAGCGATGCCTCTGGCAGTACATCTACTCAACTAAGAAATGGAGGTGGGGTCTTCTTCTGGGGCCACAGTGATCCAAAAATTTAATTTAGCTTATAAAAGTAGAATCTTACAGGATTTCAATCTTACTTCTTTTAGTCTATTTTGTTTAAAATCATTCATTGCACCCTAGATTTTCTGTTTACCTGTTTTGCAGTCACAAAAATGTTAAAGTAATCATTTCATGAACCACAACAAAAATGTTCTCCAAGGCTTTCAGGCTACTCAATAAAACAAAGCAATTCTGATTATTAAAAGATTTAAACATCTGAATTTTATCTGCAAAACCACACTGTGTAATATCTTTTCAGACTTGTAAAGCACATAGAAATGGATGGCATTGGACATATGGAGTTGTTCATTTTGCAGAACACTTGCTATCAGATGTTCTTAAATAACAGGATGAAGAACACATGCTTAATTAGCTCGATTGTCTGTGGATAACTGTGGTGATGCTCAACTTTTCTTTTAGTTTCAAGTTTATGATGCCTTAGAAATTCTTTCTGAAATTTACCATAGTGTATAATGCTTGCACATTGTGCTTTAATCAAATTATTCAGCCCTACTGAAATCCTGCTGTAGTCCATCAAGATATTTCTACTCAGCAATAATATTATCACATAAAGCTATAGCGAGAACTTAAACTTCAACTCTAGGGGATGTATTTTGAAGATATAATATTCTAGAATTTTTATTCAACTGTCAACACACTTTCTCACTACTTTTTATTTAAATGACAAATTCCAGAAAACAAACAAAAAAAACCCCCAACAACCTTCAGCTTTTAATATTAACCCTAACAACATTAATATTTCTTTTGGCTCTCCAGTTATTGAATGGCTGTTTTAGGTGTCATGAGGTTAAATTCTTATTCTGTTAGCAGTAGGAGGAGGTAGTAACTGTAATGAACTGGGAAGTGTATAGTTACCACTTATATCCTGGGGGTTTTTTGCACTGTAGCAACAGAGACCTGATGTGTGTATGTGTATTAGTTTCCTTCTGCTGTGATAAATTACTACAAACTTGGTGACTTATATATATATTATAAATATATTATCTTATAGCTCTAGAGGTGAGAAATTTGAAGTGAGCCTCACTAAGCTAAAGTAAGGGTGTTGTCAGGGGTGCCTTTCTTGTGAAGGCTCTGAGGGAAATTCTACTTCTTTACCTTTTTCATATTCTAGATGCTGTCTGCATTCCTTGGCTCCTGGCCCCCTTGAATCTCCAAAATCAGCAGTGGCCAATCAAACCTTTCCCACCTTACCTCATTCCGACACTTAATTCTTTTGCTTCCCATTTCCACAATTAAAAGACTCTTGTGATTATCTTGGGCCCACCTGGATAATACAAAATAATCTATTTTAGCCTCAGTTATTAGGAACCTTAATTCCATCTTCAATCTTAATTCCTGCTTACCATGGAATATAATATATTTACAGGTTCTAAAGATTAGGGGATGGATTTTGGTGGGAAGGGGATTATTCTACCTATCTTGGAATGTATTTGCATTTTTAAAAGAAGCTGGAAACTCATGTTTGAGGTGAAATATCTAGATATTTAAATGCTTAGGGTGCCTGGGTGGCTCAGTGGGTTAAAGCCTCTGCCTTCGGCTCAGGTCATGATCTCAGGGTCCAGGGATCGAGGCCCGCATCGGGCTCCCTGCTGAGCAGGGAGCCTGCTTCTTCCTCTCTCTCTGCCTGCCTCTCTGCCTGCCTCTCTGCCTACTTGTGATCTCTCTCTCTGTGTCAAATAAATAAATAAAATCTTTAAAAATAAAAAAATAGATATTTAAATGCTTAAAATTGTGTGTGTGTGTGTGTGTGTGTGTAATATATATATATATATGTAAATCCTATGAGATATGTAACATTTTAGTAAGTCTATTTTGGCCAACAGTCTACCTGTTTGCAACCAATGATTTATTGCATTCCTGACCCTATGCAATGCATCATTTCTCTTTGACTCATATTTTTCAATCTAAACAAGGAAGTAAACATTTAAGAATGTCTGTAAAGCAACATATCAATAACATAGTACAAGGAATAGTGTCTTAGGGCCTTAGGGAATGAGGATTGAAGGGTGAAGCAAGATAGGTCTTTAAAAAAATGTGGTAAGGGCGCCTGGGTGGCTCAGTGGGTTAAAGCCTCTGCTTTCGGCTCAGGTCATGATCTCAGGGTCCTGGGATCGAGGCCTACATCGGGCTCTCTGCTCGGCAGAGAGCCTGCTTCCCCCTCTCTCTCTGCCTGCCTCTCTGCCTCCTTGTGATCTCTCTCCCTCTGTGAAATAAATAAATAAAATCTTTAAAA